>OZ012713.1:21920654-22368154 GCA_963942605.1 Poecilus cupreus | reverse complement strand
TGAAAATAAACTTAGTATGTTATAAATGATCATATTTACAAATATACGAATTATTTTCATTACTGTAGTCGTTCATGGGAATGAGAGACACAGTATCAAAGTTCTGAATTTTTGACCAACTAGACTTCAACGAATATTTTTTTATAGTTCAATGTTTTAGCTATCCTTTTCATCCTCATATATAAATACTAGAATGTTCAAAGACCTCACTGTAATAATTGTTTTGTTTTTCGATAAGAATAATTGTAAGAAAATATTTATTAAAATTTGAATTTGCAAAACAAAATTCATGGGAGTGAACGAACCCAACGAAAATATGTTCTTCATCTGACATTGAAATGTACAAGTCACTGTAAAAAATCCATGATATTTTGACGAATGGAGGTTGTTGGACCATAAAGAACATGAAAATAAATAAAGAATACAGAATTTGCTGTTTTTTTAAAAAATAAAGGGTTCGTTCTTTCGATGCGTATGTTTGACCTTAACCACGTGGTTTCATTATCGCGCGAATTCTCAAACAAGTGTGATTTGTTTTATTTGGTTACCAATTCAAAACAAAACATAAATCTTCAAATTAGGTGCCAAGCATTTCACACATCTATTATATCTAGTATGATGTTTTTGGGTTTAGTTATATAATAAATATTTATAAATGAGTTATTTATCATATTGTGACTCTAGTGAAGGAACCCATTTAAAATACATGAAATAAGTCCCATTTGGTTACCTAAATATTAGAATTTCACGATGTATCAATCAAATTAAATCAATATTTATTAGGAAAATTGTAACACGGCCATGGAAAAACGAAAAATATTTTCTATAACACTGTTTTGGAAACTAAGCATTCCACAACTAAAAATTGTTATGGAATCACTAACGTTCCATACGCTGCGTATGGAATATTTTCGACGAATCAGAGCCGCATATTAGCGCGATATATGGAGTATCTTGATTCAGTTACTATGGTTACGTCTGTTTGTTTTAGTTTGATTTATTTGAGTTTGACGTTTTCAACAGTTTTATATTTGTATTTATTGTATAATTTCCAAAATCTTGTTACAGAAAGTATAGTCTACAACATGTAACGGAATGGCATATACCACACTCGCAAACCGTAGCCCTCGCTTTCGGCTCGGACTACAAACTTTTTGCTCGCGTGGAATATATACCATTCCATTACTTGTTGTAGAATATACTATTACATTTCAAAAGCATGTTAAATAAGAAATGAACTCTAAAATTCTATATAAAGTAATACAACACTGTAACAAGAAAATCTAAATCTGTTATCTGAAATGTCAAATATTTTTTGTTTTTGTGTAATATTCCATGGCTGTATTACAATTTTTCTAATAAATATTGGTTTTAATTTGATTGATACACCGTGAAAAACTAACGTTAGGTAACTAAATGGGCATTATTGCAAGCATTTTAATATTCTGCTAATTACTTTTGTAATTGACCTGCTAAAAACATTTAATGTAATTTAGTCAAATAAATAAATATAAATATAATTATACTTTTGCTATAAAGTAAATAGCTAAAAATCTACAGCAATATCAAAAAAAAAAAATATTAAACTGAAATACCTTTTGTTTGGCAACCTCCTATTCCTATACAATGTGGGCTCTTGGAATGTTCTAGTTCGTTCACCAGTCACCACCATCTGATCCGTGGTTACTTCACAGCGACGTGTTACAAGATGAGACGGGTCCGTACTTGTTACAATATTTAATTGTAAGTATTTGTTTTTTGTTAATTCCACACATAAAAATTCAATTTATTATGTTTTTTCAGAAAAGTAGTTACAAGAAACAAGAAATCTATTGTGAGATTTTTTTACCTCCCGCTTAGCTCTAGGTAAGGGAGGTATTATTTTTGATCAAAAAATTGGGTAGTGAGTTTTCAATGAATAAGCACGTTTTAGGGTCCCTACTATACGATTTTACTTTTATCGCCATGATGTCTTTATGTATTATGTATGTATGTGTGTGTGTGTGTGTGGTCTGTGACGATTTTCTCGTCTCGCATAAATTAAATACTGTAATACCAAAACTAAAAATTTTGTGTATTTTTGCTTCTTATATTTATATGAAGTGCTTATTAGATTTTGGATAAAATTGATCAACCGGAAGTAGCAGTTTACTAGAAGCCCTCAATAGTTTTCCATGAAAAAACACGGTTAAATTTAATTTTTCAATAATTTATGTTATTTTGAAAATTGTAGCAAATTTAATTTACATCTGTTTTAATTATACTAATTTTATTAATTTTCATTAGCTTTAGAGATAATAAAATATAAAGATATTAAATTGCATAAATCTTGCACTCCATGTACACCATGGAAACACTTAGAAATTTTCAATTTTTTATGAAATATGATACATGTCATTGTGATTGTGAAGCTGTTTTCTTAGTGTTATATGTTAAAAAATTAAATAAATATTCGTAAGAAAATTAAATTTCTCAAACATTAATAGAAATTAAACAAATAAGATGGTTTGTAAGAGTTGTATTGGGCGGGAGGTTATGTGCTGGTACATTAGTTTTTTTGTAATTATTATTGAAATATTTTTTGTATTTTTTAAGAATAATAAACTGTTATTAATATCCTAATATTTTTTAATGAACTTTAATTTCATATACAGCATGTTAGTGGCGTGACATACATATTTGTGGCATACTTCATTTTGAGGTTAGGGTCATGATTTAAATCAGATTTAAATCCTTATCAATACAAGCTTAGCTTATGTTGATAATACCGATTAATGAAACAAAAAACACACGTGGAACATAGACGAGTGATATTAAATCCGAGTGGCTAACAGACGATCAGTGCAAATATATTATTTAAATGTGAAAAATCATCAGTCAGGTTATAAACAATTAGACAAATGTACATACTTTAAGCGATTTAATCTGAATATATTATCTCAACACGTAAACAACTTTTTTACAACTTATACAACGCAATTAACAGTCTTCTCTTTGTTTTTTAAATGATTGTTTAAACATTTTTTCACGAAAAAAATGTGTTTGATTTAAATCATGATTTTTTTGAGATTTTCGATTGATTTAAATCATGATTTAAATCATGTTTACCCTACTTCTGGTTGAATTTATACAGGCTGTTTTCTTTAAAACTACCAGCGTTTTTTGGAAAAACTATTGATTTTACAGAAAAATGTTAAGTACAAAAAATGACCAAAAAATGAGGACCCCATTTAATAAAAATAACAAACAGAAAATTCTACCAGTATTTCTCAAACGGTAGTATAAATTTATTTCTTTTTAAAAGCTAACCTATATAAATTTGTACCCATTAGATACAGATTTTGTTTCTCATTTGAACGGTGTAAATATGATATGGAGTATAACATTAATTTAAAGAAAAATTTTATTAAAAATGAGCTATTCCACGATATTTTTTTTCTTTTTTCTTCTTGAAGTACCCAATAGAGCGCTGGATGTTTTAAATGAACACTCATTATAAATAGATACAGTGTGTCCCATTTAAGGAACGAATGCATTGGGATCTTGAGAATCGTGAAAGATACGAGTTTGGTTAAATTAAACGAAAGTTCCCTTTTTAGTTGGGCAGTTTGAATATGTATTTGTTTTTCCAGGTCACTAGATATTGGCTAAAATGTAAATTTAGCGATTTTCTTTTTTGCTGATAACTTTGTTATGTGACATAATACGAGATACTGGTATGCACTTTCATATGACACTTTTAAATGGTGAATTTTCAGAAGTACTCAAATATTTTTTATATCTTAACATTTACGAGTTACTGTCATTAACTTTTATTTTTTCATATGAAGGTCATAGTAAGCCGTGACATTTTTGAATAGAGATTTTCTTTGCTTTACAACGACTCAAATATAAAATATATTTTTATAATTAATAGAAAAATTAACGAAATTTATTATTGATAATAAAATTGAATTGAAAAAAGTGTATCACAGGCTGCTAGGGTGACTTTCTTATGTTTGCGTGTTAGCTGTTTGATGAGCAGCACTTATTTTGAAATTTGTTGTGTGTGGTGAATAAATAATAAACACAAATATTCAAAACAAGCACCAAACACCACATGGCATGAACCCTGTGGGTATGAACCAAATCAAATCAAAATCATCTGCAAAACTGTACGACAATAGCGCCACCAACTACCTTCGAGAATTTCAAAATGTTTCTTTGTAAAATGAAAAAAAAATGAAATTAATTAGGTGCATTAATTAATCTAATAATGAAATAAAATATTAGAATTTAAATATACAGCGTGAGTCATCGCCCTTGACGTTAGAAATACAGCATAAATTTATTAATAAAATTTATTCGACTACTAAACGAGCATAACGTAAAATTATTTTCACATATACAGGGTATTACATAATGGCTTGGCGAGAATTGTTTGTCTTTTTTTTTAAATGGAACATCCTATATTTTTAAAAAATTTTTGAATTGTATTTTATTTACCTACACGGACGTATGAATTTTGTTTTTAGTTTTCCGCGGCATTGTCAAGTTTTCCGTTTTTTCTCTAAAAATGGCCGAATACACGCATTGCTTTATGAGGGCGTACGGAAGTTATTTTAATAGTAAAATTTAAGAATTTTTTTTCTGCATAACTGTAACTATACTCTCTTTTTTGACATAATTTTTTTTTAAATGGGTGTTCTATAAAGCCAATCAAACTTACTCCACTTCAAATGATTATAACTCGCCATTTTCAAATGGAACATACTATATTTCATTATTCTTTTGTATGCCATTTTGTATTACCTTAATTTCTTATAAAGGGTGTCCTATGTCTAAAACCAATGATTTCGGTGTTTTTTACCATTTTTCACTAAATTAATTTATTGAATTAAAAATTAAATCTAGTATACCATGGAAATTATTTTATTTTAATTAGAAAATCTTTCCATTCTTACGCAAACATATTTGCAGACGGTTTTTATATGAGTAATTTACTCTTCGCAGTATATTTGCGTTGACAGTTTCAAAACAGTTACGAATTCACTCCATCATATCTTCTCGTGTAGTTGGTGCTGTCTGATAAACCGATAAACAAGAAATAATGTAAGTTTGTAAGATCCGAAAATCTTGCGGGCCAATTACTGGGACTACCTTGTCAAATCCATCTTTTAGGAAATTTTTCATTTAAATAATGCCTAACCTGAAGACTGTTGTGAGCTGGTAAATTTTCTAAATCGTTTAGATGTTTAGATGATCAGTTTGTAAAAATTCACAATAATTATGATCGTTAATATTATTATCAAAAAAGTATGATGCGAGTTCGTAACTGTTTTGAAACTGTCGACGCAAATATACTGCGAAGAGTAAATTACTCATTTATAAACCATCTGCAAATATGTTTCCGTAGGAATTGCGGTTACATTGAAAATATTTTGTAAATTAATACAAAACAATAAATTTAAACAAAACCACATCCACGGTATACTGGATTTAATTTTTAATTGAATTTACTGAAAAATGGTAAAAATCTCCGAAATTATTGGATTCAGGCATAGGATACCCTTAATATTAATTGAAGGTAATACAAAATGACACACAACAGAATAATAAAATACAGATTGTTCCATTTGAAAATGAAGGGTTATAGTCATTTGAAGTGTAGTAAATTTGATCCGCTTTATTCCTGTATAATAACATTTAAAAAAATATATGTCAAAACATATACTAAGTTTATATGCAGTTTTGAAAAAGTTAGATGGTCTAGTTCTAACTGATTCTTGGGACAACTATGACTGCGAAAATAATGAAGACCCAGAAATAGTTGACTGTGTTATATATTATTTAACTGGTTACATATGCAAAAAAAAATGACGAAAAACGTGAGATGTCCTGTTTGCATAACTGCTCTATCTTTGGAGCAGCCTATTAGTTCTCAACCTGAAGCTGCTTTAACAAATTTAAAAACCTATGGTTTTTTAACACATCCAAATATGATTATGTTCAAAATGATAAAATTTATTGAAAATTACTTCACTACAAACTGCACTAATGTTAACACATACGATGATACAATAGAATATGTTTTGAATAATTATCAACTAACTTTTCCGTGCGAAGAGCACAAGATTGATATTATATCATATTCAATACATTTTTATATATCACGACGTCTGCATCATCATGTCAAACAAGAACGCCTCAAATCGGCTTCTGCTACAGCAGAAAAACGTAAATTATCTCGTTTACAGAAATCATAAATTATTTATGTTTATTAAAGTTTATTTTTCATTTTATTAAAATGACTATTTTTTTGTGCACAGGATTATAAACAACAGAGTAAATATAGTTCAGTAGGAAATTTACTTGATTTCAACAAAATTCAATTTTATTTACTTTGAAAGTATTTATAATTATTTACGTCAGTAAGTGATCAATTACAGGACGAGCCTACGAATCCTGTAAGTTTATTTATTCTCTGTATAGACAGGTAATATGTTTAATTTGCGCACTAGTCATGTAAATCACCTTATAACCAATTTGTTTAATATATCGTTAACATTTATTCAAAATATTCGCCAATAAAATTGCTTTATAGAAATATTCCAAAAAACTGTCGTAATATAAATTAATTATTCGCTAAAACTGTGAATTTATTAACTTTATTCACAACACTGTGTATTATAGTAATAAGTTATCATAATGTTAAATAAATAAATATATTATATATTATTATATTTGTAAAAAAATGTTATTGTAAAAATATAATAAAAGTCCATCGTCACATTTCTTTCGTAGGCTGTAAGTTAATGTTCTGTATTTCAAAATTATAAAAAATTATTTAAATTATATAGTGTTTAAAACCTACTTATTTATATTTTTTTTTCATAATTTATTCATATTATTTAAATGAAAAATTCATAATTTTAAATAATATTGTCATTGAATTCATAATAAAAATGAGCCCTCGCGATATGGAAGCATCTAGTGGCGACAGCACGAACTAGAACCGTTTCAGCAGACAAGAAACTAGTGGAGGGGGTATGGAAGTTTCTGGGGCCTGTCTAACACTCAACATCACTCCACGCCACTGATAGGAATTTCTAGTAATTGTGTTTTGCAATATTTGCATTATTCGTGTACTATGTGAGATAAATTGCTATGTTGATAAATAAGTCAGATATTTGCTGGTTCCATTTAAATATTAAACGCTTTATACGTTTATAATAATACAAACTATCTTGTAATATTATAATAAATAGTTCTAATTCATTCACATTATTCGCTTTGAAATTAGTAACTAGAAATGTAAATAATACTACAAATAATAATAATTATGTCGAATGAAACTTTTTCTCGATTATTTCTTTAAAATAATCACGATATAGAAAGGAGATGGCACATCGTACGGCAGGCCCATTAAGCTAGCGGTACCAAAATTTACTTCGTTTGTTGAGCTTGTGGTGGGGATAGGAGGCCATCGCTGTGCTTTGGTTTACGTTTGATTTGTACAGAGAAGTGTTTGTGTTTTGAACTTTTTTTGTTTATTTTCATTTAATTTCATTAAAAATGGACAAAATGTGCTTTGTGCCAAATTGTACAAGCGGTTATGTGTCAAATAAAGAAAAATTACAATATTTAGTGCACTTAAGGACGAAATAGACTTAAATTTGTAGCGGAGAACTATTCCCAGAAAAGACAGAGTGCTCAGTTCAAAAGTTTTATATGTGAAAAACATTTTAATGAGGAAATAAGCCGTTGTATATTTATTAGGTGAATAATTGGATATGTTGGCTTAAAGTATATTTATTTATGAATTCATAAATTTGTCTACAATTGACGACGTTTCGACCTAAATTGAGGTCATCTTCAAGTCTATAAATAAGTATACAAATAGTATCATACAAAAATGGCTGACAAGTTTTTTAAACTTACCTAAAGTTATCTGTAAATAACAATTTTATTTAATGTTGGTTGTTTAAATTTTTAAATAATTAATTAAGTTGAAGATAAGGTGACAAAGTAGCACAAAAAGAAGTTAAGTTACATAAAAAATATTGGCTTTAAGTTGCTGCTACTTTGCGCCTGGGTTGAAGACCTTCCAACATTTTAAAATTAAGTTTACATACATTTGTAGGTACCATTGCAGGTGCACTTCCGACGGTTTTCCCAAATTGCTCCAGTTATTTAGATATAAAAACAAATAAAATAAAGAAAAATATTAAATATGACATTGCATATAAGAAAAAAACCTATTATTAAATAAATAATTATTTAAATTTGGACAGTGGTATGTAAATAACTACATAAGATATTCAAGAGTTTTAATTTGATTATTTTTATTTTCTGCCCAGGTCAAAATAAATTCCATATAAAAGCTCATCAGACGCTATTTTTAATTTATCTTAGATAAAATACTCAATTACCTAATAATTAAAGGACAAAATAAAAATTCGAAGAAAATAGGAATAGTATTTCTCTTTCGTTGAATTATCATTCGATTTGAATCATCGTTTTTTTATTGAAAAATAAATTGTTCTTGATGAAAATATAAATAATACAAATTTTATTTCTAATTAATTATATTAAAATAATGCTAATAATATTACCTGTTTCGAGACATTTAATATATACAATTGATAAACATTTTTTTTTTTAATTGTAAAAGGTAATTTTTACTTTGTAATTGTAGTATTTTTAATTTTCCTTCCCTTTAGAGGATGTAGTATTTGATTAAAAATGACAACTGCTTTAAATAAAAACATTATTTATTGTATCATAAATGAAGATCACCCAAGTGTGAAGAAATGAATAGGAAAGAAGAAGGGAATTAAGTAAAAGCCCTTGTCGTCTTTTTCACACTGTTCTGATTTATTAAAATACGACCGGTTTCGACCATTGAATGATCATCCTCAGGTAACCGGCAAGATTACAAGTAAAAGACTACGGGAAACAATCCATAATACAAAATTGGATCAATGTTAACAAATTAATATAAAAAACAATGTTACTTACACTAAACATTACAGCAGACCATCACTACAGACAACGAACAGAAACGTATCGCGGGAATGCATAAAGTCATTAAAAATTATAAGGTTAAATTAAAAAAATTATAAAAAATGAAAATCATTGCGGCTATGTCTAGCCTGATCAGATGTATAATTATATATATAAATAAATAAATATACTATCACGCCTTTTACCCATTACGGGTGTGGCACTCTGCTTACGTAGATCTCGGTAAGTGATATATTTTTTCGTATGAAGTGCGGTTACCAGCCGTCAAATCATAGCCCCCAAGGATGTTAGTGGAGAGGGAACCACAGGGGTAAATTTAAATTTGTAACTGTCGGCAGTGGGATTCGAACTGAGGATCTCACGATCCACAGTCCGACACGTTACCACGGAGCTATTTATCCCATATATATATATATATATATATATATATATATATATATATATATATATATATATATATATATATATATATATATGTTGCCCAGGAAATGTAGACTCATTCTAACTGGAGCATGATTATCTATACAAAGGGTATTATATGCTTCCTTTAATTGTAGTTTATATTGTTTCTTTGCTATTATTTTATCTATGATTCCTGGGTTAAAATTGTTTGCTACTGCTATTTGTTTTAGTGTTTTAGTTTCACTCACGATGTCATTGTTATTAAGGTCGTATGTCAGCATTCTATGAATTTTTGCGTTAAAATTGGCTAATTTATGTTGAATACAGTGATTAGATTTATTATTAATAGAATCAATCGTTTGCGTAGGTTTCCTAAATATTTTGTAATTAAACCTGGAGCAGCATCTAGTAATTTGCAGATCGAGGAAATTAATTTTTTTGTTCTCCTCTATTTTGATAGTGAAGCTTATGTTATTGTGAAGCAGATTTAACTTATCATGAAATATATTAAGTTCTTCTACTGAGCCGGTCCAAAAATACAGAATGTCATCTACATATCGATACTAGAAGCCTATTTTATTAGTAAATTCACTCAATTCATTAAAAATTTTGTATTCAAAGTCTTTCATAAAAATCTCTGCCATAGTACCAGAAAGGGGTGAGCCCATGGCTAACCCTGTAACTTGTTTATAAATATTGTTAAATTTGAAGTAATTATGTTCGAGGCAGGTCTATAATAGCGAAAAGAAACACTCACACATATCATTTGACCAGGAAGCTTCGTTAAGTAAATCTTTAACTAGGTCTTCGATTTCATGAACTGGTACATTTGTGAAAAGATTTGATACGTCGAAAGATATAAGAAAACCGTTATCTGTGTTGTCTATAACATTTAATTTACTAATAAGGTCAGTTGAGTTCTTTAGTGAATGCACCGAAACAGTATTGAAGTTAGTTGATAATATTTTGTTGACAAATTTATAAGTGGGTGCATTCACAAATGAGACAACTGGCCTTATTGGATGGCCATTCTTGTGTAGTTTGGGAAGTCCATAGAGTAAAGGGGTAGTGGGGTTCATAATTATTAAGTTATCGGCTTGAAAATAGTTTAAGAATTCTTTGTTTTGTTTAATAATATTTTTGGTGTTTATGATCGATTGTATGATTGGGTTAATTTTAAGTTTTTTAAAATTATCGCAAATTAAGAAAGTTTCAACTTTATCAATGTAATCCGTCTTATTGAGGATTGTTATGCAGTTACCTTTATCTGCTTTAGTAATAATGAGTGCGTTAGATTTAACTTTATTTCTAATAGATTTTAAAATATTACTGAACTGTAAATCTTCTGGACTTCCCTTACTATTAACAATTTTTTGATTGTAAGTATTTAAAGTGTGTGTCAAGTTACTAATAACATTATTGTCGTTAATAAGATATAAAATGTTATCTAGTTCTGCTACAAATGTTTCGAACTGTTTCACTCTGGGTTTCGAAGTGGGATTGTAATTAAGGCCATATTCAAGAATATTAAGTTCATCATTATTAAATTGTACGCTGGATAAGTTTAAAACTACATCATGAAAATTGTGAACTTTTTCAATGATATTTGCGTATTTGTAATAGCTTGTTAACTACGTTTTCTTAACTTAAGTAAGCGTGAAATCTTGTTTTCTATCCTAATGTGTTTTATTTTCCCTAGATGTGAAACCATTTCGTGACAATCGTGCAGAAATTCGTCAAGTTCAATAAAATGCATATTTTTGTTCAAGAAATTAAAAATTAATTTAAAATTTAAATCTAGGTCATTTATTATTATGTATTGCCTTCTAATTTCGTGTCTAAGGAGTACCTTCTTAGTTTCAAGCATAATATTTTTGGTTGCCTCTGGAGCATGCTTTTGTTTGCGAAACATGTGTTCGGTGTAGTTGGGTATTAGATTTCTTCTAAGACACGTTGGATTGAACCAGATGTTGAGATGTGTTTCTTCCCGTTTCTGAAGTAGTCTCCTGTACCGTAGGGTGCGCTGTTATTTGTCCTTTATTTAAAGGCAAATGCAGTTCGAGTGAATGTAGATCAATTGTTTTCTCTTCGAATGATTGTTGAGAAGCCACTTGATCAGAATAAAAAGGTGTTCTTTGAGAGACTATGTGGGATGTACTTGTAGAGTACGCTGTGGATGGTAATTTGTTGGGAGCGATTCGAGCGTTGTATGAAGGAAGTAAGGCTGCGGTGAGAGTTGATGGTAGATGGAGTGATTGGTTTCGTATAGATGTTGGTGTAAAACAGGGTTGTGGAATGTCTCCGTGGTTGTTTAATTTGTATATGGATGTGTTGTTACGAAAGGCATTGAATGGAACTGATGGTGTACGTATTGGTGGACGTATAGTGCCTGCGTTAGCTTATGCGGATGATGTTGTTGTGTTGGGTGAAACTGAGGAGCAATTGAGAAGAATGATTGTGAGCATAAATGAAGTAGGGAAAGGTTTAAATCTGCTATTGAATGTCGATACATGTAAAGTGTTGGTATATGAGAAGAATGATTTGGTGACTGATTGTAATGTTTCAGTGAATGGTGTGAGACTGGAACAAGTGAATGAATTTGTATATTTGGGTAGTATGTTCTCGAGGGATGGACGTATTGACCGGGAGATTGAAAGGCGAGTGTCTGCAGGGTGCAAGGTATTGAGTGCTCTGGGTACATTTGCTCGAAACGTGAATGTATCTAGAGATGCTCGATTGAGTGTTTATAATGTTGTGTTAGTGCCTACATTGATGTATGGTTCAGAATGTTGGGTGTGGATGAAGCAGCATGAACGACGTATAACTGCTGTGGAAATGAGATATTTGAGAGGAGTGTGTGGGTATACGAGACATGATACATTGGTGTATGATGAGTGTGAGATTGAGAAGAATGTTGTTAAGAAAGTGGGAGTGAGTCAGTTGAGGTGGTTTGGACATGTTAAGCGAATGTCGAATGAAAGGTAGGTAAAATTAATATATATGGGTGAGATTGAAGGTGAACGATTGCGTGGGCGTCCGAGAAATAACTGGTTGGGTTTGGGTATGATTGATGGTTTGTTGCGTGAACGAATATTTCCGAGTGTCCAAATGGCGACCAATGTCTCATTAAATTTTTTCTATATTAAAATTAAATTATTGCTAAACGCAAAACTACGCAAAAAGTGTATTCTATTATAATGTTGTAAATATTTTAGACTTACAATAAAATTCATCCAACATCCAACAATTAATCCTTTACAGTATCCAAGACTTCTATTTCTGTTCTTGTGTAGTGATTTTGTTGTATTTTTTTATTTTTGAAACATCTCTCTTTGTAAAATTTGTAAACGAATGCTGTAAATTTGTAAGAAATAAAAACTATGATAAGAGCTAAAACTAGTTTGTAAATTGCATCTGAATTAACATTTTGTTGAACATCTCTGTTGTGTGAGGTACTGGAAATATGGGAATTATTATTCATACTATTAACATTGTTGTACAAATATATGTTAGTTACATTTTTATGGTTATTTTGAACAGTGTCGTTTAGGATATACATTGTATTGTTTAAAATGTTCGTCAACTTGGTGAGTAATTTATTTGAATATTTATCAACTTTTAATAACTCGTTCATTTCTGTATTTATTTGTGTAGTGTTTACAGTGTCTTCTTCGTCGTCGAAACACTCGATTCCTCCGATATTCTCACTCTCGTAATTTAGAATATTACTATTGCATGAAATGTTCCGTGATTTTAGATATTTCCAAATCAAAGTTAAATTGTGACATAACCAAACATTCTCAGATAAGTCCACCTGCCTCAAGTGTCGCAAATGTGAAAAGAGGCTCTGGGGATCAAGCAATTTAAACCGATTTGCACTTATGTTAACAACTTCAAGACGCTCCAGCGTATGGAGGACAACTTCATTTAGAAAACTGAACCTGTTGTGGGAAATATGCAAATATCGTAAGTTGGTCAAAGCTGAAAGTGTTCCAACTTTCAAAGATGTTATTTTGTTGCGGTTCAGATGCAATAAGTCTAAATTAAATAATGACTGGAACGCGCAAATTTGGAGATTTCCCAGAAGGTTGCTGCTTAAGTCGAGCTCCGATATTTTGTTGATTGGGTCGAATATTTCACAAGGCAATGTCTCAATTCTATTTGAACATAAATTTAAAATGGACAGATTGCTCAGACCGTGAAATGAACCTGTACTTATATTATTTATACTCATGTTGGATAGATTTAAAAATCTTATACTACCAAGTCCATTAAAACAATTCTGCTCTAAACGTTGCAAATCGTTGCCAGTAATTTCGATTTGTAGCAAAGAGGTTAAATTTGTAAAAGTGTCTGTGTGTACAGTAGTTAATTTATTATTATGTAAAAATAATGTATTTAAAACATACAAATCAATGAAGGCTCCTTTTTCAACAGTATCTATTTGATTAAAAGAGATATCTATCATACGTAAATAACCACAACTAGTAAAAGAATCCTTTTGTATAACCGAGAGCGAATTATTGATTATAATTAGGTCATTAAAACTTGCTCTTTGAAAGCAATTTATATTTAATTGTTGGATATTATTATTCGTTGCATCTAACAACTTCAAATTATGAAGTGGTTCAATAAATTCACTGCTGAAGTATTTCAAATTATTATCTAAAATATACAAATAACGTAACTCGTAGAACTTGTTAAAACTGTCAGTCGTTATGTTGGTAATGCTGCACTGCTTCAAGGTTAAGTTGTGCACTGCAGCGTATCTGCTGTTGTCAAACACTGTGTTGTCCAAAACATGGAAGCGGATGTTGTGCAGATACAGATGCCGCACCTGCAGTGTGTCCATGGCAATGCTGATCTCAGTTTTGTATTGTTCGGGGGACATGTAGCTACATTCGTACCGGTACGCGGCGATTTCAAAAGGATTGTTTCTTGGTATTTTTGTTTGGATACAGTAGCTCCACGTGTTAACAATACACGTCACTATGACACAGATTGTCAGTAAGACTGTAGATGTAGATGGCCGCATGTCTGCAACAGATGCAATCAAATATGTACAAGGACCAACATATGCTGTGATGCTGTGAAATTAGAAAGGCACAAATATATAAAAAATGTACTATGTGAGATTTTCGTCCACGATAACTCACAATCTAATGGCGATTTTCATATCAAAATTCTTATTCAATAAGTCAATAAGTCAATTTATGTACTGATTAGATTTTGAGGAAGTGCTAGTTTATCTTCAGTAAATAAATGATATAGAATGAAGTTTGTTATATTTAAAAAAAAATGTATAGTAGAATATTAGCCTGAATTTTTATTAGAAATTTTTTACCTCCCGCCTACCTCTAGATAAGGGAGGTATTATTTTTGGTCAAAAAATTGGGTAGTGAGTTTTCAGTGAATAAGCTCGTTTTAGGGTCCATAAAATATGTACATACATATGTGTGTGTGTGTGTGTTCTGTGGCGATTTTTTCGTTTCGCGTAACTCAAATACTATAAATCCAAAAAATACAATTTTGTGTATTTTTGCTTCTTGTAAAGGCTAGGCGCAAATTGAGATGCGCATAGCGCGTGTGACGCGACGCAGCACAGCGCGCATTTTTGTAATCCTGTAGAATTAAAAACAACGGCGCAAATTGGCGACATGACGCGGCATGAGACGACTCGCGTCTACTCACACACGCGCGGCGCTGTGGTTGAGGCACAGTTTCTCGTGCGACGCGTGCGCGTGTTTTTACATTTTCTATAGTTTATGCATTTTTTAATGCTTAAATGGCAGAAGAAAATATGATAGAGGCGGTGAGGAGGAACCGAGAACTTTACTGCTTTTCCTTTCTGACAAAATATAATTATTTGGTGATTTTAATTTCTTATTCATGAAGGAATAGTAAAATTTCGTCTTCAGCATCAATATCTGAATCTGATTCGGAATTCATGTTTAATAAGAAATGTTTTCTTCGCGAGTCACACATGTTTGATTGCAGGGGGTTTTTGCAAGTCACTTGTGGAAGCTGCGTCGCAATATGCGGATCAGCACGCTACGCGCGAGGAACGTGCGCGTCGTGCCGCTCGTGTCATGTCACCTCACACGCGCTATACGCGTCTCAATTTGCGCCTAGCCTATGAAGAGCTGATTAGATTTTGGATAAAATTGGTTAACCGAAAGCTACTAGCAGCCCCTAACAGTTTTCCGTGAAAAAAACACGCTTAAATTTATTTTTTCAACAACTTATGTTATTTTGAAAGTCGTAGAATATTTAATTTTACGTATGTTTTGATTACATTAATTTTATTAATTTTCATTAGTTTAGGAGAAAATTAAATATAAAGAAATTAAATTTCATAAATCTTACATTCCATGTACACTATGGAAACACTTAAAAATTTTCAATTTTTTACGAAATGTGACACATGTCATTGTGATTGTGAGGCTGTTTTCTTAGTGAAATATTTGTCAAAAAAATAAATAAATATACGAAATAAAATTTAATTTCTCAAATAAGACGGTATGTTTCTGTATCATCAAACTCGAAAATGTTAAGATATAAAATTTTTTGAGTACTGCTGAATATTCACCATTAAAAAGTGTCATAAGGAAGTGCAAACCAGAATTTCGTATTAAATTATTTAACAAAGTAATCAGCAAAAAAAATTGATCACAATATTTATATTTTAGCCAATATTCAATTGGAAAAGCAAATACGAGTACATGTTCACACTGCCCTATTAAAGAGGCAACTTTCGTCTAATTTAACCAACCTCGTATCTCTTACTGTTCGCGAGATCCTAATGCATTCGTACCTTAAATGGGACACACTGTATATTTGTATATATTTTGAATTGTATTTTATTCACCTATAAGGACATATGAAATTTGTTTTAGATTTCCGCGGCGTTGCCAAGTTTTTTCGTTTTTTCTCTAAAAAAGGTCAAGTTCACGCGAAGCGCTCGGAATATACAGGCATCCAGCTTGCCAGTGGTGACGTCACAATCGAAGGCCATGCTGTACCCAAAGCACTTCACGAATAATTGTTCAGTGCTAGTTTCCAAGTAAATTTTATTTTTCTATCTTTAGCAATTAAGAAGTAATAATTATACAAATTATAGATAAATAATAGTTTATTTAATTCTATTTTGCTAATAGAAATCATAAGCAGAAAATTCTGTTATTAATTTATGCCGAATTACTAACAACAACATACCACCTGTATATATGAAAACAGATACTAATTTTAATTATAATAACCGGCGGAATTATTTGTGAGTAGTAAATTATTTGATTTTCCAGAGAATTAAATATTAGGTGGATTCAAGCGTTTTAAGTTATCTTCCTGATTATTATTGATTGCTTCGCTTTAGTATCAATTAGGTATTTAATTTTTCAATTTGGATTCAAACTTGACCACTGGCTTGGTTTACAAGTTGTATAATATTGGTTCTATCCCTTTTGCAGCTACCCTTCCCCAAAACTCACTGCACGTCACTGGTGATTAGAAGATTATAGAGGTTGCTTTGGCTTTGTAGGTGGATCTGTATGAGGGGGTAGAGGGTGTTTGTAATAGTTTTTTTGTCGATGTTAATGGGGTGTTTGTGATTTGGATTAGAGATTATATTGCGACAGTGTTTTTTATGGGTTTTTTATGTTTAGTACGTGATTAGAGTATTTGGGTGTTTAATTTGTACTTGAGTTGTTTTTGTTTGAATATTTTTATGGTTGTATCATGTGTTTGCTTATAATAGGTGTTTTAGGGTGTCTGCGTTAGCACGTGCCTAGTGTTATGATGTTGATGTGATTTGTGCCATTAAGGTGTCTTTTGTAGATGCTAATGGTTTGTTCGAGATTTGGAATAGTGATTGTGGATGGTTGAGGTGTCTAGTACGTGATTAGAATATTATTGTTTTTTGTTTGAATATTTTCATGCTAGTACGTGATTGGAGTATAGGGTTCAGAGTATGATTTCGAGTATAGTTCTTATTTGTTTAGTATTATTTTGTATGATTCTTTAGTGTGTATTTGTGTATGGTTAACCGGTGTTTTGACTGTTCTGTATGCCCGAGAATTTTTGTTCAACCAGTGTTTAAAAAGAACAGTGTATGATGAGAATATCTTATTCCGATATCGTGTGTGTACAACGCTACATTTAAGTAAAATGGCGGCCAATAACTGTAGTGAAATTAATAATCTACGAGCTATACAAAATATATGTGACAGTATACAGATGGAAGAAGATGATGAAGAAATGAGTAAAATGACAGATAATAATTGTAGTGAAATTAATAATCTACGAACGATGCAGAATATATGTGATAGTATAATACAGAGGGAAGAAGAAGACGACGACGAAGAAAGACCCCTGCAAGCAGAAGTCAATGTTACTGAACAGAATGATTATAAAAAATATTTTTCCGTTATTTCTATCACAGAAAATCATGTACGAAGGTTTAATCTCACTGGCATACGGACAACGTTTCGTTTCGTTGATCCTCCAGCAAGTTCGGATCCTGTAAAATGGTTTAAAAATAGTTTGAAGAACCTGGTGAAATATATTACTAAATCAATTCCAGGATCTGATTTCGTGGGTATGATTTTACAGACTCTGCGTCTTGAAAATGGACCAATATGGTTTTCTTTTCGTCGTGCTGATCAACTCCACATTGACGTTGTATGGGCCACAATTAGCAACATTTTA
Source organism: Poecilus cupreus (assembly GCA_963942605.1). Taxonomy (NCBI): domain Eukaryota; kingdom Metazoa; phylum Arthropoda; class Insecta; order Coleoptera; family Carabidae; genus Poecilus; species Poecilus cupreus. The sequence goes on along the minus strand of OZ012713.1, from coordinate 22,350,043 downwards.
CAGAGCAATGCAAATATGTTTATTGATGGAGAGTTTGAGATAGAATTAACAAGAGTGGCTGTACCTGTCGGAAGAGGTAGAAATTTAAATGGCAAAGGATTATGTTATGCAGAGCTATGCAAACGGAAACATGGGATAATTGAAATAACAAATCATGATAACCTATGTTTACCAAGAGCGTTGGTTGTTGCTGAGTCTTGGATTAAAAAAGAAACAGAATTTAATGATATTAAAAAAAATTACCGAAATATGCAGACAGCAAAAGCACATGCACTACTTTTAAAGACTGGTATAAATATACCTTCCCACGGATCTGGTTTACAGGAACTCAAGGAATTTCAACGTTATTTTTCAAATTATAATATTGTTGTGTACGCGTATGGGGGTGATTGTGACGTTATTTTCGAGGGATCTAAAGACCTAAATTTACCTCGACTTAATTTGTTATACTATGATAATCATTATAATGTAATTAAAAGTTTGACTGCGGCTTTTTCGTCCTCATACTTTTGTAAGCCCTGCCATAAACCGTATAACATTCGCGGCAGACACCGTTGCGCAAACATATGTGCATACTGTCACCATGCTCCCAGCTGTTCGCCTGTTAACGAATCGCTTTTATGTAATAAGTGTCACCGACGATTCCGCGGTCAGAAATGTTTCGACAATCATAAAGGATCAGTATGTAATAATTTGAAGCAATGCACGACCTGTTTCAAACTGTACAATAGTGCTCAACAAAGACAGCATATGTGTGGAGAAATATTCTGTAAACTATGTTCAGATTATAAACCCGCAGGACACACGTGCTACATAGCTGTAGACAGAAAACCTAAAAAAGATAAAAAAACATTATTTATTTATTACGATTTTGAGACACGACAGGAGAAAATTAAGGACAATAATAAGATACACGAAGTGAATTTATGCGTAGCGCAACAATCATGCTCACATTGTGAGGGCATTTCCGATTTAAACTCACCATGTGCTTTATGCGGTACCCGACAGCATGTTTTCAAATTAAATCCTGTAGCATCTTTTGTACAATACGTATGTAACCCGCGACCGATGTTTGATAAAATCACATGTATTGCACACAACTCAAGAAGTTTCGACGCTCAATTTATTCTTAAATATTTAGTCGAGACTCTAATGTTAAAACCAAAATTAATTTTAAATGGTACAAAAATAATGTTACTGGAAATTAATTACAAAATTCGATTTATTGACTCAATTAACTATCTACCTATGTCTCTAGCTACATTACCTAAAGCAATGGATTTACCGAATTCTTTTAAAAAAGGATATTTCCCGCATTTATTCAATAGATACGAACACGAATTTTACGTGGGACCTCTACCAGCCATCGAATACTACGGTATCGAGAGTATGAGTGTAAGTACCCGTAAAGAATTTCTCGAATGGTATGCTAATCAGACTCGTAATAATGTAATTTTTCGGATGGAACAGGAGATAGTTGATTACTGTATTTCAGATGTTGATATTTTACGACAAGCGTGTGAAAAATTTAGAAAAACATTTATTCAAAATTGTAATGTATGTCCTTTTACAGAAGCAGTGACAATTGCTTCAGCGTGTAACCGTGTATTTCGAAGAAAATTTTTACAGCCAAACACAATAGGTATAATTCCTATTCGCGGCTATAGACTTACCGATAACCAATCGAAAATTGCATTACAATGGCTTATCAGAGAGGAGACTTTACGAAAAATACATATTGAACACGCTGGACATGGAAAAGAAGTTATTTTATCAAATAATTTAAAAGTTGATGGATATTATGCTCCGGAACGGCTAGTGTTTGAATTTATGGGGTGTTTTTATCATGGATGTACATTATGTTACAGAACAGACCGTAATAATGAAAAAATTTATAATGATTCTAATGAAAGCTTAAATGCACGTTTTCAAAGAACGGAAAAAAAGTTGCAGAAATTACGAGAGTTACGCTATAATGTTATAGTAATGTGGGAATGTGAGTTTAGAAAACAATTAAAGGTTTTGGATAAAGAGACGCGTTCAAATTTAGAAAATCACCCAATGATAAATTATCTGCCTCTTAAGCCGCGAGATGCACTTTTCGGTGGAAGAACAGGAAACGTATCTCTTTATCGAAAAGTTCAAGACGGTGAAAAAATTAAATATGTTGATGTATGTAGCCTGTATCCGTATGTATGTAAATACGGGAAATATCCACTGGGGCATCCGGTAATATTTGTTGGCGACGAGTGTCAGAAAATATTAGGTCCGGGTAATGATATTACTAAAGTGGAGGGGATAATTAAATGTAAAGTATTACCCCCTGACAACTTATTTCATCCCGTATTACCCAGAAAAGTGCATGGTAAATTGATGTTTTCATTATGCCGTACATGCTGTGACGAACTTAATCAGAATGATTGTGTACATACGGTCGAAGAAAGACAGTTTGTCGGTACATGGGTGGTAGATGAAGTGCAGCGAGCGATAAAACTTGGTTATAAAATTTTACATGTATACGAAATATGGCAATATGATGTAACAGTCTACAATAGAGACAGTAAATCAGGAGGGCTATTTGTGAAATATATTGACAACTTCTTAAAAATTAAACAGGAAGCCACAGGATATCCTATAGAGTGTGTTGACGATATAAGTAAAGAACGTTATATTGAGGAGTATCTACAGAAGGAGGGCGTTTCATTGAATCCACAAAACATTGAAAAAAATGCTGGAAAAAGATCACTGGCCAAGCTGATGTTGAATTCATTCTGGGGTAATTATTATAAGAATTTATCAATATTGTTTATAGATAACTAATTTTAATTTGAAACAGGTAAATTCGCTCAAGCCGAGAATAGACCGCGTTCCACAATCGTATCATCACCACAAGAATTGTATGATCTACTAGCTAACCCGTCAATCACCGTGAACAGGATTATTCCGGCCGGTGAGCATATGATGTATGTCAACTGGGAGCGCGAAGAAGATTCTACTGAACAGTTACGCACAGTTAATTGCGTTATTGCAGCATACACCACAGCGCAAGCCCGGTTACGGCTGCATGATTTCCTTCATCAGTTGGGTTCTCAGGTTCTATATTACGATACGGATTCGATAATTTATTATCACAGAGCAGGCATGTACGAACCGTCTGTAGGTAATTTTCTGGGAGATTTGACAGATGAATTAAGCAGTTATGGACCGGGTAGCTATATCACGGAGTTCGTCTGTGGAGGTCCTAAAACTTACGCATATAAAGTGTTTAGCCCCGGTAATAATGAAATTAAACAAGTGTGCAAAGTCAAGGGGTTCACCCTAAATTATAAAAACTCACAAATATTAAATTTTCAATGTTTAAAAAATATTATTCTTAAAGAAGAAGAAGATAGTTTTACTCCTACCATTATTGAATCTGATAATATAAGAAATACACTTGATCATACTGTAATTACGCGTGCAGAGAGAAAAATATTTAATGTTAATTTTATGAAACGACGTCTTTTAGAAAATAATTTTTCTGTACCCTATGGATTTAAGAAATCTAGGTTAGATTCTAATTAAAAATTATATTTATATGTAAGACCTGTGTAATGTATTTCTGTTAAGATTATAAATAAGATACCAAACATATTACTAGCCATTTGTATAATTTATTTGAAGCTGTAATGTCTGATCCCGTTAAATTCAAACATCCCTTTAGTGCGGTTGTGGCTGGCCCCTCATGCAGCGGTAAATCTTATTTTGTTGTTAACTTCCTGAAAAACATGAGCCGTATGTGCGATACAGTTTTTACCAAAGTCACTTGGTATTATGGTACGTGGCAGAGTTTATATAATACAATACCGAACGTGCATTTTCAACAAGGTTTACCCGACATGGATAATTTTGACGGTCACGAGCCTCACTTAATTATAATAGACGATCTTATGCGTGAAGCCGACACGCGTGTAGTAGATATTTTTACGAAGGGTAGTCATCATAAAAATCTATCCGTTTATTTCATTACTCAGAATATATTTAATCAGGGTAAAGGACAGCGCGATATATCGCTTAACGCCCATTATATAATTTATTTCAAAAATCCGCGAGATAAAGCACAGATTTTACATTTATCACGTCAGGTCTGCCCTGAAAATACAAAATTTATTCAAGATGCGTACAATGACGCAACATCAGAACCATACAATTATCTTATTTTCGATTTAAAACAATCTACGCCCGAATGGAGTCGTTTTAGAACCATCCGAAACGGGCAAATTTACATATATGTACCCCGGAAAAAGTATAAATACGGTAATTTGAACATGCCTGAAGTTATTATGTAATCATGTCTAAAACTGTCATCAACAATACTAGCTTTCTCCGTGCATTACAGTCACTGAAACCTGTTCAACGTAGAGTTCTATTAAAAAACGCTGACAGTAATAACGTTCGCAGTATCTGTGAATGTGTACATAATATTCTACGCGGCAAGGTCCCATTAAATAAAAAGCAGCGTGGTAGCCTAGGACAGCATAAAAAAGTGTTACGTAAACTTGTAAAACAGGGAGATAATTGGAAGAAGAAAAAACAAATTCTGGTTCAGTCAGGAGGAGCATTCCTGCCTCTTCTATTAGCACCGCTTATTTCAGGAGTTTTAAGTAGTATATTCAATAAAAGTTAAAAATGGAGCACGCTAAAAAATATGTTTTATTGACACCTGAAACGTTGCAAAGGTTTCGTGAAAATACCGTGAACGACGATAGTATAACTTCACAGCTTGATAAAGTTATGAAACGAGTATTAGATTCAGAAATGTCTGATCATGAAAAATGGGCTCTATATCAAGAAACCTTGCAAAGATATTTACATTTTCAAAAACAGTTGCGCGAACCTGTAAATATTCCTCTTATTAGTAGCGCAAACAATAACATAGATGATAAGCATGATGAAAAAAACATTCAATTAACGAATGATGAAATTTTAAATACTTTACCAAAAACGTTTCAAAGAAAGGCAGATATCTTATTAAAAAAACTTAAACTGAACAAAAATATCACATGGGACCGTAACGGTTTAGTCCAAATCAACAATAAGATAATAGAGGGATCGAACATTATTGATTTAGTTGGAGATCTCATGAGACCTCGCAAACGTACTAATCCTGCAGGATGGCAAGAATTTTCAAAAGAATTGAAAAAAGCTAACATTCCTAACGAGCTCATTGGAAACCCACTTAGAAGAAGAGAATTTATGGGTTCTCCACCAGCGCCATTGCATAGTAGTAAACAGGATACAAGCAAAGCAGCAAGTGTAGAGTTCCGAGGAGCTCCATATTCTTGGGATTCGTTTCATTTTTGAAAATGAATCGCGCATTAACAGGTATTTATTTCGATCCATCGCATGATGCTGGTTTCGCTGGTTTAACAAATCTCAAAAATGCCGTGAAGGGTAGATACAGGATTAAAGATGTCAAAAATTGGTTAAGCAGACAGGAAGCGTATACTTTACATAAACCAGTGCGAAAAAGATTTCCCCGAAATAAATACGCAGTTTACAATATTGACGATTTATATTAAGCTGATTTAAACGATATGAGAAGTCTTAGTAAATTCAATGATGGTTTTAAATATATATTAACAGTAATTGATGTGTTTAGTAGGTTTGCATGGGCGATACCTCTAACAGATAAGAAACCAGTTAACGTTATTAATGCGTTTAAAAAAATATTTACTGATACTAATCGTAAACCTACATATTTACAAACAGACAAAGGTTCTGAATTCATCGCAGGTACTGTACGAAAATTTTTACGCGAGAACGATATCCAATACTATGTTGCACAAAATCCTGATGTTAAAGCATGTTTCGTAGAAAGATTAAATAGAACTATAAAAACAAGAATGTATCGTTATTTTACTCGTAATAATACATACTGATATATTGATATACTTTCTCAGCTTTTAAAGGCGTATAATGGTACAGTACATTCATCTATCAAAATAGCACCAAAAGATGTAAATGATAGAAATATACTACAGGTATGGCGCAATCAGTATGGAAATTATAAAAAAATAAAACGAACTCCGCCAAAACTTAAGGTCGGTGACACTGTACGTATATCTAGAAAAAGGTTATACGAGCAATTGGTCTGAGGAATTATTTAAGATTAAAACGGTAATTAAAAGATATCCGTCTGTTTATCGTCTGACTGATTTAAATAAAGAAATTATTGAAGGAGTATTTTATGAACCTGAACTGCAGAAAGTAAATATAAATCCCGATGACACTTTTAAAATAGATAAAATAATTGAAACGAAGGGTAGGGGTAGCAGAAAGAAGTTGCTAGTCAAGTGGAGAGGATACAGCGCTAAGTTTAATTCCTGGATACCAGCTAAAAATATACAATATCTTAGTAACGATGCCTAAAAATGAGTTTTATATGACATTGCCTAGTAACAGCTCAATGCAGTATTTTCCTGATAATAAAACGACACTATTTACTACACAATTATCACAGAATGTACAGCTTAACGGAGAATGGGAGGTTGCATTAGCCGAAATTCAGTATCCATGTACATTTTACACTGTATGTGCACACGAAAATTATATTAATTATCATCTGAAAACATTAGGAAAAGATGGAAAACCAAAAATCCATAAAAAGGAAGTACGTATAACCGCTGGATATTATAGTAGTATAGACGATATAGTTACTGAGATAAACCAACAGCCTAAACTAAGTGCCCATATTAATATGGAAATTGAAAGAGACATCAACCGAATAAAAATACATTTTATAAACAATACAAATATGTGTTTCCTAAAATTATCGCCAAAACTTTCACAACAGCTAGGATATGAGCCCGAAACTGATCTGTTTACACAGAGAGTAACATATTATAAGCCAGCTAATCTTTATCATGGTATACAGCCAGAAATGTTTGTGTATTGTGATATAGTTGAACAGCAATTTGTTGGGGATGTCCTTGCGCCTCTCTTGAGAGTTGTACATGTAGATATATTAAACTATATTCATGGTACTAGTAAAATGACAACATTCTCTCCGTATCATTATATCCCCGTACTCAGGCGAGATTTCCAGAATATAGAAATTGATATAAGATGCGTCAAGGGGGAACCTATACCATTTCAATTTGGAACTTTAAGTGTTAAGTTACACTTCAGACGCTGTACAAAATGAAAACGTGTCCTTATCAAACGTATTATAATCTTCAAGCAGGTAGCGGGATCGGCTCGGTCGTTTTTCGAGGAGCGCCTTATCAGAGGGGACACGGTCTTGGCAGCTTCTTTAGTGGCTTGTTTAGAACTATTTTACCAATTATAAAAAAAGGTGTTGGCGCTGTTGGAAAAGAAGCTCTTAGAACAGGTATAAGTTTCTTGGGTGACTTGAGCGAAAACCGTCCTGCAAAAGAATCATTTAAACAAAGACTTTATGAAGCGGGACAAAATTTAAAACGAAAAACTGAATCAAAAATTGACACACTGATGACCGGTTCAGGTTATAAAAAGAAGAGAACATCTATCAAACGTAATCATTCACGATCGCAAGCTAGACGCGAGAAGAACAGAGTTAAAAGAGTTCTGGATATATTTGACAAATAATAATAAAACAATACCATGGCGTTTCTACATACGCAGTCTTGTGAATGTGTTAAAACAGAGTCAGATTTATTTTCGTTGCCGCCTACGCAGACAAGTATAGAAGGCGGTCAATGGATAAACTATAAGCCTTTATCATCCATAACTGATGACGGACCTGTAAAATTTGTTGTTCCCGGACACGGTGATGAATATTTTGATTTGTCACAAACTATGATACACTTAAAAGCGAAAATAATAAAGCCTGATAATACTTCGTTAATAGAGGCAGACACTTCAGTGGGTCCCGTAAACAATTGGCTTCATTCTCTCTTCAGTCAGGTAGATGTTTATCTAAACCAGAAGCTTGTTTCCCCACCGAATAATACTTATGCATATCGTTCATATATTGAAACGTTATTAAATTATGGCGAAGATGCTAAGAAGTCTCATCTCACATCATCGTTATGGTATACGGATGACGCGGGGAAAATGAATAATCTGGGTGCTGAAAATAGTGGATTTGTCAAGCGTAAAAAATATACCGCTTTAAGTAAAGAAGTCGATCTAATAGGACATCTTCATGTTGATATTTTTAATCAAGAAAAATTTCTTATCAACGGTGTTGAAATGCGAATGAGGCTTGTTCGATCCAGGGACAGTTTTAATCTTATATCCGGTGCAAATGGTATGAAAACTCAAATAACGGAAGCTACACTCCTTGTACGAAGAGTTAAATTAAATCCAAGCGTGTTACTTGCACATAATAAAGCATTACAAATAACGACTGCTAAATATCCTTTGACTCGTGCCGAATGTAAGTCAGTGACTATAGCTTCCGGTGTATCAGGAAAATCTTTAGATAATATATTCTTGGGTCAGCTGCCTAAAAGATGTATTATAGGATTTGTATCCAATAAGGCCTTTAACGGGACTTATGATACAAACCCCTTCAATTTTGATAACTTTAAAATTAATTTCTTATCATTATATGTAAATGGTCAGCAATTACCGTCAAAACCACTGCAAACAAATTTTTCAAACACTAATTGTTACATTCAGATGTATAATACATTATATTCGGGCACAGGAATTCATTTTTCAAATACCGGTAATTGCATTGACAGAGATACCTTTCCAGACGGCTACTGTTTAGCTGCCTTTGACCTAACTCCAGACATGTCCTCTAATTCAATGTCTCATTGGAATCTAACTCGTCACGGATCATTACGTGTCGAGGTGGGTTTTGAAGAAGCGTTAGCAGAAACTGTAAATTGTGTTATTTATGCTGAATTTGATAATATTATAGAAATAGATAAAGACAGAAATGTTATTATAGATTATGGTAGTTAGATATTTTGTATACATTCATTGTCAATAAATATGCAATCTCTGATATATATGGTTAGTTTTATTTCAATCTTCGAGAGGAATGGGTTTCATTATTGATGTCCAATACTTAAATGGTCGTAATAACGAATTAATTGTAAAAGAACTTGCTGTCACATCTCTTGATGGTAACATATTTCAACATTTTATATTTAAACCACCGTACTCAAAACATCAATTGTCTGCGAAACAAATTTCTCAAGCTAACTGGTTGAAAAAACACTATAACGGTCTAGACTGGAACGATGGTTTTGTTGAATATGATAGCCTAGCGTCTATCTTGAAAAGTATAATTGACTCTGATGAAAAGAACGTATTTGTTAAGGGATTGGAGAAAAAAAGACTACTTGAAAAACTATTAGAACGCGATGATTTACATGATTTAACAGATTTGGGCTGCCCAAGTATTAAAAATTTACGCAGGCTAAAATATATAACTCCAACGACGACTACTAAATGCTGTATTTCGTACTCGCACGACGGTATGATATGTGCGACAGAAAATATACTGTATCTATATAGCTGGTATAACACTAACTGCCGTGATGAATGCGGTTTTCATAGAAACAGTTTTTCGTCGCTATTTCAAGAATGCGTATCATTATGGCGTCTATGCTGCTAATCGTATGCCAATGAGGGTTAATTATCCTTGTGCGATCGTTGTTAATTCCGACGATGATTCTAAAGCAGGAAGTCACTGGATCGCTATTTTTATCGATAGAAATGCCCGAGGTGAATTCTTTGATAGTTATGGAAGACCGCCAGAAATTTATCATCACTTACAATTTTTGAAACGAAATACTACAATCTGGACTTATAACAATCTAAATCTGCAAGATTACTTTACATCTGTGTGTGGTCATTACTGTTTACTCTATCTTTATTTTAGAATTAATGGATACTCACTTAACTGTTTTCAAAAATTATTTAACAAACGTAACCCCTTACAGAATGATATTTATATTAAAAGATTATTTCATTATTATTTTGGAACAATGTAACTAATATTAATAATAAATTTCTTGTAAACTTTATGTGAAATAAATAGATAGTATTTAAAATTATTTTTATTTATTATTAAACCTGTGTACCTGAAACTCCCCACCCATCACAAATAAGTTAAAATACAAAACATATTTTAAATAATTATTTATTTAAAATTAAAACACATACATCTATATACATCTATATTATTTTTGATGAGACATTTTTGTTTTTTTCAGCCGGGCCATGCGCTCCCTCTGTTCTGCGTAAAATTTTCTTTTCTGGGTTGGGGTCATTTTATACCCTGACAAAGGTATGAGAACTGCATTATTATGCAGATACTCCGAAGGGTTATATGACGACTCCCTGCAATCGTCCCAGCATTCTGCCGCATGTACTTCGTAAATAGGCCATTCGGAGTCTGTGAAAAAGCATGGTTGTACTTTATATGACTTAATGAAACAGTAAAATTTAAATCTTTTTTATTCACACCTGTTTTCGGCGTCTCGGTACTGCTGGACACCGTGGTGTTGACTTCGTCATCCCAGTTCTCTGCACATTCCACGAAATAGGGCTGAATTTCTCGAGGGTCTATAAATACCGAATCGTTAAATTTTATGTTATTCATGCTCATACAAATTATTCTTTATAGGTGGAACATTTAGTGAACTGACTTTAATTTATTATTATTATTATTCATACCTGTTTCGGACGGATTGATTGCTGGTTCAGTGTTAGCGGTATTCATGATGCTGCCTTCCGTGTCCCAGTTCTCGGAACACTCTACGTAGTATTTCTGCACTTCCCTAGAGTCACTATTGTTAAACTCACTCATTTTAGACTAATTGTTAATTCACTGGAAAAGTAAATAACTAAAAACTCTCAGATTTAACGCAGTTTATATTAGAAGACACTACACCCCCACCTGCCAACCCTAGGCACGAGCCCCCAATCAGAAAACTTTTAAAATGTTACGTCACATCTGAGGGAGGTACGATATTTCTACACTGTAAAATTAAAACACAAAACATATTTCAAATAGTTATTTATTAATTTGTTATATGGGGTACATGTACATATCTATAGTATAATAAAAATAATAATAATGATAATGATAATAATAATAATGATAATAATAATAATAATAATAATAATAATAAGAATAGTTGTCAAGGTATAGTGATATATTTTTTTTCACGTTCCATGTAACAATACACATATTCTGCATCTTTTTCAATTTTCACACTATAATATGTGGACAGTTCCCACAAAACCTCACTTAACACAGGAATCATGTTGTTTCCTGTAGATAATACTTTATACAGCATTTTACCTAAATCTACACACCCATCAAGGAGTTTTAACAGAGATGTTTTCTGTAGGAAATGTAAATAACATTTATAAATATCTACATTGAGAATTCTTGTTTTCAAATAGTTAATTTTCATTAGTAGCAAATTTTCTATATTAATTAAATTTTTAATTTCATCTCTGTTTAATATTATAATATTTCTTTTGTATATAAGTTTAATTTTTTTCATGGGCAATTTAGAAACATTAATTCCATCCACGTAAACACCTCTGTTACATCCAGATGTTTTACTAACAAGCTTATCAATTATATTTGTGCCTAGATAGTTACAAAGTTTTTCCACGTTGTAAATGTCTATTTGTTGGTTTGAGCGTACGTCAATTAGTCTAATTGTCACCCTAAATTTATTGTGAGGATTTAACCCTATACATATAAATTTTTTACGTGCTAGTTCATCTATGTATACGAAATTACCTAATAATAATCGGTTGTTATGGTCATACTTGCTAATGTTCATAGACAGGGTGAAATTCGTAGAAATTGGGGCCGTTTCTGTCAAGAATTCTAAATTAATATTATCAAAAACCTCTGAATCCTCAAACCAATTTTGTGCGTACTGTAACGCCCAGTCCGGAGTCTCTTGAGATTTACCTGAGATCGGCTGAACTTCCCCTTCAGGTGCACTGTTCGAAGATGAGTTTTGCAGTTGCAGGGCTTGGGGGTCCTCTGTTTGGATGTCGTCCGCAAATATGATATCTGGTGTTACGGCCCTCTCCGGTGTACATATCGGAGACGCACTCCACATCTGCAGGGGTTGAGGTTCTTCTTCACGGTTATCGCGCACAAACACGATATCTGGTGTTACAGGCCTCTCAGGTGTGCAGATCGGAGATGTGTACCATGGCTGCTGGGCTTTAGATTCTTCCACTTTAACATAGCCCGCAGATAGTATAGCGGGCGTTGCTAGTTGCTCAGATGTGCAAATCGAAGGTTCCACTGATGATGATGATTCCGATGCCACACAGTTTTTCTTTACCTTCTTCTTATCTCGCGCCGATTGAACTTTAACATCACTGATAATGTTAATCTTTTTTTTCTTCGGCTTTGGAGGTGCTACTTCATAGACGACTTCTTCGAAGAGCTCATTACACACTTTTTCGTCAGTAACACAATCTTCTCCGAAGAGCTCGCGACACAGTATTTCGTAGGCGTTCATGACTTATTAGAATGTTGAGATCGAGTTTGTTTAACTATTCTGTCAGAGACTAGAACTAAAAACTCTCAGATTTTAACACAATTTATATGAAAAGCTCTATACCCCCTCTTTGCAACCCCATGCATTCGTCCAATGAGAAGTTTTTTAAACATGGGTTTGAGTTCCTGTTCTTAATTTGGTAACACTAGCTACTTAAAATAACCCTATCAACAATGAAATTAAAAGCTTTGAGGAATTCAATAATAAAGTAATTATATAGGTTTAAGTACGTATGCTTTATTAAACATATTTATCGAAATTTTACATAATTATATAATATACGTTACATTTTTACGAACTCTACAAGACATGTTTTTTTTCCCTTTCCATAATCCTGAAAACCTGTTAATTTTAAAGCTATTTTCTCCTGCACGGAACTTCTTAAGCTACGCACTTCTTCGTCGGTTAAATTATCAAATCGTCCCGGTAGATATGAGACAAACTCTTCACATTCCACTAGAATCTTTCTTCCGAAGCCTGTAGAAACAGCCTTTACGTCTATAAGCTTATATTCTATGTTGATCTGTAGATCGGAAATTCTTTTAATAGGCTTTACGTCTGCTAGCAGTCCTAGTTTGTTCAGTTTCGAAAAATCCATTTCTGTAATACATATAAACACTTAATATAAACCACAGATGAAATATATATCCCAGTCTTAAAACTATTCAAGTTTAAAATATGATCCCACAAATAAGCAAATGATTCCTTCTTTATAAATCAAAATAGAATTAAAAACTCACTTTATTTCTTGCGAAGACGACTGTACGACACGATAGTTTGGGATGAGGCTGTATGAATTACGATGACGATTGCACTAGACTCAGATAATTTGGAATGACCACTGCTAGAACACTTACCTCATATATAAACCGTCAACATATATTTTTCCCTTTTTAGTCTTTCTGTCTCCTTTTATTCAAGTTGGATACAAATATTAATCCGTACAAGTTAATGAAAATAACAAGCACTCATTGAACAATGTTTAAAATTTTACACCCTGAATATACAATTCATGCAGACAATCCTAAAAGAATCATACAAAACAGATACGCAAATACATATAGAAATAAATAAACATATGATAGCATCTGAAGCACGACATCAAAACTACCCCTGTACAGACGGATGTTGCAAATCACAGGCAATTATCGACATCCTGCTCTGAACACTATACTCCAATCACGTACTAGCATGAAAATATTCAAACAAAAACAACAATACTCTAATCACGTACTAGACACCTCAACCCTCCACAATCGCTATTCCAAATCTCGAACAAACCATTAGCATCTACAAAAGACACCTTAATGGCACAAATCACATCAACATCATAACACTAGGCACGTGCTAACGCAGACACCCTAAAAACACCTATTATAAGCAAACACATGAAACAACCATAAAAATATTCAAACAAACACAACATCCTATACTCAAGTACAAATTAAACACCCAAATACTCTAATCACGTACTAAACATAAAAAAACCCATAAAAAACACTGTCGCAATATAATCTCTAATCCAAATCACAAACACCCCATTAACATCGACAAAAAAAACTATTACAAACACCCTCTACCCCCTCATACAGATCCATCTACAAAGCCAAAGCATCCTCTATAATCTTCTCACGGAGCATGGAAAGAGAGTAGGGAGAGGCAGTTTGGATCATCTATTTCTCCATGAATTAGTTTGCAGAGGTGGAGGGCTGAAATTAGTTCACGACGTAAGTACAAACTTGGAATATTAAACATTTCAAGTAATGAGGTATAAGAAATGGTGATTTCGGGATAAAAATGATAAACTTTAAAATAAATATATTTGAGAAATTTTTTTTGAATGGACTCAATGTGGTTCTGATGTATTTCATAGAAAGGATTCCATATAAGAGAACAATATTCCAGCTTAGAGCGGACAAAGGAAAAATAGAGAGAGAAAATTGATGAAACATCTGAAAAGTGACGAGTATTACGAATGATGAAACCAAGAGTACGTATAGAAGCACTGTAAATATTATTAATATGAGAAGTAAATGTTAGTTTTGGATCGAAGGTAACACCGAGATCAGTAGTAGAGTTACAACGGGATAAAGGAGTCTGATTTAGTGAATATTGGAAGAGAACTGGAGAAGAATTCCGTGTAAAAGACATTATATGACATTTGTTTATATTAAGGCAGAGATTATTATTAAGGCACCAAAGATTAAGTCGGTTTAAATCATTTTGAAGAAGAAGACTGTCATCAGAGGTATATATAGGGTGAAATATTTTGAGATCATCGGCAAATAATAGGTTATCACATTCGAAATTTTCTGTCACGTCATAAATAAATAGTAAAAATAGAAGCGGGCCTAAATTAGATCCCTGAGGAACACCAGATGTAGCAATGAATGAATTAGATTTATGTCCTAAATATTGAACAAAAAGAGTACGGTTTGAGAGGTATGAAGAGAGAAGAGAGATAAGCGACGGAGAAATTGAGAAAGACTTGAGTTTATGAATCAAGATATTATGATCAATCCTGTCAAATGCTTTAGAAAAATCGGTGTATATGCAGTCAACTTGACCTCTAGTATCAAGAATGGAGGAAACAACATGAGAGAAATATGACAAATTAGTAACCGTTGATCTTTTTTCCCCATGCTGAGTAAAAGAAATCATATTTTTTATTTTTGGAAATATTGATGTATAAACGATCTTTTCAAAAACCTTACTAAAGTTTGATAGTACAGCAATGGGCCTGTAGTTAAGAATATTGGACGAGTCGCCAGACTTATGTATTGGAGTGATGCGTGTATTTTTCCATAAGTTAGGAAACGAGTTGGTACTAAGAGCAAGGTTGAAAATGTGAAACAAGGCATTTGACAGGGGATAGGCACAATCCTTTATGAGTAGACTTGGGATGAGATCAGGACCACATGTGAGGTTAGATTTTAAATGTTTAATTGATGAAATTATATCCTCTCTGGTAATGTGAACAAGAGAAATAGAATTAGAATAAGTAGTGTTAACAGGAGGGGGTGGGAGGTTAGAAGGGAGGGTGTACACAGAATTAAAATAAGAAGCGAATGCATTTGATATTTCAGTGGGCGAAGACATAATAGAACTGTTATAATTCATACTACTCGGTACTGTTGATTTTTTTCTTTTATGATTTATAAATTCCCAAAATTTGTTGGGGTTATTCTTAAGAGACGATTCACATTTCGATACATAATCGATATATGCTATCCTAATATCACATTTTAGTTTAGAACGAAGGAATTTAAAAGTACTTAAGTAGTATTGATTATTAATATATTTCTTAGATAACTTTCTGTAATGTTCTTTTTTCCTGATACATGATCTAATATCAGCAGTGAACCATGGCGGATAAAGTTTCTTACTGACCTGTTTGATAGGTACACATTCATCAAAAAATTTATATAGCGTGCTATATAAAAACTCACAGGCATCATTAACATTGTCAAATTGTTGTAACGTATCCCAATCAAACTGGTCAATGAGATTATAAAGTTTACAGAAATCAGCACGTTTAAAATCATAAGTGCCACAGTTCACTTTTAAAGGGGAATTACTAGGGTTACAAGTATCAAATAAAATTTCGAAATTAATTGCCGGGTGATGAGCATACTCGGATTCAAATAACAAATCATTGGAACGTGTAACATTACAATTAATATTAGCGACAACCAAATCAAGTAAGTTACCAAACTGATTACGTACATCATTAAATTGTTGAGCATTGAAAAGGGAAAGAAAGTTGTTAAATGTTTCAACTCTAGGAGAAACATGATCAAAAATAAGTTCAGGAATATTGAAGTCACCAACAATAACAAAGTTGTTAAATTGCAAAAATGGCAAATGCTCAAAAAAATCAAAAATTGTGTTAAAGCTAGAGGTATTCATAGCTGGGGGAATATAAATCACAAAAATATACAGTGTACTTTTATTAAGTACAATTTTAGAGCAAACAATATCAATATTAACAGGAAGTATATTAGAGTAATCACTAAGATCAATTTTGAAGGATGTGACACTTTTATTTATGAGTAAGACAACTCCGCCACCACGATTTAAATTACAAGCTTGAAAGTTACGATCAGTACGATAGACATTAAAAGTACCATCACATAATTCAGAATTGAGAACAGTTTCATTTAGCCAAGTTTCTGATAAGGCAATTACATCGTAATCAAGAATTGAACTTATTGAAAAAAGATGATCAATTTTATTTTTAAGACTTTGAACATTTTGATAATAACAGTTCAACATTGTAGAAGTATTATGTGAGTTGTTGTACTCGCAATTCTGTAATTGCTATTTGCCTAAAATACTACTTCTGAATCTTTTGTAAGTCTCTATATAAACGTGACAGGATGGGTCCCAAGTACAATGATCGGTTTTAATATCAGATTTGCTTGACGACTTAAATCTAATACAATTAATACATTTGGATTCAGTGGACTTACAATCCTTGATTTGATGCTCCCCTGCACATTTAGGACAGTGAACTCTTTTAGAACAATTTTTGGCTATATGGTGAAAACCACAGCATTTATAACAACGACGAAGTTGAATAGCGTCGTAGACAGTGCAGAGGTCGTAGCCTACAAATAGTTCACCTGATTGAATAATGTTGTTATACGTTTTATGGTCAACTTGCAATAACGCCTGGTAAATTTTATTGTTCTTTTTCAAGGGGTATATATCTAAAATATCACACTTAGATTCAACTTGGAAACACAGTTTATTTTGTTCAAGCAAATAAGTCTTAAGTTGTTCCTTAGTAAGTTCACCAGTCAACCCAACGATTTTAATTCTTGGATTTAGAACTGACAGTTGTTTTACATCATATTTATCGCCAAGGTTGTTGTTTAAAAGTTTTTGTAATTTATTAGGGTCTTCGTTATTGTTACAAGTAATAATAAGAGCACCATTACTTGCATTTTTAACGTCAGTAAGAGCGATTTTAGAGGAAACGGGATCAATTGTTTTTAAAATTTCAGACTTCGTTTTTGAGGTTGACTGAGAAGAGTTCTTGGGTTTGATTAATATCGGTGGATCAGATCGCTGAACAACACCAGCATACGATGGTCTGGTTTCAGATGGTAGTTGAGAAGTAGAGGCAATCTTGATATCATTCAGTTTAGTGTCAATTGTTTTTGAAAATTCAATTTTGGCGGCCGATATAGCAGACTCGATAAAAAGAGATAAATCATTTTTCAGTTTAACAAACGTATTATTAAACAACTCATTAATATTCTCTGAGTTAAGCTGAGCTGATATTTTAGTGTGTATGTCATTAACAATTGAATCAGTACTGACAGATTTGGACTTATGTATCAAAACACAATTCACTCGACAATCACTGCACCAAACAAACAAGTTCCTTGATTTTTCTAACAATTTAAATTCAGCTTCAGTAAAATTCATGCAAGAGTGATGGAACCATCGGTTACACGTCCCTTCGCAGCCCACTAGATCTTCACGCTTTTTGATGCGACACTTTGCACATTCATTAGACATAATTTAAAATTGATATTTATCATGAACGTTTTAATGATGAAGAAAAGTTTAGGGTACACTGGAATTTTAAAATAAAATTTAAAAATCAAATTTAAAAGTAGAATTAGCCTGAAACTCCAAGCCAAGCAAGTCCGAAATTGTCTGTTCAGCGCCGCTTCGCTGATAGAATATGTTTAGAAACACATGTATTAAAATATATTAAAACGTGGAATAAAGTCAAGAATAACTCACTCACAATCAAAGAAGTCCATGATCAATTTATTGAGAAATAGACGTGAAGATCCCCTAAAGAGGCTCATACACCACAAAATAAACAAAGGTCACTTATACCACAATAAGATGAAGAAAAGGTCAGCAGCGACAACGACACGTCAACTTCACTTGACTTCACAACTTATTATCAATCGCCAATAACAAAGTAGTTATCTGTCAACATTTCCGTTAGGCGGTAGGGCGTAGGGTAAAAGGTTAAATTGTAGGACATGTTCTCTCAAATTAGGACGGATGCTCACCCTGCTGAACCCTTCCATTAAATATGGAGTCCAATGTTCCTGCTTTTATCCCTTTAACATTCCCTTTGAAAATTCCAGAATTTTGGCCCGACGATCCGGAATTATGATTTGCCCAAATAGAAATGATTTTTCGTAGTCACAGGATTGTTACTGATATAAGTAATTATAATGCTTTAATTGGTGTTTTACTACCTGAACATGCTAGTATTGTACGCGATTTAATTTTCAATCGTCCTCCTGAAAATCCATGTACTACATTTCAAATTGCTCTAATTCAACGTAGGTCACCATCTGACAGAGAAAAACTTAAACAATTGTTATCAATTACTGATTTGGGCGATAAGAAAACCATCTTGCCTGTTACGTCAAATAATACAATTGATTGGCAATAAAAATCTTAACAGTTTTATTTCAGAAGAATTATTTCTAGAAAAATTATCATATATTGTACAAACTATTTTAATATCTTCTGATAAACTAACAATTGAAGCTACAGCAGACATTGCTGACAAAATTTTGGAAATTTCGCAGAAGTGGAAGAATTAAGGATAGAATTGGACAATATTTTTAAAAAACCTACATGTTATTTCGTCCATTCCCAAGAACTGCTGGTGATTGAAGTGTTGATATCATTCTAATTTTTAGTTAAAGTAAGGACGTGCGTGACTCCCGGCAATTGGAATTATCGACAGACACATAATTCAAATTCTTATAACTTTTGTTTCTATTAATTACATGTAAAACAACGAAAATTGATTAATTGTCCTTCTGTTTATAGCACTGAGAGCTCCAATAATTTTCACATGTTCTTTGTAGCTGACAAGTTTTCAGGACATCGTTTTCTAGTGGACACCGGTGCAGAGGTCAATATAATCACTCCAACAACACTACGAAAATATAATAAACAATATTTTACACTTCATGCTTTCAATCACAACAAAATCAATACATTTGGTTCTACGACTTTAAAACTTGATTTTTGACATGATTAAATTGAACCAAATTACAATAGGACAAGCAATCTACGAGATTAGTTGAGGGTACATTGTAAGTATTTATTGCTCTAAGGCCAATGGAATTAATTTCTGGTAACCAAGTTAAATAAGGTAAATTAAAGTCCCCACAAATAATAAAATTTTTATCCGGGATAGAGTCGAAAATAACGGAAAAATTGTCTAAAAAACACTACACCATTCAGGCTTTTCGATATAGTTAACACCATTACGTACCGCAATCAAAGCACCACCACCGTCACTTTTAGCTGAAGATGTTCCAGAACGGTCACATCTTATAACACCATATTCAGAAGAGAATAACTTACTATCATTTACCGACGCATTTAAAAATGTTTCTGTGAGACATATAACTTCGTAATCACTTATTGCAGAATTAACTCGTAGAGTATTTGTTTTGGTCCGCAAACTTCTCACATTTTCATAATATAACGATAGCACCATTATAACTAATAGAAGTTTTAAGTTTTAAATTATTAAATTACTTGAGTAATTTACGGTATACATTTATCGATATCGTTCGGAGAAAAAATATTAAATATTTTAGCGGAGTCATCTTTTTTAACAAAAATTTTACCTTCTTTAACCCACACATATTTAAAACCCTTAGGTTTTAATTTATCTCGCGCCATTTTAAACAATTCATTATTTTTGCGAGTTAAATGTTCATTAATATATATTCTGTTATCTGGCCATTCCGAATTAAAAGTCGCCGCAGTTAAGTTTCGTTGCCGTTTCGCCGCAGATATAAAATCAGCTTTAACGCGCCGGGATACAAATACAATATTTTTAGGTTTATTATTGCGCGGGTGAAAGGCTCAGCATCGATATCGCTTTTATTAACGGTTACGCCAATTGTGTTACCTATTTCACTTACGATATTATCAATATTCTCATTAGATATCTCTGGAAAATTAGTGATAATTATTTTTGATGATTTAGAATATTGTTCGAGATCATCAATTTTTTTATTTAAATCTACAACTTCACCTTTTAATTTTTCACTTTCATTTACAACAGAGTCAAACAATTTGACTTTATCATTAAGTGTCTTCAAATTCTTTTCAAAGTCGGTGGTTTTATCACTACAGAAATTTACTGATTTCAACAGCTGATCGAATTTACTGTTCATTTCTTTAATAATATCACTTTTAAGAGATTTTAGTATATTCGTTATAGATGTATTTACAGGTAATTCAGGCTCTTGGATAACCATGTAAGGTTTCTTGTTACTGAGACGACAATTAGGGCAGTACCAGCAAGCCACCAAGGATTCAAACAGAGTCAATTGATCTTCGGTTATTCCCGCGCACCTGGAATGATATGGGCTAGAACACTCCACGCCGTTAACGCCCGGGTATTTCTTATTGATGCCTCTCGTACACAAGGCGCACTGAGTAGCTGACATGATGCTCAAGGTTGAAACAATTAATAAATTTGCCGACTTAAACTAAGTAAACACTTGTTTGTAAAAATGTTTTGACTATTATTTTTAAATATGATATCTTTAAACAAATTTTAATATCTCACTATCACACCAATCTTCTTAAAAGTACACAAATTTACCACTATTTTCATAACAATGTTATTAATCAGCAGATATAAGTTTGTTATTATATATATATATATGAATTATCCCAGTAAAATTTGAAAAAACTGAGGATACGAAAAAACACGTGCTACAATCTGAAGAACTACTACTACTGTCTTATTGATATAAAAAACTGTCAACTTATTGATGGTAATAAAATTGATCACACAATTTTTTTATCAATTTTTTCTATATCAGCAGATAGTATAACAAAATGTCAATTAAAAAAAATAGTTTTCGGAGCTTCTTTCTTTAACCAATCCTTTTCAGAGCCACGTAGATTAGCTCCAGATAAATTAAAAACTGCTAAACAAGAATTTGACAAAATGTTCGAGTTAAGTATTATTCAGCCTTCAGCTAGTAATTGGTTTCCTCCTTTGCATATGGTACAAAAGAATTGAACAAACGATTGCCGTCCCTGTTGGGATTATCGAGCATTAAACTATATAACTGTTCCAGACCGATTCCCAATATACAAGATTTTGTTTCTTATTTACAAAATACCACAATTTTCTCTGAACTTGATTTAGACAAAGCTCATCATCAAATACCAATGGATGAAGCATCCATTTCTGAAACAGCAATAGCTACACCTTTCGGTTTATTCAAATATACTGAGTGTTCAAAAAGATCCGGGACGTTGAAAAATACACATCTAATCAAAAAACAAAAATATCTTGTGTGCCACAACACTACTTTCTTCTATAAATAAAACCAATTGAACACGTATGAGTTGTTACTTGCGAATAACTTTATTTTGACAATTATTGTTAATCCTAAAATTAAACCTGTTTAATACAAATATTGCTTTTATAATATTTCACGTGACATGTATTTTAGACACTTCAAAATTATTTGACACGTTTTGTCACATAGATATTAAAAAATGTTTCAGTTTTTGTTCCCATTGTAACTAAGATTATAGAAATTATTCTTAAATATACAATTTAGTTTATCTCAAAATTAGATGCATGTGCAAGAAAAGTGCAAATAACATTTTATATTCCAAATATTTTTGCTAACATCTTTCATTTGAAATTTTTTCTTACAGCTGATTATTTTTTGAATATGGAAAATGGAATTTATTGTTTTGTGTGTCCAGTAAACTTCCTCATCCGATTTTTCAATTTCATTCAAAATCAACTCAGCTCTTCACTTTTTCGTTAATCTTATAAATTTTGTTTACATATCTTGTCTCGTTCATAAGATATTGCGCTCACGGACATCCATCCATCTATCCATACATCCATCCATCCTCACACACAGGCATCAACGAGAAATTAGTCTTAACGGTATCAGTTTTCAATACTTCCTTATACTTTGTATAAGAAAGTAAAAACACATTTAATATTTTTCAGAAACCTATATTATGTCACCAGGCACGATCCCCCACCGCCACTCGTTGGTTCAGTTTTTGTTTTGCGTATTAATTGCTAGTAACTCTCGAACAACACACATCTCATTTACGTTCAGAACAATACAGAATATTACTTAATCCAGAAATATGTCAATTCGGATGTTTAGAAATCAAATTACCAGGTCAAAAATTGTTTAAAACGTTATCAGACCTTCACTTAGTAAAATTGAAACTTAATTAACTTTTATCATAGATTAATTTTAAACTGTACTAGTATTTAGCATTGATAAATCAGAGAATAAATAAAAAATATATCATCACGCCTTCTACCAATTGTGGGTGGGGGCACTATGCTTACGCTGATCTCGGTAAGTATTATTTTTGCGTATGACGTGCGGCTACTAGCCGTCAAATCATAGCCCCCAAAGATGTTAGTGCAGGGGGAACCACAGGGGTAAATTTAAATTGGCATCTGTCACCTGTTGGATTCGAACTGAGGATCTCACGATACACAGTCCGACGCGTTACCACGGAGCTATTTATCAGAGGATACATAGTTCAAAAGAAGTTACACTAACTGAACAAGCACTGACAGCCTTTAATACTATGAAATCAGCTTTAATTAATTACAATACACCTACTATTCCAAAACAAATTGCATTCACTAGTATTATGGCTTATGGCAGAAGCATCTGGCAATGGAGTACGTGCTCTATTATAACAATTCAACAATGATTCATGGCATTCACTTACATATTTTTAACTTGTTTTTTCCCAACATAACGTAAATATAGCACTTTTGTCGAAGTCGAAATTTTTTTAATTTTGCAGCTCGAAAACCTTTAAACCACTACCATATTCAAAAGGATATTCTTATATTTTGGCATGTATAGACTGTTTTATTCGCTGGCCGGAAGTTATACTTCTGTCATTAAAGTTAAAACAATTGTTAGTGCCTTTGTTGTTGCTTAGATATCTAGATTGGGAATTCATTTAGTAACAACAACAGATCGTGGAGCACAATTTGAATAATTTTTTTTAAATAATTGTTACCTTCACTACATTCAACTAGAACTCGAACTAAACTAGAAATATTTATGGAGCAGGCGCACGTCATTAGCCTGAAAAAAAAACTTTATAAAATGAAAAGTAACTTGTAGAATGAATTGAGGTATGCTAATGTTTAAAAAAGAATGAAGAAAAAAATAGAAGCATCAAATAAAGTATATATTAATGCATTTTTAAGGATTTTATAGTCAAATATATTATTTATTGGAAATTTAAATGATTAAAAATAATTGAAGTTAATATTTTGTTTGCTATGTTGTTGCTATTGGTAAATGATCACGTTTAAATACAAAATCCATATCGATCTGTCACTTTACTGTCAGACTTGACAGTGTTTAGTTGTAATTTGTGCTCCTCGTGATCCAGTGTTTTATAATATATACTGCTAGCAATTTGTGTTCACTGTAACAAATTGCGACTAAAAATGGCGGCACGTGTAGTGCAATACGCATTGCATTTTTATGTCAACAAAAATTAGTATTCCATATAAACGTTGTTGCACAGTGACATCATTATTTAGTAATATTTTTGATGACTTGTTTCTCTCTAAACATTTTTAGTATAGGCGTATCATCCACAATCCAACCCTAGTGCAGAGCGTTTTCACAGTATTTTGAAAACCTAATTAATATCATGTGACAATGCAGATGAGAGGTATAGCAATTTTCCACTTGGTTTACTAGAAATTCGTACTTCTTTTAAAGAATATATTAAATATGATAGTGCCGTATTAGTTTACGGAACTCAATTACACTTACCGGGCGAATTTTTTAGACACTCTTCAAAAATTAATATGGAAGACTTGGATTTACTTATCTACTTGACCAGTGAACAAATTTAAAGCTCAACCACCGAAAACAAATTACAATGTTTATTCAAATTTACACCAAACTTGGTTTTCAGCGAGACATATAATTGTTAGAATAGATTCTTAAAAAAAAACCTCTACAAAAATCTTATAATATCTTGTATTAAAACGGAATAACAAATTTTTAACCTTACAAATATAAATAGTGGTTCACAAGAAGAAGTATTTTTCATTTCCCAAGACAAGACAAGAATGTATCTTCAAGAATCATGATTTCTTGTTAAGAAATCTCGATATCTTGATAATACATTTTTGTATTCCGTATTTATAATTTACATTTAAAAATTTGAATCTATGACTGTGATTTTCAAAACAAATATTTTACGGGGCTGTTTATCCCTTTAACTTGTACATATTTTATTTAATTAAATTTTATTATATATTAGTATTTCTTGGGTATATCGTTTTCTATTCTTTTCCACGCTAATTTTGAAAAAAATCTGTAATTTTTTTACAAGATAAAAATAAATAATAAATAAATATATTATCACGCGCAGATCTCGTTAAGTGATATATGTTTTTCGTGGTAACCGCTATCAGCCGTCAAATGATAGCCCCCAAAGATGTTAGTGGAGGGCAAACCACAGGGGTAAATTTTAATTGGTAACTGTAGGCAGTGGGATTAGAACTGACGATCTTACGATCCACAGTCCGATACGTTACCACGGAGCTATTTATCCCATATTAGATTGAGAGGGAGAAATATTATTATGGGATAAAATCGATTTCGATACTAGGCTAATCAAGTGGATATATATATATATATATATATATATATATATATATATATATATATATATATAATTGCCGTAAAAAAAACAAAAACTCAATTTAACGGTCACATCCGCGTTCGCCAATTAACTCGTCTTTCGCTTTTTTTAAGTAAAAATGCATAGTAAGACAAGAAACGATAAGTAAAAAAGGTAGACGGAATAGCGCCACTGTTGAAGAATAATTGCGCTAAAACGACAGAGATGCTAAAAAAAGTCAGAAGATTCCAGCGAAGAGAGAGCGAGAGACAGAAGCAACAAGATACCAACAACTACCTGTAATACCGACTGAATTTTACACTAGCACTATATATATATATATATATATATATATATATATATATATATATATATATATATATATATATAATACTTATTGTTTAAAAAACAGCATAGAATATCAAAATGTAACGCATTACGCAACGCGACCAACGTGTACGAAACATTTTACTTATAGGGAGGGGAATAGACACACGCCAACGTTATGTATTTGAGCTTTCGAATTGGTTAAAGCGATAGAGAAAGGGGATTTCCCTAAAATATCAAGAATCAAAAAATATTAAGAATTCTTCAAATCAAACAAGAAATACGTTGCCAAAAATGAGCAAGGCAAGAACCATTTAATTTCTTGTCTTAATTAAACACTAATGATAAATTAGACTTAATTTAAGATTTAAACTTGCAAACATGTAAAATATAATCTTTCCTTGTCATCAAATCCTAGGCTAGATCGAACGTAGATCTTTTATGCGCGACAAGTAGAAATATGCCAAGTTTGATAATCTCCATGTGTAATTTCCTTTGAATCCGAATCTTATTTTATGTTTGTCTAGTTGTCTGTGCTATTCATTGCAGGAGGTTTAACTCTTTGATACGTTCGTTAAATTATTTCACTTGTTTCAGGTGGGGACCGAAACAAATGATCGATTCTGAGATATACTCGTATGACCGCCGGGAAGGATTCACTGTCCAGGCACCAGGTGTTGGCCGGTTATATGCAACGTGTACATTTATGACCGAAACTCTAAAAGCCACCTACAATATTATTGTTTATGTCGGAGGTAAGGTAGCATTTTAAAACGTCTGATGTATTCGTCGAAAATAAAGGAACCTGGACTGGTTAAATTTATCAACTGCTTCCTGTGCAACAGATATGATTGTATGAAATATAATTGTTTTGTGCAATTTTAATATTTCAAACTCACATAACTTACTAGTGATTAAAAAAATATTTTACTCTTATAAAACTTAAATCATACAATTCTTACTATGAATAAAAAAACTGACGTAAGCAACACATAATCCCCACGTATAAAACTTTTGAACGGTACAAAATAGAAATACAAATTTCAAATTAAAATTGTAGCAAGTATTATTCTACATCTTTTTCATTATAACAAACTTTAATACAAATCAGTTATTTGTTACGATATTGTAACGTTTTACTCGTTACTCGGGTTCGGTGAAGTTTGTGACAAACAAGATTTGTCACTCTGGATTATTACCTTCCTTTTCTTCCTACAAAGATAAACATTTGTAAATATAGGTTATAAACATTTAACATTTAAGCAACTTACTTACCTCAAAGTAATTATTGTATTGTAAATATTCACTTTTATTATTGTTGTAGCAAGATGTTCATATTCAATTCATATTCAATTGTTTTGCCTCAACTCATGTAAATATGTTGTTACTTAGGTTAACTAATTAAGAAAAGAATCTCAAATTAAAATTATCACATCTAACTTAACCACACTTTACATTTACACGTTGAATCTGACAGTCAAATTAATTTATTAAATAATCGCGGAAAAAGGTCGAACTTCAAACGCGGCCGATTCCCAACAGATGGCTCGCGCCGTCTCTCGGTATTTCTCTGGGACGGTTACCAATATCAAATCAATAACTCGACATAAAAATGTACTAGAAGATATCGAGAATCGAAGATCGGAAATCGATTCAGGATCTCTGATCTGGTATAGACTATCGATTCTTAAAAATCAAAATAGCTCCACACTCTTTTAACTTGACTTGTTCGTCAGTTAATTCTGAACTACTATACAGCACATTTTACGGAGCTGTTCCCCAGACTTGCACTGTCGGGCGAATTGTGTTTATTCGACATAAACAACTAAACTCAACATAATTGGAAGGTTATATATGCAAAAAGACATAACAAAAAAGGTCGAGCAAAAGGAGGCATTATAACTAGATTACTTATTTGAAAAAAATGTACAAGAAAGACAAGTCAAAATCAATAACAGCGTTTGGAAAATTCTGACAGTTTATAACAATAATAGATTAAAAAATATTATAGAAGAAATTCAGAATAAAATAGATTGCACAACAGAAAACATGCTAGTAATAGGAGGGGATTTCAACGCAAGAATAGGAGAAGAAGGTGGGCTTGTAGATGTAGTAACAGGGAATCAGTGGTCACGAAAGTCAAAAGACAAGACAATAAATAAAGAAGGTAGAGAACTGTTACATGCATGCGAAGAAAATGCGTGGAATATACTAAATGGTAACACTCCAGGAGATGAAGAAGGGGAATATACTTACATCGGGAAAAGAGGTGAGAGAAGTGTGATTGATTTTATAATAACTAACCAAGAGAGTTGGGTAAAAGTTAGAAAAATGGAAGTCATAAATACAGTAGAATCAGATCACCAGCTGTTATGCCTACATTTACAAGAACAAATAAATAAAACAACACAAAAAGAGTGCATTAAAATAAAAAGGACATTATGGGGCGAAAAAGAAATAGAAATATACACAAACAACATCAAGGATATCAGCTTCTCGGATAAAGAACTTAATACAGACTTAGACGAAATAATTCAGAAAATAAATAACGCAATGCAGAAAAAAGAAACTATAATAAGTACAGACAACATATACAGAAACGATTGGTGGGACAAAAGTTGTAAAGCGAAGAAAATAATAGTAAGAAACAACCGAAAGCTTTGGAGCAATAATGAAATAAATGAAGAGGAATATAAGAAAGGACTATAAGAATACAAAGAACTGTGTTATAAAAGAAAGAAAGGAAAAAAGAAAGAAACAGAAGAGTTACTAAAAAACATAAAAACAGAAAATGAAGCTTGGAAATTCATAAGTAAAGAGAGACACCAAAAAAATATTACTTCAAACAAGTTCACTGTCAACGAGTGAAAAGAGTATTTCTGCAAATTACTGGATGGAATAGACAAGAAAATAAATGAACAATGCACACATCAACTACAAACATTTAATAATTTGATAACTACAGAAGACATAAACAGGCAGATTAAAAAACTTAAAAAGACAAAAGCGACTGGAGAAGATCACGTACCGAACGAAGCGTGGATTTATGGCAATGAAAAGATAACAGAAAGAATAAAGGAAATTATAAATAAAGTATGGACAACCGCAAAGTTTCCAACACGCTGGAGAAAAGGAATTATATATCCTATATTTAAAAAAGGGGACAAAGATAAAATCGAAAATTATAGAGGAATAACCTTACTAGACACGGCTTTTAAGATATATGCGATGTTACTACAAGAAAAACTAGAAGAGGAAATTCTGGCAAAAAAATTGATACCTGAGAACCAAGCAGGATTCCAAAAAGGAAGAAGAACAATAGATAATATTTATATTCTAAATCAGTTAATTGAAAACGAACTACTAAAAGAAAGAGGGAAATTATTCACATTCTTTGTTGATTTAAAAGCAGCGTTCGATAATGTAGACCGTAAGCAATTATATCAAGTTTTAAGGAAAATGAACATAGATGAGCAGTTGCTAACAAATATAGAAAGTATGTATAGGGAAACAGACTCCATCGTTAAAGTGAACAATGAAAACTCGGAAGAATTCTGGACGGATAAAGGGTTACGTCAAGGCCGGAATGGGACAAGTCGCCGCGGCCGACTCGCCGCGGCCAGCTCGCCGCGGCCGACTCGCCGCCGAGCCAACTCGTCGCCGAGCCAAATCGCCGCCAGGCCAACTCGCCGCCGGGCTAACTCACCGCCAGGCCAACTCGCCGCGAGTTCATTGGGGCCATTTACTAAGATGGAAAATCCAATAAATATCACTGTATGTGTAAAATAGCCCATATAACACTAAAAATAATTATAAAGGCAACGGTATGGCAAAGAGCGTTGATGCCGGTTCACTCGATAATGCAAGTTAAGCAAGGGTGTCCGCGGTTAATAGTTCGATGGATGACCGATTTGCGAAAACCCATACCAGCGAACACTACGTGCCATTGTCACACCTCGAAAAAGAAGAAACCGAGGCAGCATGTAACCTTAGCAGTTGAGACCCCTTTAAAAAAATAATAATAATAATAATAATTATTATTATTATACAGGGTGTTTCAGGACTAGTGTAACAAACTTGAACAGCTTATTCTTGAGATCATTTTAAGCTAAAAATGTCATATGAACATATGTCTTATTCCTTCTAGTTACCAAAATACAAGAGGTTGAGGTTCTACAAATAACACGAAATTTTGTAATTTTTGTAATCAAGGTACTTTCGGAAAACAAGAGTTTTATTGAAAAGTCATACCTATATTCATATGACATTTTTGGCTCAAAATGACCTCAAGAATAAGCTGTTAAAGTTTGTTACATTAGTCCTGAAACACCCTATATATCTTTAATAAGGTGGATCGAAAATAGGCTATTTTTCCAAATAGTTGACTACCTAACACAAAATCGCAAAAACGTAAATTTTAGCTGTTTTAGGAGCTCTATACGTAAAACAAACGCTATAGTATATGCAAATAAGCATAATAATCGATAAGAGTAACTCAAAATACGTCTATAAATGTCATTAAATTATTTTTTTTTAGCATAACTATACTTATTACAAAAAAAATGTGAAAAAGTGCAAAAATGGTTATTTTTTAGGCTTAAGCGCTTGATCACAACGAAAAATCAAAATTGGATGACAGGTGCCGAAATCTTATTTTATGAAAATCTATAGTTCAAGGGGGGGGGGGGTGGTTACTCAATATCCCAATTATAATAAATGAGTGTTACATATAATGATTCTTATTAAAACCCTATTGAACTCGCGGCGAGTCGGCCCGGCGGCGAGTTGGCCCGGCGGCGAGTTGGCCCGGCGGCGAGTTGGCCCGGCGGCGAGTTGGCTTCGCGGCGAGTTGGATCGGCGGCGAGTTGGCCCGGCGGCGAGTCGGCCGCGGTGAGCTGGCTGCGGCGAGTCGGCCGCGTCGATTTGTCCTAGACCGCACTGGCATATGCTGATGACGTAGCAGTGGTAGCAAAAGATGCAGAAGGAATGAAGGCAATGTTTAGGCGACTACAATAATATTTAAAAAGGAAAAAACTAACGCTCAATGTAGAGAAGTCAAAAGTAATGAAATTCAAGAAAGGAGGAGGAAGAGAGACAAAAGAAGTATTTAAATGGGACGGACAACAAATAGAAGAAGTAAAAGAATTTACATGTCTAGGGTTCACATTCCAAAGAAATAATTATCACAATAAACACCTGGAGAGAATAAAGAAAAAGGCATTAATAGCGACAAAACAAGTATGGAGTATCGGAGAAAGAAAATTTAAAAAGAATATTAGAGTAAGGTGGATGATGTTCGAAAGTATAGTCAAAAGTATTCTGATGTATGGTGCGGAGATATACAGATGGGAAGAGAAACAAATAATCGAAGACATTCAAATCAGATACATAAAATGGATATTGGGGTTAGATAAATGTACTCCTAGCTACATAGCACTGGAAGAAATGAAAATAGATAAATTAAGAATAGAAACAGGAAAGAGAGCCGTTAAGTACGAGGAAAGAGTGAGAGTTTCGGAAAACACTTTACTACAGGAATGCTGGAAGTCAATAAAACGTTCAAATGAAGAAAAATCCAAACTCACGAAATGGGGAATAACTAGAAAAGCATATTATGAAAGAAATGGATTGTCAGTCTTAGAAATGGAGAGAAAGAGACAAAATGAAGAAACTGTAATAGAAACATTGACAAACAGAGACAGAGACATACAAAAACAAGAACAGTTCAACAAAATTCAAGTAACCAAATATAACCCACGGATACAAGAATTTACAGACTTTACAGATTCCAAGATATTTATTAAAAGTCATAAATGTCACTACAATAGCTCGATTTAGATGCGGCAATGAGGAAAGAAGTAACATGTACTGGTTGTCAGCAGAAGAAAAGAGATGTAGATTATGTGGCAGAGAAGAGGAATCTTTGGAACATTTAAGACTTTATTGTAGAGAGACGGAAAGAGAAAGAAGAGATGAAATTTACTTACTAAATGAACTAGGAACAGGAAAAGACTGGATGGAAAAAATTTTAGAAAGAAGAAAACGTTTAATATAGTTTGGTTTTTTTTTAGTTAACTTATATAATGTAATCACCATAGAAATAAGATGTAAAAATTTGTATAGATTCTAGGCCGAAAGGCATGAATAAATAAATTAACTTAACTAAACTCAACATATTTTACGATTTTCCCAGACTTGCACCGTCGGGCGAATTGTGTTTTTCCCATATTCCTGGTTTACCCACCTCCAACATATCTCATTAATAACTCCAAGGTATTTCCTTACATCCTCACAACGTTTCAGATTCACTACCTATAATGTTCAAATAAATATAAGCTAACACAACCTTGAATTGTAACTTACCTTTTGAGAATAATAATAATTTTCCATTACAAAAACAAATGTCTTTATTTCACTAAAATCTCGTTCACGTTGAGACCGGACCCAGTCAGGATAGTTGATTTTTTTTTGTTCATATTCACTCAGATTAGTTAAAAAGGCGCCCGAAAAATCTCCATAATCAGCTGTCAGTGAAGCTTTGCTTTATCACCGAGCAATCATCCGTTGGCAAAACTCAAATCTCCCTAGACACAATTTTGTCGGCGGGAACTTTAATCTACGAGTCACCGTAAATTTAAATACTTACCTTTTTCTCTCTCGACGAAAACATCAGCGTCACAAAAGTGTAATTATAACAAAAATTATTTATTTTACACATTAAAATACTAATAACTACATTTATTTATGCACTTAATATTTATTTTTACTGAGTATTTACATGTTTAATATTGAATTAAACAAGCTAACGGTTTATCACAGACTGTTATTAGCCGTAAGCCCCGCATGTCCTTATATTCCTCTATTATGGGTTCTGGAAGGTTCTCGAATTCTCCCGATATTACGAGAAACGGCACCGCGTACTGATCGGGTGTGACGTCACGCCGACAGATTTCAGCAGATTTTTGTTCGTTACTATATACTCAAAACTCCTTCATAGGCCTTCAAATAAACTACCACTTCCGGTTGATGAATTGTTCCCAACGTCATCGTGAAAATAGGGAAGTCGTATAGTACGGACCCCAAACGTGCTTGTCAGTTGAAAACTCACTTCCGAAAATTTTGACCTTTCACAATACCTTCCTTACATATACTTGCGGAGTTAGAAACTTATATTTTATTGATCATGATTTGCTGTTCCTAATTATACGAGTAATCTTGACAAAGGCAGCTGAAAATCTGTCACTTGATCTCGAAACAAGTGTTTTATATCCCTGGAGATATGATAATATAACAACGGAAAGTACAAAAGAACATGATGTAACACCTTCATAAATTGTATTGCCCTTATATACTTCCTTCTCTTCTAGAGCTTCCTTTATTCTCATTTTTAATGAAGAATAGAGAACTGCATTTTCAATATTAAATTTTGATTTTTACTCTTCATCATGTTTACATTTACAATTAACTATTTTCTTAATGCTTATAATAATACTTGTAATTAATATTCACATTTTTCTTAAATAAATGGCTTTTACGTAATTTCTCGAATTATTTCCATGTTTCTAATATTTATAGTCTTATTTACAAAAAAAATCTGATGTAGTAGCACATAACCTCCCGCCCAATACTACTCTTAAACGATACAAAATAGTATTTGATGATACAGAAACTTACCTTCTTATTTGTTTATTTTCAATTTATATTTGAGAAATTTTATTTTATTTCGAATATTTATTTAATTTTTTGACACATATTTAACCAACAAAACACCTTCACAATCAAAATGACATGTCACATTTCGTAAAAAAATTAAAATTCTTAAATGTTTCCATGGTGTACTAGGACTGCAATATTTATGAAATCTAATTTCTTTTATTTTATTATCTCTAATAAATCTAATGAAAATTAATAAAATTAGTGTAATCAAAAAACATGTAAATTTTATATTCTACATATTTCAAAATGACATAAATTGTTGAAAAAGGAAATTTAACGGTGTTTTTCACAAAATACTGTTAAGGGCTGCAAGTAAACTGCTACTTCCGGTTGACCAATTTTATCCAAAATCTAATCAGCTCATTTAAATATAAGAAGCAAACATTCACATAATTGTGTTTTTTGCTATGATTGTATTTGAGTTATGCGAGACGAAATAATTGCCACAGACTACACACACATACATACATACATTGTGACAAAAATAGTAAAATCGTATTGTAGAGACTCTAAAACGTGCTTATTCATTAAAAACTCACTACCCAATTTTTTGACCAAAAACAATACCTCCCTTACCTAGAGGTAGGCGGGAGATAAAAATAATGTAAACTCAGAGTTTTAACTAAGAAGCACATGAAATTTCTGCGTGTCGCATGTCAAGAACTACGAGTGTTCGCTCATTTCGTAAATCTTCGATGGGTATTTTGGGCTAGGTATTTTGCGTGTCAATATTGTTGTTGGAAGCACATTCACTTGGTGCGTTTTTAAATGTTTTATTTGTCTTTTTTTATATTTTTATTTGCAGCAAAATCCGGTCACTAGTTTCAATAGAAATAAATAAATCCGCCGCAGTGGCGATAAATACGGAGTCCAGTAATGCGTTATATAAAACTTGACGAAAAAATAAGAACAATAACAAGGTCGCATAAAACAGACTACAGCGCGCTTTGCTAGGTAATACTCGCTCTCGCAATAACTGTTCGGATCGCTAAGATATCCGCTTTAGAGATCGCACTCTCAAGATTTAAGCAATTTCATTATATTAACAAAACAGCAATATTTCGGACTGATATCAAGCGACAGACCTAATACTGAACTAGTAAAAACAAGAATTATTTAAATACTAAACAAAAACCAATATCTGAAAAGGCGGTAAGAAAGGATTAGAAATAACGAAGAAGTGCTGGAGCGAAAACTGTTACATTTGATTTTAGCACGATCGTTAATTTAGTGTTTTCCTTTTTTTAGTTGTTAATTGAACAAAACCAAAAGCCGGAGCCCGCATGAGCGCACCGTGTGACAGCCGCGTGTCTGGCGTCGAATGGCGAGAGACTTGCACAGTGGAAGTGTGCCTCGTTAGTAGATGCGCGAAGTTGGCACGTCACATGTGAGCACTGACATTCATATTAGTACAGTAGTTAGTGCTCTTTAGTGGTTGTTTAAAATAATTATGTGTTGCAGTCAGTTTAGTAGATATTTCAAAAAACTTAATGACATGCCAACTTGACGGTAACACGTCATTTGTTTAGAATGTGAAAAACTTTAACGTCATTAATTTGTGCTTCGTCAGTGTTCATGGTTATTTTTAAAGTGATGTAATGATTGATTATCATCACGTCACTTTATTAATAACCTAATTAAAAAAGAGGTTGTTTTGTGATGATTATTATTACGATTACTGATAATTGCATAAATTTGAGAACTGATATTGACAATTTAAAAAATGTTTACAACAACATGTTATACTTTTATAAATGATTTTGCGCAATGTTTGCTTTACTGTATTCTTCCTTCTTCTTCTTTCACTGGTTGGAACCGTCGCTCCAATGCTTTTGATTTTTGTTACTGTGTCGGAAATTGTGAGATTTTGTTTGATATGGCAGTCACTTGTTGGTCATCAAAAGTCCAACATCGTTTTTAGAATTAGAATTGTAATAACTTCATCTAACTTCACATTGTTGTTTAGGATGTCAACTTTTATAACATTCCTAGAATCGTAACGGTATATACTGGTTTAACATTTATTGTTGTAATTTTGCTTATTTGGCTCAATGTCCATTTTTACTGTTATAGTTCGGATGATGGTGTTAAATATATCGATACGTTAACGTATTTTGGCTTAATTTTTTAACATAATAATTGGACGCTACTTATTTTATCAATATCTAAATTTAATATGTAAAAAGATAATATAACACTGAATTTCATATGATCGAAAAGTAGACACTCGGTATGTTGATTTATTTATGCTATAATAAATATTTTATGACTGAAATTTAACTTGCATTTAATTAAAAATTTTATATCTAGAAAACTATACATTCTTAAATAGCGCATTAGTTTTCACGAACTAATTCTTAAACCAATATTTAAAATTGTTCGTGAACCAATAGCAATAGGTACGATTATTGTTAAAGCACTAAAGAGCACTATCGAACGAATAACATACGACGTAATGAGACCTTACACTTTTTTTCTTAGTTTTAAATAAATTATGATCGAAAAATATATACCCCGTATTTTATCTTCTTTTTTTAATATGTCTAAGGGCCAGCTGATCCAAGTTCTGATAAAATTTCAGTTAACTATATAAGAGATAAATTTATTCTTCCTACTTATCAGGAGGTTAAAGTTTTTCTGTTGTTTCATGAAATTTTATCCGCCAGATAGTTAACTGACAGTTAACCTAATAAAAGGTTAAAATTTGTGTTTATTTTATAAAATTGGTAACTTGATGTCGCTTTTCATATGACAGTGCAGGTTATAGCTTGATGTTTGTTTTGATTTTATGCATGTAAAGATATGATAGAGCCAAAAAAGACAGATTCTTTTTCTTGGAAAGAGAAAGAAAAATTTGGAATCAGCTCGATTCAGAACTTAATTCAAGTTGTGGCCAACACCTTGATTCCTAAAAACGGAATATTTAAAATTAATATCTATAAGTTCAATATCCTTGAGAATAGCGTCTAAAAGATGTATTTAATAAGGTGAAATAGCCGGAAAGTGGATAGGAACAAATTCAAAAAAAGTTGAAGTGTTAACGTTAACATTAACAATGTTCTGATGATGGTCTAAAATAGACAGAAACGTTAACATTTCAACTTTTTTGAATTCTCAGTACTTACCGTTTTGATAAGAACAACATCTGCTCTTCAATGTTGTCAAATAAATGCAGTACTGTATTCTTTGATATATGAAATCTCATGGAAAATTATTCATCGTTCCACTTTTCTGATTGACAACACATTTGCCGTACCGTATACTGTTTACGCACATTTATGTTATCAAAAATAAAATCCACTATTTCTTCATCATTACCGACTCGCAAATCCATTCTTAGAAATAGTAGTAGGATATATTTTATTTGTTACAACTGCACGCAATGTTCGCTGGTGTAGGTTTTTGCAAAGCAATCCACCGCGTTATTTGCTTTACATGTTCATTCTCATTTAAACTTAGTATTAAATTCCTAGAAATAATTCAGATGACAAGTTTCAAAGTTTATATGAACCTACGATTGCCTTCGCGTATTAAATCGTTCGCATTCGGTACAATATTCTTCTGGCAAATCTTTTCTTTTTCATCACCGCCGTAAAAATCCATTTGTATAAATAATGATAATAAATTCTTAGAAATAGGTTATGAAAATAATGAATTTCAGAAAGTGTCAAAATATATATATGTTGGAATCGCTTCGATTGTTAAATCGTTTGCATTCGGTACGATACCCCCTGATAAACCATCTAACTGGTAGTTTGACTGCCAGTTAGCTATCCTACTAATGGTAATTTTTAACTGAACATGGGAAAACCTAAACAGAGTTTACCAGTCGAATAAATTTATACTGAATTCCTAACTGAAGGTGGAACAACCTAAGTAAGCTAATATCGACTACGTTCACATGTACGGAATAAAAGTTACTTTGATTTGACTTGAAATGTCGATTTTTGAAAAACAAATCTACTATAGTGCGATAACACATTAAGAACAAATCTACTTTAGATTATTGACTTGTTCTTCATTTTTCAGCTTATTGACAGCCAATAATTTGTGTAGTTATAATACAAATTATTAGGGGTAATATAGATACTTTACTATTTTGCACGTTTTTTTCTTTGCTTAGCAAGAATCATAAAAGCAAACTGCAAGCAAACTAAAGTCAGTTTACTTGAGTGATTTTGCTTAACAGTAAAAATATTAGTGCTTAAAAATAAAAATTTATCTTAGAAAATTAGAGCGGTCGTGTGTTATTTGAGGAGATAAATTCCAAAGACAATGCAAAACGAACTTCAAATATTAATTTTATCAGTATAACGGGATTTTATCAGCTATAATATCCCTAGGCCATTGATAATTCGAAATAATTTTATCACAGTTACCGAAAAAACGTTGCTTGTTAATCGCCCGGGCTGTTACCTTCAAGCATCGTTCTTGAGGTAGTTGTGATCAAATTATCAATGGTCGAGGGATATTCGGTGAGAAAATTTTTTGCGATAATTATTATTATTTTCATTCACAAATCTTGAAAATGACACATGGAAATAAACAAATCAAATATAAAATTAACTGTCAATTGACTGTCAACAACTGTTACTTAGCAACAAGTGATAATTTCGCGGGGAAATTATCAGTAATAATATAACAAGAGGGTGAGAATAAATTGAAAATAATTTGACAGATCTTTCGAAAACTTGTTGCCAGGCAATAGCCACGAAAGCCCGTAGGGCTTGAGTGGCTATTGCCAAATGGCGACAAGTTTGAGAAAGATACTGGAGAATTATTTTCTAATTTATCGAACTCTCGAGTTATATTTAATTAGATTATTTTTTGATTTCTTCATCAGGCAAGCCACTAAATCAATCTTTTTTGCTCATTTTTACTTGTATTGATGATAACTATCTGACATCTGACATCTGTCAACAAAAACAAAAAAGCTACAGAGAAAATTGCCGGGAATTATCACAAGAGCATTATTCTCAGTATAATAATGACAGGATTGGTTAAAACGCAGACACGTGACATACAATAAAGCATTTGATTGGTTAAAATAAACGTCAAAAAATAATCAGTGTAATTGTGACCTGATTGGCTACTTTTGCACACGTGATCAGAAATACAGGGCTTTGATTGGATACTTTTTAACCAAAAATTTTTTAGTATAATACTGTTTCATCTGGTTCATAAGAATTTATCAGGTAAATAATTTATTTATAGTAAATTACAATTCATAGTATTTATAGAAAAACCATGGACAGTGATTTGAGATTAAATATATTAAATAATACTAGCGTGATTTTTTTTATTGCAATGGCGTTGCAAATGCGATCAAAGTTTTGGATGTAATATAAATTAGGGAAACAACAGCTGACATATTTCAAATTCCCAGGGATATTTAATGTCACTGACGACAAAGTAAAGTCGATATGTGTATACGAATCTTTCAAAGTCTCTCAAGTCTGATTTATTTTGTACTTGACTTTAGGAAACAATTAGCTAATCGGTAGTGTTTACACAGTGGCAAAACTCGCCTTGTCAAGTCTAAGTACACTTTGTCCTACGTGTAAACGTAGTTATTTAAAAGAGAATCCTTTCAAAACGCGGCAATAGTACTCTACTTCCCTTCTTCAGCGTTGATGTCATAACCCTTGTAGCAAATAACAAGACAGCAAGTGCATGCGTAATTTCCATCTCATTTTACAGATAGAAGATGAAGGATCGACCGAAGTGTCGGTTTCGGTTTCGGCCAAAAATTGGCCGAAACTGGCGCTCGTATCGTGTCGGGCACTGTTGCATTGTGACACATCACATAACTAAAGTCTTTAGTAAAAACTTAAAGCACTAAAGAGTACTAACGAAACACTAACCAACTACGTAATAGTTTTTCACAATCTAAATAAATGACGTTATACCATGAAGTTGGCAGGACATTAAGTTTTTTTGAAATATCTACTAAACTGACTGTAACACATAATTATTTTAAACGAGCACTAACTACTGTAATAATATAAACGTTAGTGCTCACATATGACGTGCTAAATTCACGCATCTCTAGCAAGGCCCCACCTAACTGCACCTGCACAGCACTCGACTAGTTCTGTTTACTTTTGACGGGCACGGGTCAGGCTCGATGCGCTGCACCAGGGATTCAGCATTTATTTCTTGCCTTCAATTTTGTAAATTATTTAATATAATCGGTACTTGTACATTTATTATTACAATTAATGAGGAATGTAGAAAAATTAATTGAAGAGTCAAGAGTCAAACGTTCTCTTGCTGTTATATTATTGAGTATCTGCAAAATATATCTTGTTTCTTCAGTTTCTCTTGAAGTTTCAGTTGATTGAATGTGTGCACCGACTCACGTGCGTCACTGGCACTTGTTTTGTAATAGAGCGCTATGATTTACGCAGAACATTCCATCTTTCCCGCAAAACAACACAAGCACATCGCTTACAAAAACTTATAACTACTTCTTAACCAAACACATGCCTTCCTTAAATTACATCAATCAACAAAAATTACAAACAAATTGTAAAAAATACCCAGAAAAATCCACGTCTCCTCCAAAAACCACGACAAGTAAAAAAATTAAATCACACTTCAAAAATCTGTCCCCTGCATTCAATAATGGGTAAAGTTTTCCATCAAATAAAAAATGGTTTTAGTAGTGTTATGAAGTGCACGAAGAATGTTTTCAAATATTACAGTTAGTATATTCAAGGTCAATGAAGACAGCCACTCAGTGTAATTAAATATGTATTTTGTTAAATCTATTAAAATGTACTCATTTCGCACTATATTGCTCCAGTAATATTTTTTCGCACTATTTTATATAATTTGTTACAATCATTAATATTTGGGTGTGGCCTACTTCATGCGACCCCTACATATCTAATATACTGAAATATTATTTGTTGCCTTTGTAACTATGGCAAATGCACTCTTTTGCACCATGGTTATTATAATTGCACTATTACAAATATTCTTTTTTTTTCATTTTGGGTGGGCCAACTTTATATTTTTTTTATTATACTAAAAATATTTTGAAATTTTAATTTAAGTTCTGCATGTTGTGCACTGTATACACCATACTTAATATGAATTGCATCTTCTCCATATTTAATTTATTAAAAATAATATTAGGTCAGCTTTATGAAACTTACTTTACTGATAATGTACTTCCTTGGAAGCTGAAACTTTACTACTATCTACATATTTTAGAGATGCACTGCTGGAGAATGAAAAGTATTGAAAATGTATTTATTACCCCAATAAAACTATTAATATTAATAATTTTTTTCTAAACAAATTTATTTTTATGAAACCCAATAGATATAAAATTTTAAAATTCGTTTTACGCAGTTGGGAGCACTGTTTTCAACGTGAACATGGTACTGAACGTTTCAATTTATAACTTATGGTTACATCAAAACAAACAAGAGTGTAATTAAAATTTGGAAAGTTTGTAGAAGTATAGTAAGTTAATATTTGAATTAATGTTTATATAAAATATTAATATAGCATATACTATTTTAGATTGAAAATGGTTAAAAAAACGTAACGTAAAGAAATTGAGATCATTAAAAAGGTTATTGTGTATATAAATCTATTTGGCAAATCAAATGAAATATGGTCTAATATAAGTGCCAAATTAGCTAAACAGAATATTAACATTACATCTTTGGCATTATTTACAATCGTACATAAAAATTACTACAACTTAAACATAGAAAACAGAATCAGATCCCAATAGCAATACTCAACATAACACCATAGACACAGATAAAAGTGAAGTTTCTTAAATCGAAGAAGAAGAAACTAGTAATGTTTTACAATTCACAATTTTATTAAATAGCAATGAATACGGTACAGTTCAACCGCAAGTAAAATATTATCCACGTGCAAAGAAAGACGGAAAATATCGACAATATGTTGGTAGGGAATATTTAGTGTTTCCCATGTTTTTAAAAGAGCGACAATAATAAAACTCGGCGTAAATTATACAGTATTCACTGGTAGGTGTTCTGTACGGAACTCCTAGTTAATTTGTAAAATTTTAAATGAACCGCTCCCAAATCGAGAAGAAATACTTGTTTATTTTGTATACATGGGAAACTTTAAAATGAAACATGATGGAAATAAGAAACGTTTCTTATCTGCACGTGAATCTGCGGTAAATAAAATGATTTCGGAAACAATATTCTGTAACAAACATGCTATCAGAAACGCACGGCAGTTGTACAGTTTTTGTCTGGTTATCTGCTTGGCGAAAATCAGGGGCTCCAATTCCAAATGAAATAATGACAGAGATGTCAGGAGCATTAATGTACGCATGTAATAATGCTTCCACCGAATTCATAACTCTATCGGATTATGTTGAATAATGTTATAATATAATTTTTAATAGTGAAAAAGTAGTATCCTGTTATTTAAGAAATGATGTTGCTCATGTCGTGAAAATAATATCTGGTTGTTCTTGTTTGAAACCATCAACAATTCGAAGTTATGCAATTAATCGACGATTTTATATGACTGCTTTTGGACAAGCTTTACAATGTACTAACATTGAAGGTTTATACATTTGGGTTCAAGCTATATTTACTGTAGCCTATGCTTTCAACACCTCGACTACGCACCTAGAGCCACACTCAAATTTTTTTTAAATAGACCAACAAAACGAAGAAGAATGCCAATTGGGCTTTTAAAAAATGGACATACAGTGAAACAAAAAGTAGTACAAATTAAAGACAATTATATTTCTTTAGAGAATACTTGTGCTTTTGATAGTATCACACAAATTTTGTGTTCGGCGTATTGTGATAGCACAATATTTTCTGCATACGTACAGAATAATAAAGAAAAACATAATTGCGATGTTGTTAAGTCTATATCAAGTACAGGCATAACTGTAAAAACATATAGAATAAGGACAGATATACTACAAGAATGTTTTCCTACTGTGGTAATACCTGAAAACATCCACAAAATAAATGCAGTTACTTCTATTACCAATATGTTTTGTAAAATTTGGGGCAATAATTTTTCATGTGGTGAAAAAGCTAACCAGCCAGTCCCCTGTTTGTAGTTACGAAGAAGTAATAAATATTCCATTTTATAGTATATCGTTAGATACTGGAGCAACTAATTTAAATGTACAATTTGTTAAACATATCGAACCATCTAATCTTAAAAGAAAGTGCAAATGCATATTGAATGGTAGATTATGTGCGGAATTTTTAAACATGAAACATTTGTTAACAATTCAGAATTTGTTATTAACGAGCCAACTGATTGCAAAAATAAATGCTTGGAGGTTTCATGCGGTTTAAAAGAAATTCCTGGCTTTCTTAATATTGCAGATAAAGTATGTAATTTAAGGGGTGTAGGATACAAGTAGCCACAATGATGTCAATTATAGGAGCAGACGCTGCTAAAATTTTTAACACTTTCAAACTAACAGAAGCAGAAGAAAAAAGTGTTGATAAAATAATAAAAAAATTTGAAGAGCATTTCATACCGAAAATTAATATCACGTATGAACGATACTTATTTAATAAGATCGAGCAGAAACCTGATAAAACATTCGATGAATTTCTCACCGAATTGAGGTACAGAGCAAAGAAATGTGCATTCGGGAAGCTAGAAGACAGTCTTATATGCGACAGAATTGTTGTTGGAATCGATAGTGATCAAATCAGAGAACTACTTTTAGCAGAACCCAACTTGACGTTAACCTTGGCTACAAACATTTGTAAAGCGAGTGAACTAGCAAAGAAGCAATTAAATGCTATAAAAAATAAAGAAGAATCACAGGTAAATGTAATTAAGAAAAAACATAGAACTAATACAAAATTTGTAGATTCTAAAAGAAATAAAAATAGTAATACTTTCAACTGTGGTCGTTGTGGAACTACACATGGAAATAAAGAATGTCCGGCGTTTACAAAAATATGCAATAAATGCCAGAAAAAAGGTCATTACGCCAAAATGTGCAAAACCAGACAGGTCAATGAATTAATTGAAGAAAGGGAAAATGATAATCATGTTCTGGTAATAAGCTCAATAGAAAATCAAAATGAGGAAACTAGAGACTGGTTTCAAACACTCACATTACCAAAACAACAAAAGGTAAAGTTAAAATTAGATACAGGTGCTCAATGCAATGTCATTTCAAAAATAATAGCAGAAAAGTCAAATTTACTACTGAGACCGTCAAAGACTGAACGAATTGTATCGTTTACAAATCATTGGATAAAAGTACATGGTGAATGCTCAACAGAGTTAAAGTATAAAAATGAAAAAACTAATGTGAAATTTCTAGTAGTCGATAAAACTGTACATCCAATATTAGGTAAAGATACTTGTGTAAAATTGGAATTAATTAAAAGAATAGAGACAGCAATAAATGATATATTTGATGGAATAGGCTGCTTAAAGGGGTATGAGTATGAAATAGATTTAAAAGATGAACCAAATTTACAAATTTGTCCAGCTAGAAAGATACCATACTCTATTAGAAATGAAGTCAAAAAGGAACTTGATAGTATGACCAAATTAACACCAGCTGTGTCACCAATGGTAGTGGTTCGCCAAAATAACAAAATTAGAATATGCATCGATCCATCGCAACTAAATAAAAACTTGAAGCGAAGACATTATCCACTAAGCACATTGGAAGATATTGTAACTAGAATAAATGGTTCGAAGCTATTTACACTACTTGACTGCAAAAAAGGATTTTGGCAATTAAAAGTAACAAAAAGGACAGCTAAATATCTAACATTTGCCACACCTTGGGGTCGATACATGTGCAAGAGACTTCCATTCGGATTAGCTTCAGCACCAGAAGTTTTCCAA
The DNA here is from genome assembly GCA_963942605.1 of Poecilus cupreus. NCBI lineage: Eukaryota > Metazoa > Arthropoda > Insecta > Coleoptera > Carabidae > Poecilus > Poecilus cupreus. The sequence goes on along the minus strand of OZ012713.1, from coordinate 22,305,932 downwards.
CAAATTATGTGCAATATATTAAAAGGATTGACTGGAGTCGAATGTAGTATGGATGATATATTAATACACGCAGCAGACGAGAAAAAATTAGAAGAATTTACTGAAAAAGTATTGAGAAGACTTCAAGAAGCAGGAATGAAATTAAATCCAGAAAAATGCAAGTTTAAACAAAAAGAAGTTAAATTCCTAGGGCATAGACTCACTAGTGAAGGTCTTTTGCCAGATTTAGATAAAGTAAAAATAATATCATCAATAAAAACACCAACCAACGTAAAAGAACTACAAAGATTTCTCGGAATGATAACCTACTTGAGTAAATTCATCCCGAACTTGGCAGAAAAAACCGCTCCACTCAGAGAATTAATAGAGAAAGACACCGAATGGAGCTGGAATCAGCCACAACAAGAAGCATTTGAAAAACTAAAAGAACATCTAAAAAATCCACCATTGTTAGGATATTACGATCCCACTAAAGACGTCAAATTGTCGGTTGATGCAAGTAGCAAAGCTGTGGGGGCTGTACTCATGCAGGATGAAAAACCCATTGCATATAGTGCAAAATCGTTAACAAAAACGCAAACTAGTTATAGTCAGCTAGAAAAAGAAGCATATGCAATTTTAGCAGCTTGCAAAAAAATTTCGAGAGTATATTTGGGGAAATCAGAATCTGACAATTGAATCGGACCATAAACCACTTGAAACAATCTTCAAAAAACCATTACATGAAGCACCACCAAGACTTCAAAAAATGTATCTCGAAATTATGCAATATAATCCAAAAATGAAATACAAAAAAGGAGCAGAATTATATATAGCTGATGCGCTAAGTCGTGACTGTAATCTACAGAATGAAAATGACAAGACCAATCAACTACGCAGAATTAACGAAGCTGAAGAAAACCATATTGGAAGGATGGCCAAATGAAAAATCCGAGCTACCAATTGAACTTCACAAATATTGGACATATAAAGAGCAACTTTCGTGTTATGACAATTTATTGTTTAAAAACGATCGACTCATAATACCACAAAGAATGACAGAAACAGTTATAAAAAAACTGTCATCGTTCACATAAAGGAATCCAAGGAACCCTTAGACTCGCAAGAGATAATGTATTTTGGCCCTATATGTCAGGAGACATCGCAAAGTTTGTAAAAAGCTGTAAAATGTGTCAAAAATACCAAAGGGACAATCCACAAGAATCTATTGTCACACAGGAAGTACCTAACCGACCTTGGGAGATAGTAGGTTCAGATATTTACCAGTTAAATGGAAACTTTTATTTAATAATCGCTGATGCTTATTCTGGTTTTTTTGATATTGCCAAATTACCTAATATACAAAGCAATTCAGTGATCAACATCTTAAAAAATTGGTTCTCAACACATACCAGATGAATTATTAACAGATAACGGAAGGCAGTATACCTCAGAAGAATTCAAGATATTTCAAAGGACTTGGAATTTCAAACATCGTCTCTCCAGCCCAATGTTTCCAAGATCCAATGGCCTAGCAGAAAGGTATGTTCAAGAAGCTAAGAACATTTTAAAGAAGAGTACAGACGAAGGAACGGATGTATATTTAGCATTGTTACACCATAGAAATACTCCAAGAGATCAGCTAGGTTCACCTGCACAAAGATTAATGAGCCGAAGAACAAAAACTTTGATACCGACTCATGAAAAATTATTATTACCTAAAGTAATAGAGGGTGTAAACTCAAGATTAAAACAAATAAAGAAAGCCGAGAAAAAATTAGCAGATAAAAACACAAGAACCATTCCGGATCACAAAGAACTAGAAGATGTACTATACAGAAATAAAAAAAATGAATGGCTACCAGCAACTATTCATAAAAAAGGTCCTGAACCAAGATCATTTATTATCCAAACACCAGAAGGGATAAAGTACAGAAGAAATTCATGGTTTATAAAAAGTCGATACACAGCAAATGACATTAAAGAAAAACGAGTCGCCCAGCAAGAAGAAATAAAGCAAACGCCAACTAAACCAGACTCAAGCAGAAATTGTCGAAAAAATGATGTGACATCGACCAAAGAAGAAAGCTCTGCAGGACCTGTAACCAGATCTGGCAGAATAATAAAACCAATTAAAAAATTGAACCTCTAGGTCTCAAGAAAGAAAAAAAAGGAGATGTCATATGTCCGTGACTTGGATGACTGGATCTATTGTACATCTAGCTACATGACAACGAGTTTGTTGTTGACTACAAATTGACAATCATATTTTCATTGTATATAAATAGATATTTTGAAATAAACAGTTATAATATATAATAGTGTTTATTGTAATATATATATATATATATATATATATATATATATATATATATATATATATATATATATATATATATATACAACACATTATGTATTGATGTAGGTAATTATTTTGTAATATTTTTTTCAACTTTATTCAATTTATAATAAAATTATTCATAAACTAATTATTACTTTCACTAATTCTTTACAGCACGGAAAGTATCATTAAAACCTTTTGTTTTAAAATTATTAGAGAAGAGTCGAATTTTTCTAAATTTTTAACATGGAAAAAAAATTTATACAAAAATTATTACTTTATGCAAAAATGTGAAAAACTTTTTAACAAAACTATAAAGTACGAATAGAAAAACATCAACTTATCTATTTTAGAAAATATGCATAGCGCAAGTGACTGAATATTTACGAGTACCGTTCGAGATAAAATCGTAGAAATAGATAAATGTTTTCTATGAGATTCAATTTTTATTATTTTTTTATGCGTAATATGAACTACGGGAAAATAATGTTAAGTATTATGTTCTGCAGATTACAGTACCTATTTATTAAAGTACACTATTGCAGATATAATGAATAAGAATGTTTATATCTTGTGTGTGAACGAATAATTGTTTATCTTTTATGCAAATCTGGACCGTTGGTCCGATCCTCATGAAATTTTACATGCATGTGTCTTTAGTCTATTTTGAATATTGGCAGATTTTATGTGTTTTAATTTGATCGGGCCATTAGGGTTGGGGGTTAACATAAATAATAAATTTAAAATATTTGCTTGCATTGAATTACTTTTGTTACTATTTCATTTTGTAAACAAAATTATTATATTACACACAATACGCCAGAGTAAACAGGGTTTCATAAAAATATATTTGTTTAGAAGAAATTAATTAATAGTTAGGAATTGTTACATCGAGGTAGTAAACACATTTTCATTATTTTTCATGTCATTTTCCTGCAGTGCATCTCACAAATATGTTAATAGCAGTAAAATTTCAGCTTGCAAGGAAGTACTACAAGTAGTGTAAGTTTCATTAAGTTGACCTAATATTATTTTTAATAAATTAAATATGGGGAAGGTGCAATTCATATTAAGTATGGTGTTTTACAGTGCACAACATGCAAAATAAAAATTAAATTTTCCAAATGAATTTAGGATAATAAAAAAAGTCTGATGTGTGCAACACATAACCTCCCGCCCAATACTACTCTTAAACGATACATAATAATATTTTATGATACAGAAACATACCTTCTTATTTGTTTATTTTCTATTTATATTTGAGAAATTTAATTTTATTTCGTATATTTATTTAATTTTTTGACATATATTTTACTAAGAAACATCTTCACAATCACAATCAAAATGACATGTGTCACATTTCGTAAAAAAATTATAATTTTTAAGTGTTTCCATGGTGTACAAGGAATGCAAGATTTATGAAATGTAATTTCTTTTATTTTATTATCTCTAATAAATCTAATGAAAATTAATCAAATTAGTGTAATCAAAACAGATGTAAAATTAAATATTCTACAACTTTCAAAATAACATGAATTATTGAAAAAGGAAATTTAACCGTGTTAAGGGCTTCAAGTAAACTGCTATTTCCGGTTGACCAATTTTATTCAATATTCAGCTCTTCATTTAAATATAAGAAGCAAAAATTCGCAATATTGTATTGTTGATATTATAGTATTTGAGTGATGTGAGACGAAAAAATTGCCACAGACTACATACACACACATATACATACATACAGATATATTGTAGGGACCCTAAGACGCGCTTATTCATTGAAAACTCAGTGCCCAATTTATTGCCCAAAAACAATACCTCCCTTATTTAGAGGTATGCGGGAGATAAAAAAAAAGTACGAAGTTGGCCCACCCAAAATGAAGATAACAAAATATATTATTTGCAATAGTGCAATAATAACAACCATTTCAATATATTAGATATGTGGGGGTCGCATAAAGTAGGCCTTACCCAAATATTAATGATTGTAACCAAATATATAAAATAGTGCGAAAAAATATTACTGGAGCAATGTAGTGCGAAATGAGTGTATTTGAATAGATTTAACAAAAATACATTTAATTACACTAAGTGGCTGTCTTCACTGACCTGTATATTCACTTTAGAATTTTCGTATAAGATAAGTTGAATCAAAAAAAAATTTCCACGCATATAGTGCAAGGTCTATAAATTTACATAAAAAAAGATTGCACAAATTCGTACGCGTATTTAGGAAAAGGCGCGACTTTAGGTGCAAACATTTTTTTTATATATCATAAGAAATATTCAGAATTCGATAAAAATGCAAGATAATAAAAATAAAGAGCAGGGAATTCCCTACAGAAAAGGTGCTTCAGGTTTTTTTCATAGAGTCAATAGTTTTTCTGTAAAATTCCATTGAACATGGTTGCATTTTTGACCACGGGCGAGCAGCGCGGAGACGCAGAAACTCGAAATTGAGTTAACGGCGCGCCACTTTTTTTTAAAAATACACGAAAAATATTTTTTGCAAAGTTAACCAATGGGCATTTAGAAACTAACTAAATATTCTTTCATAATTCACTAAATTAATCAAGAAAAGTTTATTTTTATTATCCAAAGTTTGTTAAACAGTATTTTACTTACGGTTTTTTAAACCATTAAGTCGTAATATAAACTACAAAAAAAAAAATTACAAAAACATTATCAATTACATAAGTATATGTTACAGATAAGAACTATGACAATTTTTAATACCCTACCTGGAAAAACTAAACAAACATTGCATTTTGGTTTATTTTTTATTTTTTCAACAATAACGTTGTTACGAGATTCAACTTTAAATAAAGCGCCTAAAAATAAATTGTTTTGCTAGAACAAAATGCAATTTGTAGCTTCAGGTATGTACAAGAAGTCTCATTGAAAAACAAAATAAATAAATTAATAAGATATATTTTAAAATTAAAAATTTACTTTTAAATGTCGGAATATGCTGCTTTTTTATAAAAATGTTAATACGTGCTATCTGTACGACTATTTGAAATATTGATGAAATATATTTAAGATATAATTATAGAAGTTCTGTGCACGCAGAAGTCAGTTTTACAAATAACAAATTAAGGTCAAACTTGCGCTTACTTAGATTTTGAATTTCAATCTTGGTAGTCGAAAGCATGCAGCTGTGGGTAGAGCATGCACATGTATCAGGGCAAGAAACCGGTTTTTAACCGGTTTCAAAAACCGAAACCCGTATTTATATTTCCAAAAAAGCCGTAACCATGAACCAAAAAACAACCGATTATTTAAACCGTTTAACTTAGTTCATTATTTGGCCATAAATCTCTGTACTGCGTAATGTCTACTTTCTAATTACAACAATGTACCGTTGACCTTGTTTTCCGGATTAATTAACCGATTTATTTTATAAAACCAGTTAACTTAACCGTTTTGAAAACCGGTTTGTAGACATTTAACTGGTTTTTTATCGAAAACATCTTACGGTTAATCGTTTTTGAGTTATGAGAAAAATTCCAAAAACCCTTCGAGCAAAGTGCTCTGTTAGCATTTCTGATTTGACGGCTGGTAACCGCACTTCATACGCCAAAATATATCACCTACCGAGATCTGCGCAAGCAGAGTGCCACACCCATAATGGGTAAAAGGCGTGATGATATATATTTATTCAATTATATATTTTAACCATCTACCAACTTGGTTTAATTGATAATAATAATTATTAACATCATTAAATAATATAGTTAGTTATTAAACAGCTTAAAAGATAGGAATATTTCGTTTATATTAATATTACTGTATTAGACTTGCTCCCATAACTAAGTCATCAGTTAGAAAGAGAGCGAAGATACATGCGCATTGACACACTATTACTATTTACGCCATGGTCAAAATGGATATTTCCATTGAAATATCAAAACCGAAATTTTTCATAATTACGATACTTCCTTTATTTCATACAAGAAAGGAAAAAGAGCTTTATATTAAATACATTTTCCTGCAAAATTATCATATTCCGACACGTGGTTGTTGTAGCCGAAGTTTTTCGAGTTAGCCGAAGTTTTTCGATTTAGCCGAACATTTTCTTAAAAACCACGGCAATACCTCGAGACATATGTAGGTCTTATGCTACATAATGAGCCAGTGAGTAATCAGCAGGCACATTAAATAGGTCGCCGTGATGTTCCTTCGAGCAAAGTGCTCTGTTAGCATTTCTGATTGCAATAGAAATGAGAGGTACATAACTAAATATTATTGCAGTTCCATAAACAAAATTTCAACATTCTACGGCTAATCGTTTTGATGCGAAATACATACGTAGGTACGTACATCCATAAATACATACAGACGTCACACCGGAACTAGTCAAAATGTATTCAAGGATGGTCAAAATGCATGGCGTAAATAGTAATGGTGTGTCAGTTAGAGCGCTCGTTTTTGTTGGGAGTAGAATGGGGCGGGCAAGTGCTACTGTGTCCCTGTTTTATACATTCCGTATCGCAATATTTCATCATAATTTGTGCAGTGTCTGGCTGTTTGAGTTATTCCAGAAAAACCAAAGGGACAGACAAAATATTACAGATTTGCAAAAAATACAGATCTTGCAAAGCAATGGGTACCAACATGAATAAGTTTAACATAGAAAATGGTAAATGTTTTTTGTCTATATGTAAACTAGTGTATTAATTATTAGTGTTTTTTTTTATTATTTTTATGAAACAAAACACAGAACAAACTTAAATTAAATGTCTTCTTACAACATAAAATAATACGAGACACTCCGCTGCTGCGTTTACTCGAAATAAAAATACAGAAAAAATCATAGAACCCTGTTCAATTGAATTTTCACAAAATTTATTAACAATGTAACCAAAGATTAAACTTTTAATGAAGAGGAAATGACACATTTAGAAATAACTAGTGAGCATACAAATTTAATAAATACTTTTGAAATATATATATATATATATATATATATATATATATATATATATATATATATATATATATATATATATATATATATATATATATATATATATATCAAGAAAAAATTTATCATGAGGATCTCCAATATATTGCTGAGTATGTGGCACATAGACTTCATAATAAATAGTTATTTTATTTGTGATCAAAAACTCAAAAGCTTGCAATGAAAACTCGAAGGCCAGACTGGGTACATATTATTTCGCGAGGAAATTTAATGCATCCCAGTGACGAGTGGCTCCAAGTGCCATCAATTCTGGATAATGAATTTGAAAGTTCTTATGCCAATTTTCTTTCCAGCGAAAAAGTTTTATTCGACTCTTTAGATAACAGACCTGTATCAAAATTATCTGCGAATATAATTATTCCGTATGAAGTTATTTTATGGCTAGCACGTATACGAACATATATTAAATAAAGACATGTCAACAAAAAAAAGTCAGCTTTGAAAATAACAAACGAAAATTAATTCGATTATTTTTTAACGTTTCTTAAAACCAATGAAATGCTTTATTGTATGTCACGTGTCTGCGTTTTAACCAATCCCGTCATTATTATACTGAGAATAATGCTCTTGTGCTAATTCCAGGCAATTTTCTCTGTAGCTTTTTTGTTTTTGTTGCCAGATGTCAAATGTCAGATAGTTATCATCAACACAAGTAAAAATGAGCAAAAAAGATAGATTTAGTGGCGTGCCTGATGATGAAATCAAAAAATAATCTAATTAATTATGACTCGAGAGTTCGATAAATTTGAAAATAATTCTCCAGTATCTTTCTCAAACTTGTCGCCAGTTGGCAATAGCCACGAAAGCCCCGTAGGGCTTTCGTGGCTATTGCCTGGCAACAAGTTTTCGAAAGATCTGTCAAATTATTTTCAATTTATTCTCACCCTCTTGTTATATTATTACTGAAAATTTTAAAATTCTACAAATTCAAAAAAATTAACCAATAATTTTCATCTAATTAATTTTTTTTTTTAAGTTACATTTTCAATATATAAACTAACTTTAGTAATTCTTGACAAATGAATAAAATAATTTTGATATATAAATGCATAATTTTTATTTTATTTAATATCAATGGGGTAAATAGCTCCGTGGTAACGTTTCGGACTGTGGATCGTGAGATCCTCAGTTCGAATCCCACTGCCGACAGTTACAAATTTAAATTTCCCCCTGTGGTTCCCCCTCCACTAACATCCTTGGGGGCTATGATTTGACGGCTGGTAACCGCACTTCATACGCCAAAATATATCACCTACCGAGATCTGCGCAAGCAGAGTGCCACACCCATAATGGGTAAAAGGCGTGATGATATATATTTATTCAATTATATATTTTAACCATCTACCAACTTGGTTTAATTGATAATAATAATTATTAACATCATTAAATAATATAGTTAGTTATTAAACAGCTTAAAAGATAGGAATATTTCGTTTATATTAATATTACTGTATTAGACTTGCTCCCATAACTAAGTCATCAGTTAGAAAGAGAGCGAAGATACATGCGCATTGACACACTATTACTATTTACGCCATGGTCAAAATGGATATTTCCATTGAAATATCAAAACCGAAATTTTTCATAATTACGATACTTCCTTTATTTCATACAAGAAAGGAAAAAGAGCTTTATATTAAATACATTTTCCTGCAAAATTATCATATTCCGACACGTGGTTGTTGTAGCCGAAGTTTTTCGAGTTAGCCGAAGTTTTTCGATTTAGCCGAACATTTTCTTAAAAACCACGGCAATACCTCGAGACATATGTAGGTCTTATGCTACATAATGAGCCAGTGAGTAATCAGCAGGCACATTAAATAGGTCGCCGTGATGTTCCTTCGTTACGCAATGTCCACATCGTCATGGTCTAGGACAGTTTCGAGGCGAAACATCCTTAAGGAGGAGGCAGTGTAACGTGCCAGTACGACCCTGGACAGTTAGCGCGCAACGATGATTAATCGTTCTAGTAAACTTCCATCATAGAAACGCCTAGAAACATCTAGAATACCGCGCATCACATATAGAAAGCCGCTAGCCTACCAAGTGAAGCAGTACATATCGAATCAAGTGGAAAGAAAAAAAAAGTGTGCGTATTGAATATAAATAGTGTAAATAAATATTTCTTGTGTAATATTCGTAATTTATTATTGATTTGTTGTTATTTAGTGCTTATTAATAAGTGTGTAAAAATAAATAAATAGTTCAAATAAATCTAAGTGTTAGTAAATAAACATTTTCTGACTTTTAATAGTTGCAATAATTATTGATAATTAAACTTCACCAAACCGACTTACAAACGTAACAATTGGTGTCAGGTGTACGGGTTGTGGTAATTAATAAAAAGTGAAGTTTCAACATAAAACAAATCAAAATGGCTTCGAGAAAAGTTTCTTTAAATGAATTTAAAGTTTAGGATCTTAAGAAAAACTAAAAGAATGAGATTTAGACACTGTAGGGAAAAAAGTGTGTTGCAAGATCGTCTTCGTCAGTCGTTGAGTGAAGTTGGTGAGGATTTTAATTTGAAATTTCTGGTGATTTTGGCGCTATCCTGCAAGAATTGAAAATTGAATTTAAAGAAAGTTCAAGAACTATAGAAGATTTGAAAATAAAGTTAGAAGAAAATTCCAGAACAATGGAATGTAATTTAGAAGAAAGTTCCAGAACCATGAAACACAAATTTGAAGAAAGTTCCAAAGCACTTAAGGACGAATTAGAAAATGTTCGAGTCAAATTAGAAGAAAATTCTAGAAGCCAGGCAGAAGAATTTCAAGAAAAATTAGGTGAACACGCAAAATGTTTAGAAGATAAATTAGAAGCAAAATTAGTTAATACGAAATTGGAGAATGTACAAGAAAATTCTAGAAATTTTGAAGAAAAGTTGGAGAATGTACAAGATAATTCTAGAACATTAGCAGAAGAATTTCAAATGAAGTTAGAAGAAAATTCTAGAAAAATTGAAGAGATATTTAGAGATAAAGATAGAAAATTTGCAACATTGGGCTCGCCTGCGTTATGTCAGCATCAATCAAATAAATAAAAAATGGATGAAGATGCAACATCAGAAGCGACAGAATCAAAGATAAGAATTAATGTAAAACCATCACAGTTCGACGACAAGATCTCATGGCCTACTTACTACGCACAATTCGAAGCTGCTGCAAGAGCTATTGGTTGGCCATCAAAAGAGAAAGCTATGGCACTAATTGTTGCACTGCGCGGTGACGCTGTGGATGTACTACAGACGATTACTGCTGAAGAACAGAATGACTACCAACTATTGGTACAACTTTTAGAAATGCGCTATGGGCAAGAGCATCTACAGCATGTGTACCAGTCGCAGCTGAAGAACAGATACCAGAAATCTAGTGGGAGTTTACAAGAATTTGGAAACAACATTGCTCGCTTGGTTCGCTTCGCATATCCTGCAATCCCGGACAACGTACTAGAGCGGTTGGCTATCCAAGCATTCATCGATGGGTTACGAGACAAAGACACTAAGCGTGCAATGATTCTGGCTCGCCCCAGCACGTTGACTGGCGCCCTGGCTAACGCATTAGAGATTGAAGCGGCGGATCTTGCTTGACGACATGCTAAAATTCGCGTCATGGGAAGCAACACAGAAGCGCACAGCGAGTTTCTAGAGGCAGTTGTACAACGCATGATGGAATGGCTACTTCCAGGTAGAAGACAAATTCGCAGCCGGAACTGCTATGAGTTTGGACATGTACGAAGCCGCGGCCCTGAAGAAAGGAAGAAAACACCAGCAGGAAAACTAAAGCGGTTTGATGCGATGGGACGAACGCCGACCCACCACCAAGATGCTCCTAAGAACATTGGATTTGTCGCATCTTTACAGCACCGAGCGAATAGCATTTTTGTGGGTGGGTTGGTCAACGAGAAGCCACACGCATTGTTGATAGACACGGGTGCGACAAAGACTATCATCAGGCCAGACATCATGAAGAAGACACAACTAATAACAGCAACCAAGTTGTTGCGACTGCGTACAGCAACGGGAGACGCAGCTACCATCCATGTTGAGGCAGACATCACCATTCACATTGTAAATACGCCAGTAAAACATCGGGCCCTGGTAGCTGATATTGAAGATGAATTTGTTCTCGGAATGGACATCATGGATGCAAATAGATTTGAGCTGAACCTGAAACACGGTTTTATGAAGATCAGTAGAGAAGAGATTGTGTTACATCGCCAAGGTGAGAGTACTGTAGGTGTGCACTTAGCGGAAGATACTCTCGTGTCGGGTCGAAGTGAGAAGATCCTGGAGGTTGATATGGAGCGCAAAATCCCTGAAGAAAACATCATGATGTTGGAATCCAGAAATCACGGAAATGAAGTCAGTCGAAGCATACTCGTGAAAACTGGAAAGGTAGTACCGGTGAGAGTAATGAACATGAATTACTATCCAGTAACTTCAAAGAAGAGTACTACTTTGGGTTACTGCTCAACAGTAACTTCAGTTATTCAACAAATATCGATCACTCAAAGCCCGTCAAAGAAGATTTCTGGAGAACTGGTCAACTTGTTATCAACATCTTGCCGAGAATTAAACCCTTACCAGACTACACGAGTAAAGAATTTTGTAACTAAATACCGAGATGTTTTCGATACCGGCAACGCAAAGAAGGGTAGGACCAACGTAGTACAGCATCAAATAGACACTGGTGATGCACGACCTATCCGTCAATCTCCGAGAAGACTACCATTGGCCAAGCGGGAAGAGACGGACAAAATAATTCGTAGCATGGAAGAAGTGGGAGTCATGTAAATTTGAGCGACGAACGAAGCGAGTCGGGCAATTACATCTGGAACCAGTGAAACCTCAGCTTCATTTTCAAATCAGAATCAATCTGTGAGTTACTAATTTTAAATAAAATTCTTACAAAAAAACTCAAGAAAATTTATACACCGATCACAATGACAGCAATGTTTATTAAACAACATAATTATTCCTACAGCAACTAACAGTTGATCTTGACACGTGTCTAATTTTTAATTTTGAAAACTTCGAAGTGTTAACATTAAAATAAATTAACTGTTTTAAAACGCTAGTATAAAAAATCTTGTATGGAATACGTTTCGAAATCGTATTTTAAAAACTAGACGTCTTTAACTCACATTTCTTTCGCAACTTATTACGTAAATAACTACATAAAAGGTGATAAAACTGAAATGAAATAATACTGGAACGCTAACTCACGTTGAAAAAGCGAGCCGAGAGAAACAGCTAGTTGTTGGGCAATCTGTCTTTGTTGTATAATGTTTTCATATATCAACCGTTCTACAAACAAGTGTTACACAAAGAAACGTGGCCCACGATATTTATTTGTCTCTCTTTTTCGGTTTCGTAAAAGCCTACAATTTCAGTGGGTGACACGATGTGAACCCAGAATGCACAAAAAGAGGAATTTCAAGTACTGTCTATAGATGGAGCCACGCGCACCTGTCCGCAAATTAAGTTTTTTGCTCTTTTTACTAAACCTAATTTCTTAAACATCTACAAAGCAGATATTTTTGCTTATTAAAAGTAGCAGCTATTGGTCTATATTATACATTTACTTTTATTGACTAAAACAACTATTATTCACCAGCGACTGAAAAACTTTACACATAGTACTATCAGAGGTAATATAACAATAAGTGATAAGTGATATGATTATCATCGATGGTATTTTCGAGTGGAACCGACGCTGTGCTGCTTCGGTTTCACGACCAATATCTTTGATTATTAACCCACATATTTAAATCAAATCACGAGCTTATATTTAATCATCAAATGTACTGTATAATTATTTGTTTTGAATCGGATTGAAAACGCTAACGTAACCCTAAAGGCCGTCGCGCACCAGAGCGACGCGAAGCGACAAATGTAGTACCAACACGCACTTGCGAGAAGTTTTCACCAATTATTAATGAACTTGAATTACATAGCATTTCTTACCAATCAAATTCATTTCTTGTGAAGTGATCGCGTGAATTTGATACAATAGCTAAATAGAATTAATCAGCAGCGGTTTGAAATAACGTCAATGATTTTATTATTTTTTCACGTAACTGTTTACAAACAATAACAAATATTTCATAGTAACAAAAATTTGAAAAATATATAAAATTTGTAGTGGGCTAGCGCACCCACAGTACCCCCCTTCCAGTGATGATCGGTTCGGCAAATCGGACTTTTGTGCAGGACTTGCTGGTAGGTAGGGGCGTGGCATCGATGTCGTTTATTGCATCTTCGTTAAGCACATACGCCGGCTTCAACCTGTCGACAGAAACTTTTACATCACGGCCATTTATACGAACCGTGTAAGTTTTTTCTCCATGGGATATCACGGGATATGGTCCGTCGTAGGGATGCTGAAGACTTTTCTTCACAGTGTCGTTTCGGACGAAAACTTGTTTAGTTGTAGATAGGTCCTTAAATATAAATGTTTTTTTTTCGCCATGCCGACTGGGACTTCTAGGGCGCAGCTGTTGAATGTGATGTCGCAGATCTCTTATGAAGTCAGCGGAATTGGCATCGTCTTCATTAGAAGATCTCTTAACAAGAAATTCCCCAGGAAGTCTTAAGGGTTCGCCGTAAACTAACTCTGCTGCTGAGGCTTCAATGTCTTCTTTTACAGCTGCCCGTACTCCCAACAAAACGGTTGGAAGAATCTCCGTCCAACGGTCGTTCTGATGACATCTGATTGCGGCCTTCAGTTGACGGTGAAATCTTTCTACCAAACCATTAGCAGCCGGGTGATAGGCTGTAGTTCGCAGATGTGTTGTATCAGTCAAGCGATTCAAGTGCTTAAAAAGGTATGACTCAAACTGCCTGCCTTGATCTGTTGTAACTCGTAGCGGAGTTCCAAAACGACAAATCCAATTGTTGTAGAAGGCTCGTGCGACAGTATCTGCTTCCTGGTTTGGCAAGGGAATTGCTTCTGCCCATCGTGTATACCTATCAACACACGTGAGGCAATATTTACAATTTTGTGACGGAGGCATGACAACAATGTCTAGGTGCACATGCTCAAATCTTGCTGTAGGAGGCATGAATGTCCCTGCGGGGGTAATGACGTGACGAGTAACTTTCGCGCGCTGACAGTTTACACAGGCTCGTGCCCATCGTTTGCAGTCGGCTCGCATCGAAGGCCAAACATATCGTTGAGCTATCGCCTTGGCCGTGGCTTTCACACCGGGATGCGACAGGTGATGGACAGCGTCGAATGCAGCTCTTCTAAATCCAGTAGGTACAAATGGTCTTACTACTGAACCTGAAATATCACAGTAAATCCATGTCTGTGAACCTGGTAACTGAACTTTCTTCAATAATAGGCTGGATTCTTCTCGAAGATATTTCTGTAGCTCGAGGTCTGTATCTTGAGCGGCAGCTAATGCTTCAAAATCGAGTTGGGTTTCAAAAGATTCTATCCGTGACAGCGCATCGGCGACAACATTGTCTTTTCCTGCTAGATGTCGAATATCTGTAGAAAACTGACCAATGAAATCTAAGTATCGAAACTGACGTGGAGAACATTGATCAGATTTTTTGGAAAAAGCATAAATAATTGGTTTATGGTCAGTGTAGATGGTAAATATTCTTCCTTCAATCATGTGCCTGAAGTACTTCACTGCCTGATAGATAGCGAGAAGTTCTCTATCGTACGTACCATATTTCTGTTCTGCTGTACTTATCTTTTTTGAGAAGAATGCTAGAGGTTCCCAGATATTTCCGATGCGCTGCTGAAGAACTGCTCCTATTGTGCGGTCAGATGCGTCGGAGACAATAGCAAGATGTGCATTTAGCTCTGGATGCGCTAACAAAGTCGCTTGTGCAAGACCTTCTTTTGTCTTCTCGAAGGCTTCAACAGCTTCCGGGGTCCAATTTATAGAGGTTTTACCTTTGCTATTACCTCGCAGCAATTCGTTCAAAGGCGCCTGAAGATCTGCAGACCTAGGTATAAAACGTCGATAAAAGTTTATCATACCTAGATACTGCCGAAGCTGTTTCACTGTCGCTGGTCTTGCATACGATCGAATTGCTTGAATTTTTTCTGGCAAAGGATGTGTTCCTTCGCTGGTTACTTTGTATCCCAAGAACTTTACTTCTGATTGGCCAAAAGTACATTTAGATGTATTAGCAACTACGCCATATTCTTTCAGTCGCTGAAAAACAATATTTAAATGATTTAAATGCTCTTCTTTTGATGATGATGCCACTAAAATGTCATCTATATATGCATAGCAAAACTCCAGGCCTCTGAGCACTTCATCCATAAAACGCTGAAACGTTTGCGCAGCATTTCGCAAACCAAAGGTCATAAATGGAAATTCAAAGAGGCCGAATGGTGTTGTAATGGCAGTTTTCGGGATATCTTCTTCAGCGACTGGAATTTGGTTGTAAGCACGTACCAAATCTATTGTAGAAAAAATATTTTTTTTACGAAGAATGTGGGCAAAGTCATGAATATGGCGAATTGGATAACGATCTGGGCATGTTCGGGCATTCAAACGACGATAGTCTCCACAAGGTCTCCACTGGTCTCCACTCTTTGGGACCATATGTAGCGGAGAAGACCAACAACTCTCCGATGGACGTGTGATACCCATTTTCTGCATGGTCTCGAATTCTTTCTTCGCTGCTTGGAGTCGATCGGGTGCTAGTCGTCGTGGCTTCTCTGCCACTGGAGGACCTGGTGTAGTGCGAATATGATGTTGTGTCTGGTGCTTTATTTTCTTTGGACCACCTTCCGGTCGAGTGATCTCTGGATACCTATGAAGTAAGGCATGAAATTCTGAAACACCAAAAATTGTTTTTATCGAGTCTATTTGACAGTTGACACTTTGTCCTTTTGTCGTGAGCGTTGTTTTTAAGTCTATTAGTCTTTTATTTCTTACATCTACAAGGAGTTCGTAGAAAGCTAAAAAGTCCACCCCGATGATTGGCCTTGCTACGTCAGCAATCACAAATGTCCACATAAATTCTCGACGTAATCCTAAATCTAAAACCAAATTAATTGTTCCAAATGTCGCAATAGGCGTACCGTTTGCCGCGGTAAGTTCGTAGGCCGATTTCACTCGCGGACGTCGCGTACGAATGTGAGGATATACACACAAGTCGGCACCAGTGTCTACAAGAAACTCGACTCGCGTTTTCTTATCTGTCACAAAAAGTCGGCGTGACATCGGGCTTATATCGCTGGCCGCCATCAACGACTGCCCTGTTCGTTTCCCGCCGGTATCGGCCGCTGGTAGTTACATGGGGACCTACATCTTTTCGCCTTTGCGCCAAACTGCTGATGGTACCAACAACTTCCAGAGTCTTCATTTCTACCTCGAGAATTGCTTCTAGGACGGGATCGAGACCGTTGTCTAAAGCGCTGTCTATTTCTCTGAAAAGAGACACGCTCCAATTTCTCAGACAGGCCTGCAATTTCTTTCCTCAGAAGCTCTATGTCATTTGCACAGGAAGATGATGACATTGATGTCTCTGAAATGAAGGGTGTCGGGGTGATTGATTCAACAATAGCGTCTGCAAGCTCTGCCACGTCATCTAAACTGGCTTTCTTTTGAGTAGCTAAAATTGCTTGCATGTTCTGTGGTAGACGGCCTAACCACAGTGTCCTGAGAAGATCGTCTGAAACAGTTGAACCGGCAAGGGTTCGTAGACGTCGTAAAAACTGGGAAGGGCGGCTGTCACCCATCTCTTCACGTTCGAGCAGTCTACGTGTCTTCTGCTCTTGTGATGCACTCAAACGTGTCTTCAAAGCTGCTGCCAGCGCGGTGTACGGATTCTCCGGAGGATTCATAACAATATCGCGCACTTCACTTACCGCACGAGAATCAAGAGTTGTCACGATATAGTCAAACTTCGTTTCCTCGCTAGTGATATTTGCAAGGCGAAAACTGCGCTCTGCAATTTTAAGCCACATCTCTGGATCCTCGGAATTAAATGGTGGTAATTTTACAGCGACGCGGTTCACCTCGGTGTGGGGCATTTAAAAAAAATTTCCGTACCAAGTCCAAAAAGAACGATCACTCACTTCACAGTGATCACGTCGGGGTCACCAATTTTGAAGTGATCGCGTGAATTTGATACAATAGCTAAATAGAATTAATCAGCAGCGGTTTGAAATAACGTCAATGATTTTATTATTTTTCACGTAACTGTTTACAAACAATAACAAATATTTCATAGTAACAAAAATTTGAAAAATATATAAAATTTGTAGTGGGCTAGCGCACCCACACTTGTACTATTTTTGACCAGCAGTTATCTTTTGCTGCTTGTTGGCACATCCCATGTCATATAGTTCTTTGTGTTTTGATACTAAAATAACTGGATAGAATGAATATTGGGACTAAATAAAACAACCCCGAATTACATAACAATGAAAGCAATGAACAAGAATAATATGGCAATTGAGATTGATGAACAAATCTTATTGGGACAAAAAGAAGAGATTTTATGGGAATGCTACAAAGAAATGAGCAACAGAGATGAAGAAGTGAAAGAAAAAAGCAGCAGGAAATTTCTATGAAAGAAATGGTTTTTCTTCAGTGGAAATAGACAGAAAGAGGGTGTTATCATCCCCTGGAGGTTACAATCAAACAACCCGGCTTAGTACTTGATAATGGTAACGATTATCCTGGGTTGAGCTTCGGCGTCGCTCTGATGGAGAAGGCGTGGTTCGACGAAAAGCAAACGTGGGATGTAGTCTCTGAAACTCAGTGGGCGCCAGTCGGTCAAAAGGCGTTGACAGCTCAACTGAAAGGACCGACAACTTCGCAGGATAACAGTGGACAAGGGGCAGGTGGCGGTAGGTATGTAAATAATCAGCGCGCAAATTAACAATAAGTAAACTATATTGAACTGAGTGCAATTCGGACAACGTATAACGTATGGCACTGGAACGTCCAATACCGTGAGCAGAAAAATGAAGGAACTGCCGGACGCGAAGGGTCGCCGTGAGTCGTGATAGCGGAAACCCTTTGAATACTCGGCGCAATCCTTAAATAACAATGCATCCCTTTGGCCTATGGTCACACGTGTAACACATCGCGGTCGCAGTATAACAAATGATCTACGCTCAGCAATAAATAGTGGCTTGGAGTGCCCCGTACACGTAAGTGCATTTAACTTGTCCCGAATAAACAATTGTATTACAAATATAAAATAAAGTGACACAATCAATAACGTAAGTAATAATCGCACGCTGGTTGAATAACAGTAAATAAAAAAAGGAAAATATTGGTTGCGCTTAGCTGTGAGTTGGAGATGCCCCTGGTGTGGAAAGGCTTGACGGTCGGCCAGTGTCCTGGTGATTCCGAGCCGATTCTATAATTGGAATCGCAACCAGAACGGCAATTGATTCCCAGAAATAGTGCTCTCCAACAGCACAAGTAATGCAAACTAGCGAAAACGACCCCAAGGTGTTTGGTCTTAATGACTAAATAATAGATGACTCAATACTAATAGTATTCGAAAATAATTAGTCATAAGGAACATTCGTACATAACTAAATATTTGGACAAGAATAAATATTCGGACACAAATAAATAGCCTGAAAAGAATAACGGAGTTAGGAACATGAACTTATGACGATGCTGAACTTCTTTTAACTGGACTTTATCTCTTACCTATGATGGTATGCGGCTAACAGAATTGTTTTTAAATTCGCGTCAGTTGCTGAATCCGGACTAGCCGTAAAATAAACACAATATTCTAATAAGTGTGAATTTTATAATCCCAATCCTTGGTCTAGTTATCGTAACCCAATTATGAAAAACTAATCTAAAAAAAAAACACAACTTCGCAACTTGACTGAAAAACTATAAGTATTCTAACGGTTTTGTTCAAGAAAAAATCTTTGAAAAAGTCAAGTAAATTCACGTATTCATTAACTTTAAATTCAGCGTCGTTGATAAGTTCACGCGCCCTCGTCGTAGACTTACCCCTAAACAGAAATGTAAACCTGGTAGCCTATCAGAACGAAATAAATTTGCGACACAAGACAATTAAATAGTCACGTGACATCTATCACAGACAGCTGACAAGCAAGGTGAATGATAGAATTAACACAAAACGATATGAATGATGAGTGGATAATGAAATCTGGGAACTGAACGAGGTAAGTAGTGAAATGAAGATGCTAATACGAACGTAATTTAGGTTACAACGATACGGAAGTTAAATTAAAGGTTGAAATAAACTAAAATTAGATCTACAAAGCTTTTGACAGGTACGTTACTATTGTAAACATTGAAAGATATAAAACATCTAACTTGTTAACTAAATTGCAGCAACTTTACGGATGAAATAAATTAACTACGCGAGGAATGAACGACAAGAACAAGAATATGAACAATAGGAATTTGCAAGGAAATCAGAAAAGTAGGATAATGAGCGCAGGACAAAATGAAACGTAACAAGGAAAAGATACCAAAGTACAGTAGACATAATATTACAAAGAAATATAGGCATCCAAAATCAGGAACGAATAAATAAAATTAAAACATCCAGGTATAACACGGAGTACAACAAAATAAGAACATCGGAATTACCACAGTGTTTAAAATGGGAAAGGATTAACAAAATAAAGACAATGCAGATTCACGGAGAGAGAGGCCTAGCTTGGATAAGAACAGTGGGGAAAAGGAGAATTTAATTAATTATTTGTTTATATTACAAATGTATTCTAAATAGCAACTTCAATTATGTTATAGAAAATGTTACTAAATGTATGGATTTAAGACCGGAAGGCAAATATTAAAGATTATACTACTACTATACTAGTAAAATAACAAATTTTTCTACAATGTTAGACATTTTTAACCTATTCGTATTGCATGATCGACATAAGATGACAAATTTATTTTTTTATCGGGTATTTCTGATTTGTTCTGGGTGTGTTCGTTCTGATTTAGGTAGCTTCGCTATCGCACACTTGAGAGTAGAGAAGCGCGGAGCAGCGCAGAGTAGCGAAAAATATTCTCGTCGAAGAATTCCGGAGAGTCGCTTCGCTGCTCTGCGCTTCGCGTCGCTGTAGTTCGCGACGGCCTTTTATGTACTCAACGCCAAAACATCAACATCCTAAGTTTTTTTGTATTGAAATAACATTTGGAACAACATCTATTTGAAGTTTGTTTAATAAATCTGAGTTATTTATACTTTAAATTAGAAAATTACGAGTAGCTGTCAAAAATTTGTTTTAGCAACGGACCAAAACAAGGCACTGATATATAGTAATACTGAAATGCACACAAGAAGGCTTTTAGAGTGGTTGATATAGGTTTGTTGTAAAAACATGTGGCACAGTCCTGTTTAAAAATAATAACTAATATTTAAAGTGTATTGTTTAAATATTTGCAAATTTCTTTAAATTCATATACATAATTGCACTCAATTCTATTAATGGATTATTTAATTTTTATACTTAACATTTTATTTCAAAATCATTGTATGTTAATTTCTTTAAAATTTCTCATTAATAAAGATGATTACCCATATATTTGTAGCACGGCGGGCTGACGACTGAACTTAGAGGTTGACAAATAAAACACACACACTTTTAAAATGATAAAAAATGGTATTTAATGAAATGATAAAACGGTGAATTTAACAATTTACAACCAAATACAAATATTAACAACGACGACAACGTATGAATATGCTTAAAAGTTTCAATTACCAAAACATATTTATTAACGAATTTACTTTAAATTTCTACATTTTCGTAGAGCACTGCAGACGTGCGAAGCCGTCTGCTCTGTTTAAAAACCAACAACTAACTCCCTGTCTTGTGCTAGCCAAACTACCCATCTACCCCACAAGCGGGTACGCGGGGCAGGGAAGGAAACGTTTCCCACAGAACTAGCACAAGAATTCCTTAAAAACTAAAACCTAATCTAGGGTTACCAGGATCTGTAAATCTGTCAACCCCAGATGGCATCTCAAGCCGATATTTCAGAATATTTGCCGCGATAAACTCAAATGACTATTTATGATAACTAAAATTTTAACACACATGTGTAGTAATAAATTACACTCAAGAACTCCTGTCAAGGCGATTTTCGATGCGTTCAGGTCCCAACGCAGTTTGAAACTTGATATTTTAAAATCGTTTTGACAGTAAAAACAATAAATCGTATTCTGAATGTTCGCCTTGTTACATATTGCCTGTCTCCCTAGGCTCGCATTTCGAACGTCAATGAGAGTATTACTGTATTTCAGTGGAATCATTAGCATCTGGAATATATCCTAAATTTTCAGTTTTACTGAAACGAAATGCTATAAAACCAGCTAAATTTCCCAACCCGTCCCATTTCATTTCTGCGAAATCTTCAATAGCTTTTTCTTTTTTTTTCTGCTGAATATTCAGCTACTCAAATGACAAAATTTGCAAACAATTGTATTACACTGTTGCCATATATCTTTTTTCGGAGCTTATAAACAATAAATAATAAAGACGCGTTGGGAGTGCATCTAAAACAAAGCTTGAATATATTCAATTTGAGGTTGATCAGGCTGACTTGTCACTGAACTACGTCACAGCCTAGCGGAATGGAGGGGGAAAGATGCGCGTGAGCACATCTTATTAAGTTATAATGTAACAAACGCTGCTGATGGCAGCGGCAGCAACGTTTTAACGGTTAAAAAGTGTATACTTACCTGCGGTCCGCTGCTACTGCGCTGGTAGGCTGGATCACTTATTGTACACTAGTATTTAAACGTAAACGGGTTAATACAAATTAATCGGCGACGACGTTAATTAAAATAAGTTTAATTAAAAAGGAATATTAAAGTACGAATTTAAAATAATATATCAAGATACAATATATGTGGTATTAAAATCTAACTACCGGTTTCTGCAACCGACGGACTGAGAATGACTGTGTCCGTCTCTACGTCTGCAATAGTCGTATAATCGCTTAATTTTACAGAAATCGATGCACTTACGGTCACGTCTTTGTAAACTACTCCGTTCCAAGTGTACTGTACACCGGAACATTTTCCTGTAGCCTCCAAAGATGCTGCTAGCGTGGTGGATATCTATACGGTGTTGTTTGGTTCCAACCCTGCCACAATGCCTGCTCCGATTCCTTGTAGATCGAGCCTGCGGAATTTATGCGCATTCATACATGCCTCGGTCCGTATGTAATGCACGTAGTGCGCATGTCCTCCGGCAACGACTGATGAGTGCGAGTGCATGCCGCAGTGGAAAATAATTTGTCGCACTGAAACTAAACAAGAATATACGTGTACCTCGGTGTATCGTCTTTCTTGTACGAGCTGTATATTCTTGGTGATCTTCTCCGTGGCATTTCGTGGGTCTGGACATGGTTGAACCTTGAGTAATGAAATCCTGGTGATTTCGGTTTCTGGGTCCGTGCAATCGTAGGCAATAATATGCGCTGCGGCCAGAGCTCCAAAAATACAAAAGCTAACTATAATATATTTATACATAATGATATAATAATAACCGCGACAATATTAATTCGTGGCGTAATTATCGTTGTCCAGTTGGCATAACCCAGGGCAGAACAGGAGCGGGGCCTTGGGCTCGTGTGTGGTAAAGTCTCGTCACCGGCTGGTTGTCTTCCGGCTGAGGTTCAGTTGGTGGTGTTAGGTCCGGATGCCCGACGGAATGGGTACTCTGGAAAGTCGAGTTATCTGATGTAGTATCACGGCTGCTGAAACTCGTATTGCCTGAAACTGAACTTCTATTAGCGAGTGTTGTTGCGTTGGTTGTGTCGTTATCCCCAGGGTTAATTTGAGGAGGTCTTATTGGGGTTAGTCCCATGGTTCCGTTCTCTGCCGGGGAATCGGTATCGTATTTTACGTATATTGGCGTGTCGGCCAATCTTAGTTCATTCTCCGGGAGGGCTAAACAGTGTTTCAACCTATTGACGTGCGCTTTTAACGTTTTACGTCCGTGAATTTCTTGTACGACCGCGTTGACACCATTTATATCTAAAATTCGATACGGGCCCTGCCATTTCTTGCTGAGCTTATGACTATGACATTTGGAACAAATAGATTGACCCGATCTCCTATTTTAAAAGTAACCGGCGCAGATTTTTTATTGAAAATTTGATGCACTCGGTCTGTAGTACGGTTCAATTGATCACGGGCTTTTTGATGGGCTATTTTCATTCGTTGCATAAACTCAGACGCGTAATGTAGGTCAGTGTCGTATCTTGTTTTCAAGGGTTTAAAAATGGCGTCGAACGGGAGCTCTATGTCACGCCCATATAAAAGGAAGAACGGGCTATCACCGAGTGAAGAATGAGTCATGCTGCAGTAAGCTGATACGGCATACGGCAGCCATTCGTCCCAGTCGCGTTGGTCTGGTGTTATGTAATGTGATAGCAAATCTTTTAAAGTTCGGTGAGTTCGTTCGAGGCTACCGTTTGTCTGTGGTCTATACGCCGTGGTGTGAAGTCGTTCTATTTCTAAAAATTTACAGATTTCCTTCATAGTTCTTGAAAGGAAATTTGTCCCAAGTCAGTCAAAAGTTGTCGTGGAGTACCGTGTCGTAACACTATACCTTTAACAAAATGTTTTGCGACGGTCTCCGCTGTCTGATCTTTCATCGGAAAGGCTTCCAGATAGCGAGTCGCGGCGTCTTGCACAGTCAACACGTACCTATGTCCATTGTCTGTCGTCGGTAACGGTCCTACAATGTCCATTGCAATTCGTTGGAATGGTCGTTGGACAGGTTGGAATTTCATAAGTGGAGCGGGACGGAGGTGCGGAGATGTTTTTCTTCGGGCACAAGAGACACAACACTTGACATAATTTTTCACATCGGATTTTAAAGTGCTCCAGAAAAATCTACTACTAACCCTTTGCAAGGTCTTATCGATACCGCAATGTCCTGACAGAGGCGAATCATGACAAGATTGCATAATTTGTCGTCTGAGCGATGTTGGTATTACGAGGCGGTCATTATCAGATTTACGGTATAAAAGTCCGTCATCGTCCAAATAAAAGTCAGATGATGCTCGTTGGAGTGATTCTTGCCAGGGCGGTATTCTACTTTGAAATCATACTCTGAGAGGATTAGAGACCAGCGTATTAATCGGCTATTCGTCTCCTTTACTTGCATCAACCATTTTAAAGGTTGATGATCTACAATTTCCGTAAAAGGTCGCCCGTATAAATAACACCGATAGTGTTTAATGCCCCACACAAGCGCTGCGCATTCTTTTTCTTTTGACAAAGTACGGCACTAATGGCAAATGCTGACGCATCAGTACACAAAATAAACTCGCGATCAAAATCTGGATATTTTAAAATTGGCGACTTTATCAATGCTAAGCGTAAATGATCAAATGCATCTTGCGCTTGCTGGTTCCAATTAAATCTAGCGTGTTTTCTTGTAAGTGACGTTAAAGGTAAAGCTTTATCGGCAAAATTTGGAATAAATCTTATATAGAACCCAACTAACCCAAGAAAAGAGCGTATATCTGTAACATTTTTCGGTGTGGGGTAATTTTGAATAACGGTTATTTTCTCGGTATCGGGTTTCACACCTGTATTGCTCACAATATGACCCAAATATTTTGTTTCTGTTTGCATAAATTTACATTTTCTCGGATTCAAAGCTAATTTAGCAGTTCTAAGTCTGTCGAAAACGGCTCTGAGTTTAGAAATATGTTCATTAATATCGTTAGAACTGAAACAAATTATATCGTCTAAATAAACAAAACAGTGAGAAACCGTTAAACCTGATAGAACAGTATACATAAGCCGTTGCCACGTACTTGGACTATTTGTCAGCCCAAATGGCATTCTATTGCATTCATAATGTCCCCAAGGTACAGAAAACGCTGTTTTCTCGCGATCTTTAGAGTCAACTTCGACTTGCCAATAACCTTTGGTGAGATCTAGGGTGGTGAATCTCTCGGCTTTACCTAGCTGATCTAAGGTATCTTGTAAATTCGGAATGGGGAAAAAATCACGTTTGGTAACGGAATTAAGGGCTCGATAATCGATACAAAATCGATATGAGCTCTCCCCATTCGAATTTAATTTTTCTACCAAGACGACAGGGGCAGACCAAGGGGAGGTAGACGGCGAAATTATGTTATTTTCTAACATTTCGTCTATCATGGACTTCATAAGTTGACGTCTACTTAATGGAATACGATAAGGGGCTCGAGTTACAGGCGCACTGTCTCCCGTCAAAATGCGGTGTTTTACCAGACTCGTTTGACCTAAAGGTTCTTGATTTGATTTGAAAATGTCTGCGTATTCTAATAAAAATTTGGAAAATTCATTGTTTTCTTCTTTACTTAAATGACTTAAATCAAATAATTCGGAAATTTGTTCAGAAGGTATTAGGTGAATGTTGCTCTCTTTTAAATATTCGTTTTGGAAACAATCGCTGTCTGATTCCTCGGCGCGCAAAGCAGATGCTATTGCAACATTCTTGGAAATGGGTAAATATTTAAATACATATTATGTATAATTACTACATTTTAGTAATTTCTTCCAAAAAAATTAGATTTAGAAGAAGAACCTCCGGCGAAGGTCAGCAGGGGGACAGAAACAACACCTAGTCACTGTAGCCGACACACCGAGATGGTAAATAATTTAAATAATTTAACTAAATAGTAGAGCACCTAGACCATCAAGCTCTGTGTTGATGACGATAGGATTTAGTAATCAGTTTCAAATTGGTAAATATTTAAATACATATTATGTATAATTACTACATTTTAGTAATTTCTTCCAAAAAAATTAGATTTAGAAGAAGAACCTCCGGCGAAGGTCAGCAGGGGGACAGAAACAACACCTATTCACTGTAGCCGACACACCGAGATGGTAAATAATTTAAATAATTTAACTGAATAGTAGAGCACCTAGACCATCAAGCTATGTATTGATGACTATAGGATTTAGTAATCAGTTTCAAATTGGTAAATATTTAAATACATATTATGTATAATTACTACATTTTAGTAATTTTTTTCCAAAAAAATTAGATTTAGAAGAAGAACCTCCGGCGAAGGTCAGCAGGGGGACAGAAACAACACCTAGTCACTGTAGCCGACACACCGAGATGGTAAATAATTTAAATAATTTAACTGAATAGTAGAGCACCTAGACCATCAAGCTCTGTGTTGATGACGATAGGATTTAGTAATCAGTTTCAAATTGGTAAATATTTAAATACATATTATGTATAATTACTACATTTTAGTAATTTCTTCCAAAAAAAATTAGATTTAGAAGAAGAACCTCCGGCGAAGGTCAGCAGGGGGACAGAAACAACACCTAGTCACTGTAGCCGACACACCGAGATGGTAAATAATTTAAATAATTTAACTGAATAGTAGAGCACCTAGACCATCAAGCTCTGTGTTGATGACGATAGGATTTAGTAATCCGTTTCAAATTGGTAAATATTTAAATACATATTATGTATAATTAATACATTTTAGTAATTTCTTCCAAAAAAATTAGATTTAGAAGAAGAACCTCCGGCGAAGGTCAGCAGGGTGACAGAAACAACACCTAGTCACTGTAGCCGACACACCGAGATGGTAAATAATTTAAATAATTTAACTGAATAGTAGAGCACCTAGACCATCAAGTTCTGTGTTGATGACGATAGGATTTAGTAATCAGTTTCAAATTGGTAAATATTTAAATACATATTATGTATAATTACTACATTTTAGTAATTTCTTCCAAAAAAATTAGATTTAGAAGAAGAACCTCCGGCGAAGGTCAGCAGGGGGACAGAAACAACACCTAGTCACTGTAGCCGACACACCGAGATGGTAAATAATTTAAATAATTTAACTAAATAGTAGAGCACCTAGACCATCAAGCTCTGTGTTGATGACGATAGGATTTAGTAATCAGTTTCAAATTGGTAAATATTTAAATACATATTATGTATAATTACTACATTTTAGTAATTTCTTCCAAAAAAATTAGATTTAGAAGAAGAACCTCCGGCGAAGGTCAGCAGGGGGACAGAAACAACACCTAGTCACTGTAGCCGACACACCGAGATGGTAAATAATTTAAATAATTTAACTGAATAGTAGAGCACCTAGACCATCAAGCTCTGTGTTGATGACGATAGGATTTAGTAATCCGTTTTAAATTGGTAAATATTTAAATACATATTATGTATAATTACTACATTTTAGTAATTTCTTCCAAAAAAATTAGATTTAGAAGAAGAACCTCCGGCGAAGGTCAGCAGGGTGACAGAAACAACACCTAGTCACTGTAGCCGACACACCGAGATGGTAAATAATTTAAATAATTTAACTGAATAGTAGAGCACCTAGACCATCAAGTTCTGTGTTGATGACGATAGGATTTAGTAATCAGTTTCAAATTGGTAAATATTTAAATACATATTATGTATAATTACTACATTTTAGTAATTTCTTCCAAAAAAATTAGATTTAGAAGAAGAACCTCCGGCGAAGGTCAGCAGGGGGACAGAAACAACACCTAGTCACTGTAGCCGACACACCGAGATGGTAAATAATTTAAATAATTTAACTAAATAGTAGAGCACCTAGACCATCAAGCTCTGTGTTGATGACGATAGGATTTAGTAATCAGTTTCAAATTGGTAAATATTTAAATACATATTATGTATAATTACTACATTTTAGTAATTTCTTCCAAAAAAATTAGATTTAGAAGAAGAACCTCCGGCGAAGGTCAGCAGGGGGACAGAAACAACACCTAGTCACTGTAGCCGACACACCGAGATGGTAAATAATTTAAATAATCTAACTGAATAGTAGAGCACCTAGACCATCAAGCTCTGTGTTGATGACGATAGTATTTAGTAATCCGTTTCAAATTGGTAAATATTTAAATACATATTATGTATAATTACTACATTTTAGTAATTTCTTCCAAAAAAATTAGATTTAGAAGAAGAACCTCCGGCGAAGGTCAGCAGGGGGACAGAAACAACACCTAGTCACTGTAGCCGACACCCGAGATGGTAAATAATTTAAATAATTTAACTGAATAGTAGAGCACCTAGACCATCAAGCTCTGTGTTGATGACGATAGGATTTAGTAATCAGTTTCAAATTGGTAAATATTTAAATACATATTATGTATAATTACTACATTTTAGTAATTTCTTCCAAAAAAATTAGATTTAGAAGAAGAACCTCCGGCGAAGGTCAGCAGGGGGACAGAAACAACACCTAGTCACTGTAGCCGACACACCGAGATGGTAAATAATTTAAATAATCTAACTGAATAGTAGAGCACCTAGACCATCAAGCTCTGTGTTGATGACGATAGTATTTAGTAATCCGTTTCAAATTGGTAAATATTTAAATACATATTATGTATAATTACTACATTTTAGTAATTTCTTCCAAAAAAATTAGATTTAGAAGAAGAACCTCCGGCGAAGGTCAGCAGGGGGACAGAAACAACACCTAGTCACTGTAGCCGACACACCGAGATGGTAAATAATTTAAATAATTTAACTGAATAGTAGAGCACCTAGACCATCAAGCTCTGTGTTGATGACGAAAGGATTTAGTAATCAGCTTCAAATTGGTAAATATTTAAATACATATTATGTATAATTACTACATTTTAGTAATTTCTTCCAAAAAAATTAGATTTAGAAGAAGAACCTCCGGCGAAGGTCAGCAGGGGGACAGAAACAACACCTAGTCACTGTAGCCGACACATCGAGATGGTAAATAATTTAAATAATTTAACTAAATAGTAGAGCACCTAGACCATCAAGCTCTGTGTTGATGACGATAGGATTTAGTAATCAGTTTCAAATTGGTAAATATTTAAATACATATTATGTATAATTACTACATTTTAGTAATTTCTTCCAAAAAAATTAGATTTAGAAGAAGAACCTCCGGCGAAGGTCAGCAGGGGGACAGAAACAACACCTAGTCACTGTAGCCGACACACCGAGATGGTAAATAATTTAAATAATTTAACTGAATAGTAGAGCACCTAGACCATCAAGCTCTGTGTTGATGACGATAGTATTTAGTAATCCGTTTCAAATTGGTAAATATTTAAATACATATTATGTATAATTACTACATTTTAGTAATTTCTTCCAAAAAAATTAGATTTAGAAGAAGAACCTCCGGCGAAGGTCAGCAGGGGGACAGAAACAACACCTAGTCACTGTAGCCGACACCCGAGATGGTAAATAATTTAAATAATTTAACTGAATAGTAGAGCACCTAGACCATCAAGCTCTGTGTTGATGACGATAGGATTTAGTAATCAGTTTCAAATTGGTAAATATTTAAATACATATTATGTATAATTACTACATTTTAGTAATTTCTTCCAAAAAAATTAGATTTAGAAGAAGAACCTCCGGCGAAGGTCAGCAGGGGGACAGAAACAACACCTAGTCACTGTAGCCGACACACCGAGATGGTAAATAATTTAAATAATCTAACTGAATAGTAGAGCACCTAGACCATCAAGCTCTGTGTTGATGACGATAGTATTTAGTAATCCGTTTCAAATTGGTAAATATTTAAATACATATTATGTATAATTACTACATTTTAGTAATTTCTTCCAAAAAAATTAGATTTAGAAGAAGAACCTCCGGCGAAGGTCAGCAGGGGGACAGAAACAACACCTAGTCACTGTAGCCGACACACCGAGATGGTAAATAATTTAAATAATTTAACTGAATAGTAGAGCACCTAGACCATCAAGCTCTGTGTTGATGACGATAGTATTTAGTAATCCGTTTCAAATTGGTAAATATTTAAATACATATTATGTATAATTACTACATTTTAGTAATTTCTTCCAAAAAAATTAGATTTAGAAGAAGAACCTCCGGCGAAGGTCAGCAGGGGGACAGAAACAACACCTAGTCACTGTAGCCGACACCCGAGATGGTAAATAATTTAAATAATTTAACTGAATAGTAGAGCACCTAGACCATCAAGCTCTGTGTTGATGACGATAGGATTTAGTAATCAGTTTCAAATTGGTAAATATTTAAATACATATTATGTATAATTACTACATTTTAGTAATTTCTTCCAAAAAAATTAGATTTAGAAGAAGAACCTCCGGCGAAGGTCAGCAGGGGGACAGAAACAACACCTAGTCACTGTAGCCGACACACCGAGATGGTAAATAATTTAAATAATCTAACTGAATAGTAGAGCACCTAGACCATCAAGCTCTGTGTTGATGACGATAGTATTTAGTAATCCGTTTCAAATTGGTAAATATTTAAATACATATTATGTATAATTACTACATTTTAGTAATTTCTTCCAAAAAAATTAGATTTAGAAGAAGAACCTCCGGCGAAGGTCAGCAGGGGGACAGAAACAACACCTAGTCACTGTAGCCGACACACCGAGATGGTAAATAATTTAAATAATTTAACTGAATAGTAGAGCACCTAGACCATCAAGCTCTGTGTTGATGACGAAAGGATTTAGTAATCAGTTTCAAATTGGTAAATATTTAAATACATATTATGTATAATTACTACATTTTAGTAATTTCTTCCAAAAAAATTAGATTTAGAAGAAGAACCTCCGGCGAAGGTCAGCAGGGGGACAGAAACAACACCTAGTCACTGTAGCCGACACATCGAGATGGTAAATAATTTAAATAATTTAACTAAATAGTAGAGCACCTAGACCATCAAGCTCTGTGTTGATGACGATAGGATTTAGTAATCAGTTTCAAATTGGTAAATATTTAAATACATATTATGTATAATTACTACATTTTAGTAATTTCTTCCAAAAAAATTAGATTTAGAAGAAGAACCTCCGGCGAAGGTCAGCAGGGAGACAGAAACAACACCTAGTCACTGTAGCCGACACACCGAGATGGTAAATAATTTAAATAATCTAACTGAATAGTAGAGCACCTAGACCATCAAGCTCTGTGTTGATGACGATAGTATTTAGTAATCCGTTTCAAATTGGTAAATATTTAAATACATATTATGTATAATTACAACATTTTAGTAATTTCTTCCAAAAAAATTAGATTTAGAAGAAGAACCTCCGGCGAAGGTCAGCAGGGGGACAGAAACAACACCTAGTCATTGTAGCCGACACACCGAGATGGTAAATAATTTAAATAATTTAACTGAATAGTAGAGCACCTAGACCATCAAGCTCTGTGTTGATGACGATAGGATTTAGTAATCAGTTTCAAATTGGTAAATATTTAAATACATATTATGTATAATTACTACATTTTAGTAATTTCTTCCAAAAAAATTAGATTTAGAAGAAGAACCTCTGGCGAAGGTCATCAGGGGGACAGAAACAACACCTAGTCACTGTAGCCGACACACCGAGATGGTAAATAATTTAAATAATTTAACTTAATAGTAGAGCACCTAGACCATCAAGCTCTGTGTTGATGACGATAGGATTTAGTAATCAGTTTCAAATTGGTAAATATTTAAATACATATTATGTATAATTACTACATTTTAGTAATTTCTTCCAAAAAAATTAGATTTAGAAGAAGAACCTCCGGCGAAGGTCAGCAGGGGGACAGAAACAACACCTAGTCACTGTAGCCGACACACCGAGATGGTAAATAATTTAAATAATTTAACTGAATAGTAGAGCACCTAGACCATCAAGCTCTGTGTTGATGACGATAGGATTTAGTAATCAGTTTCAAATTGGTAAATATTTAAATACATATTATGTATAATTACTACATTTTAGTAATTTCTTCCAAAAAAATTAGATTTAGAAGAAGAACCTCCGGCGAAGGTCAGCAGGGGGACAGAAACAACACCTAGTCACTGTAGCCGACACACCGAGATGGTAAATAATTTAAATAATTTAACTGAATAGTAGAGCACCTAGACCATCAAGCTCTGTGTTGATGACGATAGTATTTAGTAATCCGTTTCAAATTGGTAAATATTTAAATACATATTATGTATAATTACTACATTTTAGTAATTTCTTCCAAAAAAATTAGATTTAGAAGAAGAACCTCCGGCGAAGGTCAGCAGGGGGACAAAAACAACACCTAGTCACTGTAGCCGACACCCGAGATGGTAAATAATTTAAATAATTTAACTGAATAGTAGAGCACCTAGACCATCAAGCTCTGTGTTGATGACGATAGGATTTAGTAATCAGTTTCAAATTGGTAAATATTTAAATACATATTATGTATAATTACTACATTTTAGTAATTTCTTCCAAAAAAATTAGATTTAGAAGAAGAACCGTCGGCGAAGGTCATCAGGGGGACAGAAACAACACCTAGTCACTGTAGCCGACACACCGAGATGGTAAATAATTTAAATAATTTAACTTAATAGTAGAGCACCTAGACCATCAAGCTCTGTGTTGATGACGATAGGATTTAGTAATCAGTTTCAAATTGGTAAATATTTAAATACATATTATGTATAATTACTACATTTTAGTAATTTCTTCCAAAAAAATTAGATTTAGAAGAAGAACCTCCGGCGAAGGTCAGCAGGGGGACAGAAACAACACCTAGTCACTGTAGCCGACACACCGAGATGGTAAATAATTTAAATAATTTAACTGAATAGTAGAGCACCTAGACCATCAAGCTCTGTGTTGATGACGATAGGATTTAGTAATCAGTTTCAAATTGGTAAATATTTAAATACATATTATGTATAATTACTACATTTTAGTAATTTCTTCCAAAAAAATTAGATTTAGAAGAAGAACCTCCGGCGAAGGTCAGCAGGGGGACAGAAACAACACCTAGTCACTGTAGCCGACACACCGAGATGGTAAATAATTTAAATAATTTAA
Organism: Poecilus cupreus; assembly: GCA_963942605.1. Taxonomy (NCBI): domain Eukaryota; kingdom Metazoa; phylum Arthropoda; class Insecta; order Coleoptera; family Carabidae; genus Poecilus; species Poecilus cupreus. The sequence continues at coordinate 22,272,807 of OZ012713.1, read as the reverse complement.
CTGAATAGTAGAGCACCTAGACCATCAAGCTCTGTGTTGATGACGATAGTATTTAGTAATCCGTTTCAAATTGGTAAATATTTAAATACATATTATGTATAATTACTACATTTTAGTAATTTCTTCCAAAAAAATTAGATTTAGAAGAAGAACCTCCGGCGAAGGTCAGCAGGGGGACAAAAACAACACCTAGTCACTGTAGCCGACACCCGAGATGGTAAATAATTTAAATAATTTAACTGAATAGTAGAGCACCTAGACCATCAAGCTCTGTGTTGATGACGATAGGATTTAGTAATCAGTTTCAAATTGGTAAATATTTAAATACATATTATGTATAATTACTACATTTTAGTAATTTCTTCCAAAAAAATTAGATTTAGAAGAAGAACCGTCGGCGAAGGTCATCAGGGGGACAGAAACAACACCTAGTCACTGTAGCCGACACACCGAGATGGTAAATAATTTAAATAATTTAACTTAATAGTAGAGCACCTAGACCATCAAGCTCTGTGTTGATGACGATAGGATTTAGTAATCAGTTTCAAATTGGTAAATATTTAAATACATATTATGTATAATTACTACATTTTAGTAATTTCTTCCAAAAAAATTAGATTTAGAAGAAGAACCTCCGGCGAAGGTCAGCAGGGGGACAGAAACAACACCTAGTCACTGTAGCCGACACACCGAGATGGTAAATAATTTAAATAATTTAACTGAATAGTAGAGCACCTAGACCATCAAGCTCTGTGTTGATGACGATAGGATTTAGTAATCCGTTTCAAATTGGTAAATATTTAAATACATATTATGTATAATTAATACATTTTAGTAATTTCTTCCAAAAAAAATTAGATTTAGAAGAAGAACCTCCGGCGAAGGTCAGCAGGGGGACAGAAACAACACCTAGTCACTGTAGCCGACACATCGAGATGGTAAATAATTTAAATAATTTAACTGAATAGTAGAGCACCTAGACCATCAAGTTCTGTTTTGATGACGATAGGATTTAGTAATCAGTTTCAAATTGGTAAATATTTAAATACATATTATGTATAATTACTACATTTTAGTAATTTCTTCCAAAAAAATTAGATTTAGAAGAAGAACCTCCGGCGAAGGTCAGCAGGGGGACAGAAACAACACCTAGTCACTGTAGCCGACACACCGAGATGGTAAATAATTTAAATATGACTGGAAAGCGCGGAACAAAAAGAAGAAGACAAATTGGTAAATATTTAAATACATATTATGTATAATTACTACATTTTAGTAATTTCTTCCAAAAAAATTAGAAATTGAACAAGAACAGCTGCCTGCGAAGATCAGCCGGGGGACCGAGACCACTCCGTGTCACTGTAGTAGGCACACGTCAACGGAACCGTCGGCTACAGTGGGAAGGCATACCAAAATGGATCCCCCGCTGACGAAGAGCCAGGGTTGCCAAACTGGCAGAGGCAGACGTGTAAGTCCAGTATTTTTTTATTTTAAAAAATAATTTAATGAAACAAGAGCACCTAGGCCACCAAGCTCTGTGTTGGTGACGATAGGATTTAGTAAGAATTATGTGCAAACGGAAAACGATATTCCAACTCGAGAAAGATCGGGGCGTAATTGCACGGTGGGGACAAACATTATTAGGGGATAATTTATTTTACTCAGATTTGGCTTTTGAGTCTTATCAATTAGCCAGTATCATCATTATAAATAGGGTTGGGACATCAAAGCAAAAATAAACAAAGTTTATTATATTCTTATTTACTGTTTTTAATAAAGTTAAAGAGATGTTTCCACATTTGTATGTTTTGAGCTGAGAGTAAAATACTAATTGAACGATAAACATGTACAATAATAACATAGTCAGCCATGAAATGTAAAAATACAAAATAAGAGAATAATTAATGATTGGTGAATTGTGTGGTTTTCAATGAAAGTAAATACAATACAAGTGCATTCTGTGTTCTTGTATTTTATAAATACACACGAGAAGAAAACAAGCGCTTTCCTCTCGTGTGTAAAAATGGAATTTATTGTTTTGGGTTTCTGGTAAACTATCATCCAGCTATCCACACACACAGACATCATTTCAGCGATTCCTATATTTCCCTAGACTTTGCAGGTTTCGTGTCATATGCAATGCTGGTACAAACTCATTTAATTAACGCGTGTTCATGACATTTCAATTGTTTTATCATTTTAATTAATAAATGGTTTTCGGCCCGGATTTGCCAGTTTACCAAAAGCAACGCACCATCCAAGATGGAAACCAGGAAGTGCCAACTCTGCACCCAATTCCAATCACAAGATTACACAACTTGTGAACCAAGCCAGTGGTCAAGATTGAATCCGACAACCAAACTTCCTGTCTCTTATAATTGTACAGATACACACCGCACTAAACACTAACATTAGTTACACTCACAGCTGTCCGCTCTGCTAGAGTCGACTGGGCTCAATTTCCAGAAAGAGTCACAGTCCGCCGATCAGCTCCCGCCAACGCAGTGCTACAAGGTTCTCCGATCAGTTCCCGGTAGGCCGGTCTATCGCCATCCGACATTTTCTGAAATATACAAAAAATGATCACATTCTAAGTTATATATTTCTAACTAAAAACTATTAACTAAGGTTGTAATCAAGATTGGTTAGCATAAACTTTGACACATTTTGATAATACAATTAATTTAGAAACAAAGTTATAGATGATGAAAGAATGAAGTTAACCCTAATCCCCTTTATGAACCTGCCAGTTAAATGCTCTGCAATCTAGGAATACTGTGGACTTACTTGTTCTACCATCGGAAACTAGGTATACGCCGAACTCTCCGTCGAGGGCGCTGCAGGTGGAACGGGGCGCATCGCGGGTCCCTCGCTTGGCACAAGACACGTCGATTTGCAGATCATAAGCTGCGCGGTCACCAGTGTGAAATTCACATCTATTTACACAATCAAATAGAATTGAAACGAAACGATGTTTATTTGGAAAATTTAGCAATTTGAATAACAAAAATACATAACGACGTAAAACAAGTAAACTCTTAACAATTAAAAATAAAAACTAAAACATAAGAAAACCTTGACCTACTACTTGAATTTTAACGGTAAAACATATTTTAAATGAAGAGTAGGCGAACAGCAATATATAAACAATCTATTTCTATCTCAATGTTCTACCAACTTTTCACAGATTATTTTCATCGCTTATTAAAGATTACTGATATTTTTTATCCGTCTATTTATCTCAAAATGCCGCTAGAGACATGTATCTTGTTGATGAAACTTGAATGGTTCATTTTGATGTTTCAAATACACATTTTTCACCCACGCACACTTCTGTACTCAGCAAAACAGATTAACACTGCATTTTTAATAATTCCGTATTGAATTTTTTTATACTTTTAACTAATAACTATTGCTCATCGAAATTAAAGACTTGTTGAATGACAAAAGGTTAGCAAAATTTATAACACATTTGATTAAAATAATCAAACAGTTCGTTTCTTTATGAAATAAATGGAATTCAAGTATAATTTAATTATTCACCAAGAAAAGTTATTTTAATTCCATTAAGGGCCGGTATTTCCAAACTTAGTTAACTAGAGAATAAATTTATCAATGGAATAAACAAAAAATATCGTATCAAAATCATAGCTTAAATGATGATTATTAGCTGTCACCTTTAGATGCGATATTTTTTATTTATTCCATTGATAATTTATTCAATAATTTCTCTGAGGTTGGAAATACCGGACCTTAAATAATTTGCCGAACAATAAATTAGAACATTTAAAAAATGCTCATAAAAGATTATTGATCTATTGAGCCTAGATGATATTCGTAAGATTATTTGTGACCTGTATAAATAGACAATGGGCGCAACACACGCGACCTCGAGTACATTTATTTGCTCATTGATATTTTTTTAAAAGGTTTTATCACTACTAGCGCGATACTAACAGGCCACTAAAGTTAGTGTATGAATTAATTATTATTCAGAAGCTGTTGGGAGTAATTATTTTGACGGATAGTGATGAAATGTTTTTGATTTACTATTTAAACAATGGGAATAAACATGCTTTTCACCGCGTTTAATTATTTCTACTAGCGCGCTACTAGCAGGCCACTAAAGCTAGTGTATGAATTAATTATTATTCAGAAGCTGTTGGGTGTAATTATTTTGACGGATAGTGATGAAATGTTTTTGATTTACTATTTAAACAATGGGGAATAAAAATGCTTTTCACCGCGTTTAATTATTTCTACTAGCGCGCTACTAGCAGGCCACTAAAGCTAGTGTATGAATTAATTATTATTCAGAAGCTGTTGGGAGTAATTATTTTGACGGATAGTGATGAAATGTTTTTGATTTACTATTTAAACAATGGGGAATAAACATGCTTTTCACCGCGTTTAATTATTTCTACTAGCGCGCTACTAGCAGGCCACTAAAGCTAGTGTATGAATTAATTATTATTCAGAAGCTGTTTGGAGTAATTCTTTTGACGGATAGTGATAAAATGTTTTTGAATTACTATTTAAACTTTGGGGAATAAACATGCTTTTCACCGCGTTTAATTATTTCTACTAGCGCGCTACTAGCAGGCCACTAAAGCTAGTGTATGAATTAATTATTATTCAGAAGCTGTTTGGAGTAATTCTTTTGACCGATAGTGATGAAATGTTTTTGAATTACTATTTAAATAATTGGGAATAAACATGCTTTTCACCGCGTTAATTAATTATTATTCAGAAGCTGTTTGGAGTAATTCTTTTGACGGATAGTCATAAAATGTTTTTGAATTACTATTTAAACAATGGGGAATAAACATGCTTTTCACCGCGTTTAATTATTTCTACTAGCGCGCTACTAGCAGGCCACTAAAGCTAGTGTATGAATTAATTATTATTCAGAAGCTGTTTGGAGTAATTATTTTGACGGATAGTCATAAGATGTTTTTGAATTACTATTTAAACAATGGGGAATAAACATGCTTTTCACCGCGTTTAATTATTTCTACTAGCGCGCTACTAGCAGGCCACTAAAGCTAGTGTATGAATTAATTATTATTCAGAAGCTGTTTGGAGTAATTCTTTTGACGGATAGTGATGAAATGTTTTTGAATTACTATTTAAACAATGGGGAATAAACATGCTTTTCACCGCGTTTAATTATTTCTACTAGCGCGCTACTAGCAGGCCACTAAAGCTAGTGTATGAATTAATTATTATTCAGAAGCTGTTGGGTGTAATTCTTTTGACGGATAGTGATGAAATGCTTTTCACCGCGTTTAATTATTTCTACTAGCGCGCTACTAGCAGGCCACTAAAGCTAGTGTATGAATTAATTATTATTCAGAAGCTGTTTTGAGTAATTATTTTGACGGATAGTGATGAAATGTTTTTGATTTACTATTTAAACAATGGGGAATAAACATGCTTTTCACCGCGTTTAATTATTTCTACTAGCGCGCTACTAGCAGGCCACTAAAGCTAGTGTATGAATTAATTATTATTCAGAAGCTGTTGGGTGTAATTCTTTTGACGGATAGTGATGAAATGCTTTTCACCGCGTTTAATTATTTCTACTAGCAGGCCACTAAAGCTAGTGTATGAATTAATTATTATTCAGAAGCTGTTGGGTGTAATTCTTTTGACGGATAGTGATGAAATGCTTTTCACCGCGTTTAATTATTTCTACTAGCGCGCTACTAGCAGGCCACTAAAGCTAGTGTATGAATTAATTATTATTCAGAAGCTGTTTTGAGTAATTATTTTGACTGATAGTGATGAAATGCTTTTGATTTACTATTTAAACAATGGGGAATAAACATGCTTTTCACCGCGTTTAATTATTTCTACTAGCGCGCTACTAGCAGGCCACTAAAGCTAGTGTATGAATTAATTATTATTCAGAAGCTGTTTGGAGTAATTCTTTTAACGGATAGTGATGAAATGTTTTTGAATTACTATTTAAACAATGGGGAATAAACATGCTTTTCACCGCGTTTAATTATTTCTACTAGCGCGCTACTAGCAGGCCACTAAAGCTAGTGTATGAATTAATTATTATTCAGAAGCTGTTTGGAGTAATTCTTTTAACGGATAGTGATGAAATGTTTTTGAATTACTATTTAAACAATGGGGAACAAACATGCTTTTCACCGCGTTTAATTATTTCTACTAGCGCGCTACTAGCAGGCCACTAAAGCTAGTGTATGAATTAATTATTATTCAGAAGCTGTTTGGAGTAATTCTTTTAACGGATAGTGATGAAATGTTTTTGAATTACTATTTAAACAATGGGGAATAAACATGCTTTTCACCGCGTATAATTATTTTTACTAGCGCGCTACTAGCAGGCCACTAAAGCTAGTGTATGAATTAATTATTATTCAGTAGCTGTTGGGTGTAAATATTTTGACTGATAGTGATGAAATGTTTTTGAATTACTATTTAAACAATGGGGAATAAACATGCTTTTCACCGCGTTTAATTATTTTTACTAGCGCGCTACTAGCAGGCCACTAAAGCTAGTGTATGAATTAATTATTATTCAGAAGCTGTTTGGAGTAATTATTTTGACGGATAGTCATGAAATGTTTTTGATTTACTATTTAAACAATGGGGAATAAACATGCTTTTCACCGCGTTTAATTATTTCTACTAGCGCGCTACTAGCAGGCCACTAAAGCTAGTGTATGTATTAATTATTATTCAGAAGCTGTTTGGAGTAATTCTTTTGACGGATAGTGATGAAATGTTTTTGAATTACTATTTAAACAATGGGGAATAAACATGCTTTTCACCGCGTTCAAATATTTCTACTAGCGCGCTACTAGCAGGCCACTAAAGCTAGTGTATGAATTAATTATTATTCAGAAGCTGTTTGGAGTAATTCTTTTGACGGATAGTGATAAAATGTTTTTGAATTACTATTTAAACAATGGGGAATAAACATGCTTTTCACCGCGTTTAAATATTTCTACTAGCGCGCTACTAGCAGGCCACTAAAGCTAGTGTATGAATTAATTATTATTCAGAAGCTATTGGGTGTCATTCTTTTGACGGATAGTGATGAAATGCTTTTCACCGCGTTTAATTATTTCTACTAGCGCGCTACTAGCAGGCCACTAAAGCTAGTGTATGAATTAATTATTATTCAGAAGCTGTTTGGAGTAATTCTTTTAACGGATAGTGATGAAATGTTTTTGAATTACTATTTAAACAATGGGGAATAAACATGCTTTTCACCGCGTTTAATTATTTCTACTAGCGCGCTACTAACAGGCCACTAAAGCTAGTGTATGAATTAATTATTATTCAGAAGCTGTTGGGTATAATTCTTTTGACGGATAGTGATGAAATGCTTTTCACCGCGTTTAATTATTTCTACTAGCGCGCTACTAGCAGGCCACTAAAGCTAGTGTATGAATTAATTATTATTCAGAAGCTATTGGGTGTAATTCTTTTGACGGATAGTGATGAAATGCTTTTCACCGCGTTTAATTATTTCTACTAGCGCGCTACTAGCAGGCCACTAAAGCTAGTGTATGAATTAATTATTATTCAGAAGCTGTTTTGAGTAATTATTTTGACTGATAGTGATGAAATGTTTTTGATTTACTATTTAAACAATGGGGAATAAACATGCTTTTCACCGCGTTTAATTATTTCTACTAGCGCGCTACTAGCAGGCCACTAAAGCTAGTGTATGAATTAATTATTATTCAGAAGCTGTTTGGAGTAATTCTTTTAACGGATAGTGATGAAATGTTTTTGAATTACTATTTAAACAATGGGGAATAAACAAGCTTTTCACCGCGTTTAATTATTTCTACTAGCGCGCTACTAGCAGGCCACTAAAGCTAGTGTATGAATTAGTTATTATTCAGAAGCTGTTTGGAGTAATTCTTTTAACGGATAGTGATGAAATGTTTTTGAATTACTATTTAAACAATGGGGAATAAACATGCTTTTCACCGCGTTTAATTATTTCTACTAGTGCGCTACTAGCAGGCCACTAAAGCTAGTGTATGAATTAATTATTATTCAGAAGCTGTTTGGAGTAATTCTTTTGACGGAGTGATGAAATGTTTTTGAATTACTATTTAAACAATGGGGAATAAACATGCTTTTCACCGCGTTTAATTATTTCTACTAGCGCGCTACTAGCAGGCCACTAAAGCTAGTGTATGAATTAATTATTATTCAGAAGCTGTTTGGAGTAATTCTTTTGACGGATAGTGATAAAATGTTTTTGAATTACTATTTAAACAATGGGGAATAAACATGCTTTTCACCGCGTTTAAATATTTCTACTAGCGCGCTACTAGCAGGCCACTAAAGCTAGTGTATGAATTAATTATTATTCAGAAGCTATTGGGTGTAATTCTTTTGACGGATAGTGATGAAATGCTTTTCACCGCGTTTAATTATTTCTACTAGCGCGCTACTAGCAGGCCATTAAAGCTAGTGTATGAATTAATTATTATTCAGAAGCTGTTTGGAGTAATTCTTTTAACGGATAGTGATGAAATGTTTTTGAATTACTATTTAAACAATGGGGAATAAACATGCTTTTCACCGCGTTTAATTATTTCTACTAGTGCGCTACTAGCAGGCCACTAAAGCTAGTGTATGAATTAATTATTATTCAGAAGCTGTTTGGAGTAATTCTTTTGACGGAGTGATGAAATGTTTTTGAATTACTATTTAAACAATGGGGAATAAACATGCTTTTCACCGCGTTTAATTATTTCTACTAGCGCGCTACTAGCAGGCCACTAAAGCTAGTGTATGAATTAATTATTATTCAGAAGCTGTTTGGAGTAATTCTTTTGACGGATAGTGATAAAATGTTTTTGAATTACTATTTAAACAATGGGGAATAAACATGCTTTTCACCGCGTTTAAATATTTCTACTAGCGCGCTACTAGCAGGCCACTAAAGCTAGTGTATGAATTAATTATTATTCAGAAGCTATTGGGTGTAATTCTTTTGACGGATAGTGATGAAATGCTTTTCACCGCGTTTAATTATTTCTACTAGCGCGCTACTAGCAGGCCACTAAAGCTACTGTATGAATTAATTATTATTCAAAAGCTGTTTTAAGTAATTATTTTGACGGATAGTGATGAAATGTTTTTGATTTACTATTTAAACAATGGGGAATAAAAATGCTTTTCACCGCGTTTAATTATTTCTACTAGCGCGCTACTAGCAGGCCACTAAAGCTAGTGTATGAATTAATTATTATTCAGAAGCTGTTTGGAGTAATTCTTTTGACGGATAGTGATGAAATGTTTTTGAATTACTATTTAAACAATGGGGAATAAACATGCTTTTCACCGCGTTTAATTATTTCTACTAGCGCGCTACTAGCAGGCCACTAAAGCTAGTGTATGAATTATTATTCAGAAGCTGTTGGGTGTAATTATTTTGACGGATAGTGATGAAATGTTTTTGATTTACTATTTAAACAATGGGGAATAAACATGCTTTTCACCGCGTTTAATTTTTTCTACTAGCGCGCTACTAGCAGGCCACTAAAGCTAGTGTATGAATTAATATTATTCAGAAGCTGTTTGGAGTAATTCTTTTGACGGAGTGATGAAATGTTTTTGAATTACTATTTAAACAATGGGGAATAAACATGCTTTTCACCGCGTTTAATTATTTCTACTAGCGCGCTACTAGCAGGCCACTAAAGCTAGTGTATGAATTAATTATTATTCAGAAGCTGTTTGGAGTAATTCTTTTAACGGATAGTGATGAAATGTTTTTGAATTACTATTTAAACAATGGGGAATAAACATGCTTTTCACCGCGTTTAATTATTTCTACTAGTGCGCTACTAGCAGGCCACTAAAGCTAGTGTATGAATTAATTATTATTCAGAAGCTGTTTGGAGTAATTCTTTTGACGGAGTGATGAAATGTTTTTGAATTACTATTTAAACAATGGGGAATAAACATGCTTTTCACCGCGTTTAATTATTTCTACTAGCGCGCTACTAGCAGGCCACTAAAGCTAGTGTATGAATTAATTATTATTCAGAAGCTGTTTGGAGTAATTCTTTTGACGGATAGTGATAAAATGTTTTTGAATTACTATTTAAACAATGGGGAATAAACATGCTTTTCACCGCGTTTAAATATTTCTACTAGAGCGCTACTAGCAGGCCACTAAAGCTAGTGTATGAATTAATTATTATTCAGAAGCTATTGGGTGTAATTCTTTTGACGGATAGTGATGAAATGCTTTTCACCGCGTTTAATTATTTCTACTAGCGCGCTACTAGCAGGCCACTAAAGCTAGTGTATGAATTAATTATTATTCAGAAGCTGTTTGGAGTAATTCTTTTAACGGATAGTGATGAAATGTTTTTGAATTACTATTTAAACAATGGGGAATAAACATGCTTTTCACCGCGTTTAATTATTTCTACTAGCGCGCTACTAACAGGCCACTAAAGCTAGTGTATGAATTAATTATTATTCAGAAGCTGTTGGGTGTAATTCTTTTGACGGATAGTGATGAAATGCTTTTCACCGCGTTTAATTATTTCTACTAGCGCGCTACTAGCAGGCCACTAAAGCTAGTGTATGAATTAATTATTATTCAGAAGCTATTGGGTGTAATTCTTTTGACGGATAGTGATGAAATGCTTTTCACCGCGTTTAATTATTTCTACTAGCGCGCTACTAGCAGGCCACTAAAGCTAGTGTATGAATTAATTATTATTCAGAAGCTGTTTTGAGTAATTATTTTGACTGATAGTGATGAAATGTTTTTGATTTACTATTTAAACAATGGGGAATAAACATGCTTTTCACCGCGTTTAATTATTTCTACTAGCGCGCTACTAGCAGGCCACTAAAGCTAGTGTATGAATTAATTATTATTCAGAAGCTGTTTGGAGTAATTCTTTTAACGGATAGTGATGAAATGTTTTTGAATTACTATTTAAACAATGGGGAATAAACATGCTTTTCACCGCGTTTAATTATTTCTACTAGCGCGCTACTAGCAGGCCACTAAAGCTAGTGTATGAATTAATTATTATTCAGAAGCTGTTTGGAGTAATTCTTTTAACGGATAGTGATGAAATGTTTTTGAATTACTATTTAAACAATGGGGAATAAACATGCTTTTCACCGCGTTTAATTATTTCTACTAGTGCGCTACTAGCAGGCCACTAAAGCTAGTGTATGAATTAATTATTATTCAGAAGCTGTTTGGAGTAATTCTTTTGACGGAGTGATGAAATGTTTTTGAATTACTATTTAAACAATGGGGAATAAACATGCTTTTCACCGCGTTTAATTATTTCTACTAGCGCGCTACTAGCAGGCCACTAAAGCTAGTGTATGAATTAATTATTATTCAGAAGCTGTTTGGAGTAATTCTTTTGACGGATAGTGATAAAATGTTTTTGAATTACTATTTAAACAATGGGGAATAAACATGCTTTTCACCGCGTTTAAATATTTCTACTAGCGCGCTACTAGCAGGCCACTAAAGCTAGTGTATGAATTAATTATTATTCAGAAGCTATTGGGTGTAATTCTTTTGACGGATAGTGATGAAATGCTTTTCACCGCGTTTAATTATTTCTACTAGCGCGCTACTAGCAGGCCACTAAAGCTAGTGTATGAATTAATTATTATTCAGAAGCTGTTTGGAGTAATTCTTTTAACGGATAGTGATGAAATGTTTTTGAATTACTATTTAAACAATGGGGAATAAACATGCTTTTCACCGCGTTTAATTATTTCTACTAGCGCGCTACTAACAGGCCACTAAAGCTAGTGTATGAATTAATTATTATTCAGAAGCTGTTGGGTGTAATTCTTTTGACGGATAGTGATGAAATGCTTTTCACCGCGTTTAATTATTTCTACTAGCGCGCTACTAGCAGGCCACTAAAGCTAGTGTATGAATTAATTATTATTCAGAAGCTATTGGGTGTAATTCTTTTGACGGATAGTGATGAAATGCTTTTCACCACGTTTAATTATTTCTACTAGCGCGCTACTAGCAGGCCACTAAAGCTAGTGTATGAATTAATTATTATGCAGAAGCTGTTTTGAGTAATTATTCTGACTGATAGTGATGAAATGTTTTTGATTTACTATTTAAACAATGGGGAATAAACATGCTTTTCACCGCGTTTAATTATTTCTACTAGCGCGCTACTAGCAGGCCACTAAAGCTAGTGTATGAATTAATTATTATTCAGAAGCTGTTTGGAGTAATTCTTTTAACGGATAGTGATGAAATGTTTTTGAATTACTATTTAAACAATGGGGAATAAACATGCTTTTCACCGCGTTTAATTATTTCTACTAGCGCGCTACTAGCAGGCCACTAAAGCTAGTGTATGAATTAATTATTATTCAGAAGCTGTTTGGAGTAATTCTTTTAACGGATAGTGATGAAATGTTTTTGAATTACTATTTAAACAATGGGGAATAAACATGCTTTTCACCGCGTTTAATTATTTCTACTAGCGCGCTACTAGCAGGCCACTAAAGCTAGTGTATGAATTAATTATTATTCAGAAGCTGTTTGGAGTAATTCTTTTGACGGATAGTGATAAAATGTTTTTGAATTACTATTTAAACAATGGGGAATAATTATGCTTTTCACCGCGTTTAATTATTTCTACTAGCGCGCTACTAGCAGGCCACTAAAGCTAGTGTATGAATTAATTATTATTCAGAAGCTGTTGGGTGTAATTATTTTGACGGATAGTGATGAAATGTTTTTGAATTACTATTTAAACAATGGGGAATAAACATGCTTTTCACCGCGTTTAATTATTTCTACTAGCGCGCTACTAGCAGGCCACTAAAGCTAGTGTATGAATTAATTATTATTCAGAAGCTGTTGGGTGTAATTCTTTTGACGGATAGTGATGAAATGCTTTTCACCGCGTTTAATTATTTCTACTAGCGCGCTACTAGCAGGCCACTAAAGCTAGTGTATGAATTAATTATTATTCAGAAGCTGTTTGGAGTAATTATTTTGACGGATAGTCATGAAATGTTTTTGATTTACTATTTAAACAATGGGGAATAATCATGCTTTTCACCGCGTTTAATTATTTCTACTAGCGCGCTACTAGCAGGCCACTAAAGCTAGTGTATGAATTAATTATTATTCAGAAGCTGTTTGGAGTAATTCTTTTGACGGAGTGATGAAATGTTTTTGAATTACTATTTAAACAATGGGGAATAAACATGCTTTTCACCGCGTTTAATTATTTCTACTAGCGCGCTACTAGCAGGCCACTAAAGCTAGTGTATGAATTAATTATTATTCAGAAGCTGTTGGGTGTAATTATTTTGACGGATAGTGATGAAATGTTTTTGAATTACTATTTAAACAATGGGGAATAAACATGCTTTTCACCGCGTTTAATTATTTTTACTAGCGCGCTACTAGCAGGCCACTAAAGCTAGTGTATGAATTAATTATTATTCAGAAGCTGTTTGTAGTAATTATTTTGACGGATAGTCATGAAATGTTTTTGATTTACTATTTAAACAATGGGGAATAAACATGCTTTTCACCGCGTTTAATTATTTCTACTAGCGCGCTACTAGCAGGCCACTAAAGCTAGTGTATGAATTAATTATTATTCAGAAGCTGTTTGGAGTAATTCTTTTGACGGATAGTGATGAAATGTTTTTGAATTACTATTTAAACAATGGGGAATAAACATGCTTTTCACCGCGTTTAATTATTTCTACTAGCGCGCTACTAGCAGGCCACTAAAGCTAGTGTATGAATTAATTATTATTCAGAAGCTGTTGGGTGTAATTCTTTTGAAGGATAGTGATGAAATTCTTTTCAGCGCGTTTAATTATTTCTACTAGCGCGCTACTAGCAGGCCACTAAAGCTAGTGTATGAATTAATTATTATTCAGAAGCTGTTGGGTGTAATTATTTTGACGGATAGTGATGAAATGTTTTTGAATTACTATTTAAACAATGGGGAATAAACATGCTTTTCACCGCGTTTAATTATTTCTACTAGCGCGCTACTAGCAGGCCACTAAAGCTAGTGTATGAATTAATTATTATTCAGAAGCTGTTTGGAGTAATTCTTTTGACGGATAGTGATGAAATGTTTTTGAATTACTATTTAAACAATGGGGAATAAACATGCTTTTCACCGCGTTTAATTATTTCTACTAGCGCGCTACTAGCAGGCCACTAAAGCTAGTGTATGAATTAATTATTATTCAGAAGCTGTTGGGTGTAATTCTTTTGAAGGATAGTGATGAAATGCTTTTCAGCGCGTTTAATTATTTCTACTAGCGCGCTACTAGCAGGCCACTAAAGCTAGTGTATGAATTAATTATTATTCAGAAGCTGTTGGGTGTAATTATTTTGACGGATAGTGATGAAATGTTTTTGAGTTACTATTTAAACAATGGGGAATAAACATGCTTTTCACCGCGTTTAATTATTTCTACTAGCGCGCTACTAGCAGGCCACTAAAGCTAGTGTATGAATTAATTATTATTCAGAAGCTGTTGGGTGTAATTCTTTTGACGGATAGTGATGAAATGCTTTTCACCGCGTTTAATTATTTCTACTAGCGCGCTACTAGCAGGCCACTAAAGCTAGTGTATGAATTAATTATTATTCAGAAGCTGTTTTGAGTAATTATTTTGACTGATAGTGATGAAATGTTTTTGATTTACTATTTAAACAATGGGGAATAAACATGCTTTTCACCGCGTTTAATTATTTTTACTAGCGCGCTACTAGCAGGCCACTAAAGCTAGTGTATGAATTAATTATTATTCAGAAGCTGTTTGGAGTAATTATTTTGACGGATAGTCATGAAATGTTTTTGATTTACTATTTAAACAATGGGGAATAATCATGCTTTTCACCGCGTTTAATTATTTCTACTAGCGCGCTACTAGCAGGCCACTAAAGCTAGTGTATGAATTAATTATTATTCAGAAGCTGTTTGGAGTAATTCTTTTGACGGAGTGATGAAATGTTTTTGAATTACTATTTAAACAATGGGGAATAAACATGCTTTTCACCGCGTTTAATTATTTCTACTAGCGCGCTACTAGCAGGCCACTAAAGCTAGTGTATGAATTAATTATTATTCAGAAGCTGTTGGGTGTAATTATTTTGACGGATAGTGATGAAATGTTTTTGAATTACTATTTAAACAATGGGGAATAAACATGCTTTTCACCGCGTTTAATTATTTTTACTAGCGCGCTACTAGCAGGCCACTAAAGCTAGTGTATGAATTAATTATTATTCAGAAGCTGTTTGTAGTAATTATTTTGACGGATAGTCATGAAATGTTTTTGATTTACTATTTAAACAATGGGGAATAAACATGCTTTTCACCGCGTTTAATTATTTCTACTAGCGCGCTACTAGCAGGCCACTAAAGCTAGTGTATGAATTAATTATTATTCAGAAGCTGTTTGGAGTAATTCTTTTGACGGATAGTGATGAAATGTTTTTGAATTACTATTTAAACAATGGGGAATAAACATGCTTTTCACCGCGTTTAATTATTTCTACTAGCGCGCTACTAGCAGGCCACTAAAGCTAGTGTATGAATTAATTATTATTCAGAAGCTGTTGGGTGTAATTCTTTTGAAGGATAGTGATGAAATGCTTTTCAGCGCGTTTAATTATTTCTACTAGCGCGCTACTAGCAGGCCACTAAAGCTAGTGTATGAATTAATTATTATTCAGAAGCTGTTGGGTGTAATTATTTTGACGGATAGTGATGAAATGTTTTTGAATTACTATTTAAACAATGGGGAATAAACATGCTTTTCACCGCGTTTAATTATTTCTACTAGCGCGCTACTAGCAGGCCACTAAAGCTAGTGTATGAATTAATTATTATTCAGAAGCTGTTGGGTGTAATTCTTTTGACGGATAGTGATGAAATGCTTTTCACCGCGTTTAATTATTTCTACTAGCGCGCTACTAGCAGGCCACTAAAGCTAGTGTATGAATTAATTATTATTCAGAAGCTGTTTGGAGTAATTATTTTGACGGATAGTGATGAAATGTTTTTGAATTACTATTTAAACAATGGGGAATAAACATGCTTTTCACCGCGTTTAATTATTTCTACTAACGCGCTACTAGCAGGCCACTAAAGCTAGTGTATGAATTAATTATTATTCAGAAGCTGTTTGGAGTAATTCTTTTGACTGAGTGATGAAATGTTTTTGAATTACTATTTAAACAATGGGGAATAAACATGCTTTTCACCGCGTTTAATTATTTCTACTAGCGCGCTACTAGCAGGCCACTAAAGCTAGTGTATGAATTAATTATTATTCAGAAGCTGTTTGGAGTAATTCTTTTGACGGAGTGATGAAATGTTTTTGAATTACTATTTAAACAATGGGGAATAAACATGCTTTTCACCGCGTTTAATTATTTCTACTAACGCGCTACTAGCAGGCCACTAAAGCTAGTGTATGAATTAATTATTATTCAGAAGCTGTTTGGAGTAATTCTTTTGACGGATAGTGATGAAATGTTTTTGAATTACTATTTAAACAATGGGGAATAAACATGCTTTTCACCGCGTTTAATTATTTCTACTAGCGCGCTACTAGCAGGCCACTAAAGCTAGTGTATGAATTAATTATTATTCAGATGCTGTTTTAAGTAATTATTTTGACGGATAGTGATGAAATGTTTTTGATTTACTATTTAAACAATGGGGAATAAAATTGCTTTTCACCGCGTTTAATTATTTCTACTAGCGCGCTACTAGCAGGCCACTAAAGCTAGTGTATGAATTAATTATTATTCAGAAGCTGTTTGGAGTAATTCTTTTGACGGATAGTGATGAAATGTTTTTGAATTACTATTTAAACAATGGGGAATAAACATGCTTTTCACCGCGTTTAATTATTTCTACTAGCGCGCTACTAGCAGGCCACTAAAGCTAGTGTATGAGTTAATCATTATTCAGAAGCTGTTGGGTGTAATTATTTTGACGGATAGTGACGAAATGTTTTTGAATTACTACTTAAACAATGGGGAATAAACATGCTTTTCACCGCGATTAATTATTTCTACTAGCGCGCTACTAGCAGGCCACTAAAGCTAGTGTATGAATTAATTATTATTCAGAAGCTGTTGGGTGTAATTATTTTGACGGATAGTGATGAAATGTTTTTGAATTACTTTTTAAACAATGGGGAATAAACATGCTTTTCACCGCGTTTAATTATTTCTACTAGCGCGCTACTAGCAGGCCACTAAAGCTAGTGTATGAATTAATTATTATTCAGAAGCTGTTTGGAGTAATTCTTTTGACGGAGTGATGAAATGTTTTTGAATTACTATTTAAACAATGGGGAATAAACATGCTTTTCACCGCGTTTAATTATTTCTACTAGCGCGCTACTAGCAGGCCACTAAAGCTAGTGTATGAATTAATTATTATTCAGAAGCTGTTTGGAGTAATTATTTTGACGGATAGTGATGAAATGTTTTTGATTTACTTTTTAAACAATGGGGAATAAACATGATTTTCACCGCGTTTAAATATTTCTACTAGCGCGCTACTAGCAGGCCACTAAAGCTAGTGTATGAATTAATTATTATTCAGAAGCTGTTGGGAGTAATTATTTTGACGGATAGTGATGAAATGTTTTTGATTTACTTTTTAAACAATGGGGAATAAACATGCTTTTCACCGCGTTTAATTATTTCTACTAGCGCGCTACTAGCAGGCCACTAAAGCTAGTGTATGAATTAATTATTATTCAGAAGCTGTTTGGAGTAATTATTTTGACGGAGTGATGAAATGTTTTTGAATTACTATTTAAACAATGGGGAATAAACATGCTTTTCACCGCGTTTAATTATTTCTACTAGCGCGCTACTAGCAGGCCACTAAAGCTAGTGTATGAATTAATTATTATTCAGAAGCTGTTTGGAGTAATTATTTTGACGGATAGTGATGAAATGTTTTTGAATTACTATTTAAACAACTAACCTTAAAATGGGTTGACAGGCCGGCGCGGTTTCAATATAAAGTGGCCCAGGAATCCAAGAAGAATCCGCCTCAAAATGAGCCCAAAGTGGCCCACAGGAACAAATACACTAACGCAAACACTAACTGACTGCACTTTGACACACTAGCACTGTTCACCTTTTTCTGATATATAAACTATCCAAATACACGAACTTGAACAAAGGTTTCATTTATGCGGACGAGATACACTTAACGTTGTTCTTACTTGAAATAAAATTGGCTTCGGAGAAATGAAAAACACGTCTGACTTGCACAATTTATCGTTACTATATATTTATTTATATTTTTTGTTTTGCTAAGGGTGTTTTATTTCTTCAATTATTGCGTTTACAATTATTTTTACAGGTTACTATGATTTTTTTTTAATATTTTACAATTTTAGTTTTAGCATCAGTAGCTCTGATATTTTATTTCTTTTAAAGTCTTGTACAACTACCTAACAGAAGTAAACATTGTGTTGTAATTTTGATTTTTAATCATAGAAAATTTATCTAAATAGATAAACAGACAGAAATTAACAAGTTGATGAAAATGTCCTGGAATCATGAAAAGTCTGTACCTATTTCAACAGTAAAGCCATTTTTCACTAGCTGTTTTTAGACATTTCCAAACATTAAATATTATGTTATATGCACGAAAATGATTGATTAAGGTTCAATAAACAATTATTCATTAATAAATATGATAATTAATTGGTAACTAATAAGTAATAAAAGAAAATCAATCAGTTATTTTAGCCCAGAAACTAACAAATTTATAAGTTATTTACTTACGTTTACAAGCGTCAAATATTATGTTTCATACCTTAAAATGATCCTCAAAGATTCAATATTCAATTTCCCATTGATAAACAGAATTTTTATTTGCTATTTATTAATTATTTAACGGAAATAATTCTTTTTTTGTTATACATTAAAAAGTGACAGTTAGTACTGGCGCTAACTGTGTAAAAATCTGTGAACTACAGTAGAGCATCGTACCGTTACAACAATTTATTTATAATTATTTATTATTGCAAATAAATTCTTATTTACTACTAAATAAATTATTTATTATTACAAAAAAATATTGTATAATTATTTTATTATACAGTATAAATAAACAAGTAAATGAAGCCGTAATATATGTAATAATATTTTTGACAGGAAAGATTTAACACAGTGGTAGACCAATAATCTAGTGTCACAAGTTCTACCAACATGTGAATAAAGTTTCCAATATCCGCCATTTACAAACTATCACTTATTTTTTTTTTGTTAATTACTCAATAATTAGTAGTTGATCAACATATTTTCAATGGGATATCGATTATTGAACCTTAAACAATCATTGGCTAAACCGTAGTTTACGGCCAAATATGACGTTAGCTGTAGATCCAAGTTCCTTTAGCTGGTCATAGTTAAAGAAAAACAATTTAAAAAAAGAAGAAACTCAGATTTATTTTAGTTTTGAGGTTGAATAAACACGAATTTGTTCAACAGCATTTTCAGAATGCAAATTTACTAGGTTTTTGTTGTTCACCCCAAACTGTCATATCCACCAAATATCATTGGCGATCGCTAGCTAATGTCATATTTGGCCGTAAACTAACGGTTTTACCCAGCCTCAACGACTTGACAAAATAAATATGCTCTTTTCTGTTCAGCTTGGCCAATACGCCGCTATGCGGCGCACCAATCTAACTGCTCATATTTTTCCATGCCGAATATGTACAACTCGTACTCATATATATGCGCAATATTATTATTTCTTGTGGATAACCAATACAATGAGCAATAGTTTCTACGTTTATTTCTTTTCGTTGTCATTCTTTTTGCTCGCTGATTTTTTTACGTACACTTTCTTTTATAAACTTTAATTTTTGACGAATCTGTGATTTACGATTAAATTGACAAGAACAGGCGATTCGCAAAGAAACATTTAAAGAAACACAATGATTACAAATTTCACTGTTTGCACACATATTATGCCTCTAAGTTGATGTTATGAACCAATGGATACATCTACATCTTTATATTCATTTACAGAACATATTTTATGCTCAGAAAATTTGTGTAATACATTTGTAATCAAATCAGTATTAATACTAATAGAGTGACATTCAACATCTTCATAAATAATTTTTTTATCACTGAAGGAAATTTCTATAGCGTTAGTTTTTAATTAATTAGAATAGATTGTTTCAAAGAATACTAATATTTCATTATTATCGTTTGTATCTATTTAACAGGATGTCTAATTTTTTTATGGTAAATTAATATCAGACAGATTAATACTACTTGTATTCTGATTAGTAATAGTTGTTTCTTGTAAATTTTCCATTGTAGAAACACTATATTATTCTTCTAAAATTTGTATTCTACGTGTTTTTGTCGGTTTTGTATCATCTACGTGTCAAATTGTTGGTGGTTTACGTTTAACAACGTGTTTTGATAAATAATATGGACAATTTGGAAATATTGTCGGAAGATCATCATCTGTCAGTTTGCATTTTTTAATTATATGTAATTATATTACAGTATTACACATTCGGGCTTAAAATGTTTTTCACAGACATTATCTTTTGTTGACAAAACTCGATCTTTTCGAGGAATAACATTCGGTCACAGCGAATAATGGCACATTTTCTTTACTTGACGCGTATCCTGAATTACAATTAGGTACAAAACACTTTCTATTCGGCCTTTTGTATTTTAAAAATATCGAATATAGCAAAATAAATCTACAAAACAAACACAATGTCGCATGTAAAATGGCTAGCAACGGACATAAGCAGGGCGGTTAGACTGATGCGCCGCGTAGTGTTCTAAATTCGAACCTGAACAAACTTGGTCACTAGCCGCTCTGTACTACGCAATAGGAAGTTCATTTTCCTGTTTATCTTATTCCGTGGTTTTACCCAATCATTCTTATGCATGATACATAATATTTGAATCTTCTAAATGTGAGAAAACAGAGAGTGATAAAACTGTTCCCGGTTTTACTGTCGGTACAGATTTTTCACTCTAGAAAATTCCTTTGATCAGATAGATCGATAGAAATATGGGTATTTGCATTTAAAACTACGAGGCATTGAATGGTGTTGGTCCTACCTTAGCATCTTTTTTAATTTTAAAGTTACGATCCGTTAAATTTCCTTAATTTTTACAATTGAAAACTCACCATTAAATTGCTTACCTTTGAATTGGGTAAATGCTACGCATCCAATTCAATTAGATCTGCAGTTGGGTGCAGGCTTGTTTGGGTGATCGGATCAGGGCTTTGCCTCAATAAATTTTGTAAAGTGTTGGTTTTATTAAAGAATCAAATATTATTCGACGAATATTCCTAGAGATTTTAAACAATTAATAAATAAACAGCCTATATATATTTATTAATTACAAATTTAATCCCATTCCAATTACATCTGTTGCTACTAAAACTTTACAGCTATTATCGGGGTCGCTAAATTTAGCAGCTTGTGCTAACTTAGTCCCTGGCGGAAGCCCCCATAAATAACATCCACCTCTTTTCTAGGCCCCCGAGGGCGGAGTCTCCGACAGTGAGTTCGGTCAGACGTTTATAGTTGCGAATCTGAAAGAATTAATAATTACATAAAGGCAATATTTTAGTACCAAATTAGTTTCAGGAGCTATTTGGGGGGATTCTTTTGACGGGTAGTGGTGAAATTTTGTGGATTTACTATTTAAACCATGGGGAAAAACAAACTTTTCACCGCGTTTAAATATCTCTACTAGCGCGCGACTTACAGGCCACTAAATTTAGTGTATGAATTAATTATTATTCAGGAGCTGTTTGGGGGTATTATTTTGACGGATAGTGATGACATTTTGTGGATTTACTATGTAAGCCATGAGGAATAACATGCTTTTCACCGCGTTTAAATATCTCTACTAGCGCGCGACTTACAGGCCACTAAATTTAGTGTATGAATTAATTATTATTCAGGAGCTGTTTGGGGGTATTCTTTTGACGGATAGTGATGACATTTTGTGGATTTACTATGTAAATCATGAGGAATAACATGCTTTTCACCGCGTTTAAATATCTCTACTAGCGCGCGACTTACAGGCCACTAAAGTTTGGGGTGATTCTACAATTCTTCTTTGAATTTTTGTAAAACAATTGGGGAAGGAAATAAAGCGGAAAGTATAACTTTCCATATATAAAGGACATTTCTACGATACTGAGGAACAAAAACAAAAAAATGTTTCAAACAAAAGTTGTAGATAATTATTTGAAACATTTTTGTGCAACACAGCGGAAAATGCAACTTTCCATACATGGAGTATTAATAGACATGATTAGGTGGATTTTCAGTTGGATCCGCATAATTTCGTTCCTCCCCTGTTACCAGATCACAGGGTGTCCCCTAAAATACAAAACAGGCACTAATATACAATTTCAAAACAAATAAAACTCTTTCATTTGCTTCATTAAATAATTTTAATAATCACCAGACTTCGCCGTCATAAATCGTTTCAGTACATGGTAGGTTTTCCCTGAATTTGTGGGGCCCACATGAAAAATAATATATTTAAGTGGTACTTACATATGTCAAACCGTGGTAAAACCGTAACCGCCCAGCGGTTCGGTTTTCGGAATAAACTAAAAGATGTGCCATCAACTTGAACCAAATCTGATAACAACGAATGAATAATGAAATCATTCAATATGACAGTTTCCTGTATATTTACTTAATGCAAGTGGATGTTTCGTTTCTTAAACGAACAAAAATACTTATTTGTAAAACTAGAGAGGAAAGCGCTTCTTCTTCGAACGAGAGTGGAAGAAGAGCTTTCCTCTTGTGATACATAACATTTTTTTCACGACGTCAAATTGTGATTTAATAAGAAAAAAGATAAATATAAGACATAATTGTAAGATAATTTAAAGTATGTATATCACTAAAATAAAGGTTTTCAATAAAATTAAGCATTTATTATTATTTTCATAATATATTTTTTGTAAATAACATTCATATTGGTAACACTTCTATATTTTCCTCTCTAGAGAGGAACAACACATTTTCCTCACTGTTTCGGGAGAAGAACGATGGGGTTTCCTACCATGTCGTGAAAAAAGATATTTATTTTCAAACACCAAATTGGTATTTACATAAACAAATTACCAATATCAATGAGTTTACTTTTAAAACTTGTAATTGAAATGATAGGTTACAGTTGAAAGTGATTGTGTAATTGTCCGACTCGCTTCGCTCGTCGTTCAAACTTACATGCTCAGCACCCAACTATCACATTTACTCCTAATAACACAATATACTATTGTTGAACAGGTAGAGCTCTAGAAGAATGTAGGTATTCTCGTCCGCCATTTTGGGTCCAGATGTCATAAATAAAACAAGTTATTGGAATCCAGTTACTTTGAAAAAGAAAAAAAAATATTTTGTATCTGTCAAATTTGAAGTTATATTGTATATTTATTATTAAAACATCTATTTTAAATTTTCTCAGTTTTAAAATTTAAAATAATACATCTTTAACTAGGATATACAGGATTAAGTAGTATAATTTATAAATCAGTGTTTTGTAGTTAAATGTTTGTCTTATTATAAACACCTCGACATGGCAGTTAATTGTTATCAAAAATTTTTCTTAAACCTGCAACAAATAATATATTTAGCAAAAACTGAATTTATTACATACCACAAATTCACATCACTGATATTCGCATTATCTTCGTCAAAAGGATTACCTGCGAACCCATAGAATATTTCTTTTCCTTGTAATGCATATAATTCAGTAGCATCTATAATTCTTTCTTTTTTTGTGTTTTAAATGTGCGCAAATTTTTATTTTGTACAGTTTTTATATTCGGCCAGAAAATATATTTCTTGCAATTCTGTAAAACCAACTAAACAAATCATACGGTAATATATTATTAGAAAGTATTCTGTACACTTATATTTTGATATGAAATACAATAATTGAAGGAATGATATATCGCAATTATTAATCAATATCAACTTCAAATTTGATAGAAAAGAATTAAAGTAACTAGATTCCAATAATTTGTTTTATTTATGACACTTTAACCCAAAATGGCGGAGAATACTTATATATTCTAGTACCTTAGAACAGGACGATTAGAGCGCCACTGTTCTCAAACTTTCGTATTTTGTTTACTCGAATATCAAGTAAAATACTATAAATTAATTTTATCTTTATTTATATTAAGTGTAATTGTTGTAAATTAAGACTTATAATATGTATATATTATTTTTACATTAAAAAATATATAATATCTACTATCATGAAAAATAATTGTTTTAGTGCCACTGGAGGAATATCAGTGACGTCACACAAACTTTAAAAAATCATATCTCGGGTAATATATGGAATTTTCACATCGGGGTTTCAATGATCGTCATATATTCTAATAAAGTTTCATAAAAATTTTTTTTAATCTGGTGTGGCTAGCATATAACCTCCCGCCCAATACTACTCTTAAACGATACAAAATATTATTTTATGATAATGAAACATACCTTCTCATTTGTTTATTTCCTATTTATATTTGACATATATTTCAATAAGAAAACAGCTTCACAATCAAAATGAAATGTGTCACATTTCGTAAAAAATTGAAAATAGTTAAATGTTTCCATGGTGTACTAGGAATGCAAGATTTGTGAAACTAATTTCTTTATATATTATTATCTCTAAATCTAATGAATATAAATAAAATTAGTGTAATCGAAATATATGTAAAAATAAATATTCTACACTTTCAAAATTACATAAATTGTTGAAAAACCCACATACACACACACGCACACGGACATGTGCACGCACACACACACACACACACACATATGTATACCGTGTTTCTGTCTTAAAAGTGTACATAGGAGATGAACATGGGAAATCAGTTTTTTGTGTGCTGTTGCTCGGTTTTTTACCGGACAATAGAGATTGTGGAACCAATCGAAAGATATAATATTTACCTCCCGCCTACCTCTAGGTAAGGGAGGTATTGTTTTTGGTCAAAAAATTGGGTAGTGAGTTTTCAATGAATAAGCACGTTTAAAGGTCCCTACAATACGATTTTACTATTTTCGCGATGATGTCTGTATGTATGTATGTATGTATGTATGTATGTATGTGTGTGTGTAGTCTGTGGCAATTTTTTCGTCTCGCATAACTCAAATACTATAACACCAAAAAATACAATTTTGTGAATTATTGCTTCTTATATTTAAATGAAGAGCTGATTTGATTTTGGATAAAAGTGGGCAACCGGAAGTAGAAGTTTACTTAAAGCCCTTAACAGTTTTTTGTGAAAAACACGGTTAAATTTCCATTTTCAACAATTTATGTTATTTTCAAAGTTGAAGAATATTTAATTTTACATGTGTTGGATTATACTAATTTTATTAATTTTCTTTAGATTTAGAGATAATAAAATATAAAGAAATTAGATTTCACAAATCTTGCATTCCTAGTACACCATGGAAACATTTAAAAATTTTCAATTTTTTCTTCGAAATGTGACACATGTCATTGTGATTGTGAAGCTGTTTTTTTAGTGAAATATATGTCAAAAAATGCAATAAATATACGAAAGAAAATTTAAATTCTCAAATATAAATAGAAAATAAACAAATAAGAAGGTATGTTTTTGTATCAAATACTAGTTTGTACTGTTTAAGAGTAGTATTGGGCGGGAGGTTATGTGCTGGCCACATAAGATTTTTCTGAATGAAACGATGTAATAGTTATTTACATACCAAATGCGGGAACGGTTGGTTCCCGGATGAGTGTTTGGCGGCGCGAGCTTGCGAGCGCCGCCATAGAACGAATCCGGGAACCGAGTTCACGCAAGAGGTTTGTACAATATTTTTTGTACGAAATGTATAAAACTAATAACAGTCCATACAAAGAAATGAAGTTCTTAATGTAGTTATTTTGATAATTGTCAAAGTTGCACTATAAATATAAACACACAAAATTAATTTGTCTAATATATTAGAAAACAATTAAAATATTTATAATATTTACCGTATTCACTTGTAAATTTATTATATTTCTTATTTATATTGAGGTAACTATCATTACATTTGTAGGTTATGTATTTTACAGCTGTTATATCGGGCAGATTTTATTGCCAACATTGGTAACCAAATGCACTAAATTTGTTATTTTTAAATTCAATTTCATGCTTATTCCATCATTGTTTGTATTAATATTATGTAAAGGAATGTTTGAAATAATATATTATTTTATTATATACAGGGTGTAAATCAAAAAGCGGGCCATAGGCGTTTAACATGGGAAATCAGTTTTTCCGTGCGCAAAAGTTCCTAAATGGTTTTAGGCGAAAATGGTTCAAATAAAACTTTTAGAGAATTTAATTCTGCATCTAAATCACTAATCAGATTTTATTTTACACCTCTTGTAATCCGTAAAATCGACTTTAAATTTTTATAAATATTGCTCATTTGTAGTGATAATAATAATAATAATAATAATACCTTTATTAATCAACAGGAACAGGTCCCAATTACAGATTAATATTACATAATAATTTACAAAAGATGAGATTAAATCAAAATATGTGATCCAGTATTTTACGAAATTCCTTAAAGCTAAGTGATAAATCTAACAGAGAACAATTTGCATTAAATGAACGAGACATTGAGTTAATAGGAGAATTTAAAAGATAATTAGTTCTAGAGAAATCCGAAAAAAACGTGATGTCGCACCTAGTGTTGCGATAATTTATATAAAAATTAAATCTACTTAATATGTAGCAATCATCAATATGGTTATTTACTACTTTATATATAAACATTATTTGATTTTTTATCCGTCTATGTGACAAAAGCTCGAAGTTAAAAGTATTTAGTAATTCAGAATAATCAAGCTCTGGCCATTGACGATATAATCTGTAATAAACAGATTTACAGAATTTTTTTTGGATGGTTTCTATATTGTTTATCAAATATTGTTGCGATGGATTCCAGATTATACAGCCAAAGTCCAGTTTACTTAAAATTAATGACTTGAACAAAGTTTTGTAGCATAGAATATTTTTAAAATCTGTTGTAGAGCGTAAAATAAAACCTAAAATTTTGTTACATGAAGTGATTAACAGTTCAACATGATTAATAAGAGTTAACTTTACATCAAAGTAAAGACCTAAATCTTTTACAATTTCAACACGAGTAAGTGGTAAACAGTTCATTTTATAATCATATAATATTGTATTATTTTTCCTCGAGAAACTGATGCATAGACATTTGTTTATGTTAAAATATAATTTATTTTGCGTTGACCAATTATATATGGAGTTTATATCTAGTTGTAATAAAGAACAATCGTATGAATTAGTTACTACTCTGTATAGTTTAAAATCATCTGCATACATAAGACAATTTGAAAATTTTACAACAGTCGTAATGTCGTTAACAAATAATAAGAACAGTAAAGGGCCCAGGACAGAACCCTGAGGAACCCCGGAACTACTTACAAAATTTGATGAGGTATAACCATTACAAAATACATACTGTTCTCTATTTGATAAATATGATTTACACAACATATACAAATTAATGGAAAACCCTAGAGCATCTAATTTTTGCAACAGAATTGGATGACTAACAGTGTCGAATGCTTTTGAAAAGTCTGTATAAACTACATCAACCTGATTTTTATTGTCAAAAGCATCGAAAATAAATTGAACAAAATTGATTAAATTTGATGTAGTAGATCTTCGAGGAACAAAACCATGCTGAAAAGTGCTGATATAATTTGTAGTTTGACGTTGAATATGTTTGAACAAAATAAGCTCATAAATTTTTGCTACTGAATTCAGACAGGAAATTGGGCGGTAATTTTTAATTTGGTTTTTATTGCCTGATTTTAGCAAAGGACAAATTTTTGACACTTTCCATCTATCAGGGAAGATATTATTAAATAAACTTAGATTGAAAAGCTTCGTAAGAGGATAAATTAATAATTCTGAACAGCCCTTATAAATATATATGGGTATGTTATCAGGTCCCATGCTTTTTGTATTTTTTTGGGCTTTAATAGCCTCAGTAACCTCAGCCAAACTTATTTCAGAGATAGAAATCAAATTACATTTAGCCGATTCATTTTTTATATTAGTACAATCTATTAATTTATTATCTGAGTCACAGTAAACACTGCTAAAAAAGGTAGCAAAAGCTTGTACAATATCTGAACCAGTGTCAAAAGACTGATTATCAATAAACATAGGTGATGGTATTTTATTGTTTGCTTTTTTATTGTTCACATATTTCCAAAAGTTATTTGGATCTTGTGTAATACTGTCCTGTATTGAATTAAGGTGATTGCTGTAAGCACTTTTAATTAATAATTTAACAGTAGCTCGTAAACTTTTAAATTTGTTTAAATGAAAATCAGCACCCGTCTTAATATATTGTTTCCTATGATGATTTTTTAATTTTAGATGAGAGATAATGTCACGAGTGTACCATATTGGATATTTACTTTTACGGGTTACAATTTTAGGAATGCATGAATCTAAAATACAGTACAGTGTTGAGTAGAATTTATCAACTGCTATATTTACATCATTACATGAATCTAACCATTTCCAATCAGCACTGCTTAACAAGTTGTATAACTGAGTATAATCACCATTTTTATAATCATATTTTGTATGAGACTTGGTATCAACATTAGATTTAATTTTGCTTAAAAGTGTACATTCAAAATATAAAGCTGGATGATGTTTATCTTCAGGTAGCAAACTGTATATACTTTTATGAACAGTAATGTTTAAATTTGATATGACAAGGTCCAATATATTATTGTTGATATTGTGAATTTCATTAGTTTGATTTAAGTTCAAAACATTTATAAAATTAATAAAATTATACACGTGATTACTCATATGACCATTTATATAGTATTTACTTAGATGAGTAAAATTAAAGTCACCAACAATTAACATATTCTGCTGATACACGAATGGCAGAGAACAAATAAAATCATAAAATGCTGAATAGTCTTCTAGGGTAGTGTTAGGTGGTATGTAGACGGCCAGAATGTACAAAGAATCTGAGTTGTTATAAGCGTTGATTTTTACACACACTGCATCGATGTTCACAAGGTCATGGTTCAGATCGCAGACTTGAGAGTTTATAGAGTCTTTGATTGCGGCTAAAACTCCGCCACCTCGACTTTTACCTGTCCGAGCCCGGTCGCGGTCACAACGATAAACGCAGTAGCGCGAATCTATCAATTCGGAGTTTGCGATGTTGTCTGTGAGCCAAGTTTCGGTCATAATTAGAATATCGAAATTAACGGTATACACATTTAAATTAAGTTCCGACAATTTTGTGTTTAAACCGCGCACATTTTGATAGTACACCGATAGAGAACGAATTGATGAAGTCTGTTTTAGTTTTTTGATGAAACTATTCGTGGTGTACCGTTTATATATTTGATTGTCAGTTCGTTTTCACCATTGTTTAGACGTCGATTTAGTTCAGATCGCAGTTCTTGAAAATATTCTCTTTCCTTAGGGGTTTTATCACATGATAGGCGTATGTTGTCAAACTTTGAATTTTTAAGTTTTTTAGAATTTTTTAAAACAGTTATAGCATTACTTGGATTATTGAATGTTATTTTAATTGGTCTGCATTTCGAATTATTGTTCAATCGTTTGCCTAAACGCATAATTTTGTAATCAGTAGTTGAGATTGGCACAGGGGAGATCAAGGATATAAGTTCATTTACAGTAGCCAAATCATCTGTATGAAGAGTGGAATCCTCCGAAAGATTGTATACGATGACATTTTGTTTACGATTCTGACGATCATTAATTTCAGATATTATATTTTCAAATTGAGTGCATTCTTCCAATTTAGTTTTTTTGACTGATAATATCTCGGATTTTATATCTCTAATCTCATTTTGCAGACACAAAATTAACTGTTTCAAATCAGAGATTTCTGAAGATCTAAGTTCTGCATTTGATTCGCAAGTATTGCAAAACCATTTAATATTCTTTTTGGACCGCAGCATCCGCGTGTCAGCTTGTGATATTTGTACACAATCTGCATGAAAAGTGGAGCAACAGCTGGAACATTTTACTGAAGAATTACTATCATATTTTTTGTTGCAGATTGAACACATTTGAGACATGCTCACTGTTTTGTTGAAGTGGTAGAACCACAAAATTTATGAATAGCAATTAATAACTCACGCACAAGTTTGTTTAATTAGTTATTAGTTTAATTTTATACTAAAGGAGTTTAGATTGCTTATAACTAGAGTAACGGTAAAAAATGTACACTTTCGACAATGAAAATGAAATAAGCACAACACTATGCACAAATTGATTCACAATTCAAAATTATTGATAGCAATAAAACACAAAATATAATAAATTAACTGGAGCTCAAAATAACGTGTCTCACCTATTGCAAATATATATTTAATATAGTGATAGCCATGGAATTGAAACAAAATTACAAACAATTACATATCACTAGCAATATTTATAAAACTTTAAAATCGGTTATACAGATTTCAAGACGTGTAAAATAAAATCTGATTAGTGATTTAGATGCAGAATTAAATTCTCTACAATTTTTATTTGAACCATTTTCGTCTAAAACCATTTGAGAACTTTTGCGCACGGAAAAACTGATTTCACATGTTAAACGCCTATGGCCCGCTTTTTGATTTACACCCTGTATATAATTTATTAATGATCGCTTTAGAAATAGGAATGCTTTCGTCGATAAAATTATCTCACTCAGCCTTCGGCTTCGTGAGCTAAGATTTTTCTCGTGGGTAATTCCTTACTTTGCCCACTTGTAAAGTAAATAACTATTACAATTTAGTTGTAATTTGGTTCCGTAAACAAATTTTTAAACGTCAAATAAATAGCTTGAAAGAAATAAAAACAAAACAGTCATAGGTGACTATATTTATTTTCGATAGAAATTGAATAAATTCCTAGAATTTTCAAAACTTTAAAATTAATTTACGGAACCAAATTACTACTAAATTGTAAAATGTTTTATATCGTTTGATTCAGAAAAATGATATCTTTCGATTGGTACTAAAATCATTGTTGTCCGGTAGAACACCGAGCAAAAGCGCGCAAAATACTGATTTCCCATGTTCATCTCCTATGTACACTTTTAAGACAGACACACGGTATATACAGGGTGTAAATCAAAAAGCGGGCCATAGGCGTTTAACATGGGAAATCAGTTTTTCCGTGCGCAAAAGTTACCAAATGGTTCAAATAAAAATTGTAGAGAATTTAATTCTGCATCTAAATCACTCATCAGATTTTATTTTACACGTCTTGTAATCCGTAATATTGACTTTAAAATTTTATAAATATTGCTTATTTGTAGTGATAGCCATGGAATTGAAACAAAATTACAAACAATCACATATCACTAGTAATATTTATAAAACTCTAAAGGCGATTTTACGGATTACAAGACGTGCAAAATAAAATTTTATTAGTGATTTAGATGCAGAATTAAATTCTCTACAATTTTTATTTCAACCATTTTCGTCTAAAACCATTTGGGATCTTTTGTGCACGAAAAAACTGATTTATATGTATATATACAGGGTGTTGACCGCGACCCCGGAACATAGGACTTTAACATGTAAAATCACACTTTCGTAATTTTCTGCTTAACAAATTATGTTAGACAAAAAAGTTTCAAATAAAGTTCAGAGATCATAAAATTCTACATCAGAATCAATAAACAGAATTACATTTACATGCCCTATAACGCCAGAAATTAAATATGAAAATATTAAAAATTAGCTTAAAAATCGGGTTAGCCTTGGAAATGAAACAAAATCCCATATACTAAAAGGCTTATTCACTTTCTATATATACTTTCATCTGCCTAGTAACCAAATTTGTGCGCAGCTCTAGAGCCTAGACGATTTGACGGATTTCAGTGAAACCTTTACCGGAAGTTAGAGATTTTTTCAGAATAGCGCCTTTTCATGAATTCACATTTTTAGTACACATGATGTGCGAGATATTAAATAAATAAGGCGGAAATGCGTTTACGGATCAGAGTGTGCGGGTTGCTATCAAAGTGGAGTTTGTTGATTCTGGTTGTAACTTTACAAAAATTTATGTTCAATTTGTCATTTCTGACAGATCTGTTTCGAAATTCAAGTATAAATTACATATATTCTAGACAACTTAAAGATGTTTTGTAAATTTATCTGTATTTAGAATTAATGAACAAACATGTGTACTATTTTGTAAGTATTTTAAAAGTCAATTAAAAAAATTAAAATTGTTGCTGTTACTTTTCACAAATTTTTGTGCAACTAGTTATTTTGACATTTCAGTCTGAAATTTTAAATATAAATTACTTTAATTGTAGTTCAGTTAGACAAGTTTGGTAATTTATTTGTGTTTAGAATATATATGCAAACATTATTATTATTTTGTAATTATTTTAAATTTGAATTTTTTTTCTCATATTTTTTCAAATTTAAAATTAATATGACAGATGTCGTTGTTTGTCAACCTCAATTCTTTTAAGGAATTTAGGCGGTATAATTCAAATGAATTAACTTCTTCTAACATAAAAAATCTGATGTGGCCAGCACATAACCTCCCGCCCAATACTACCCTTAAACAATACAAAATAGAACTTGATGATACAGAAACATACCTTCTTATTTATTTATTTTCTATTTATATTTGAGAATTTTAATTTTCTTTCGTATATTTATTTAATTTTTTGACACTATTCACTAAGAAAACAGCTTCAAAATCACAATGACATGTGTCACATATCGTAAAAAATTGAAAATTTTTAAATATTTCCATGGTGTACTGTGAATGCAAGATTTGTGAAATCTAATTTCTTTATATTTTATTATCTCTAAATCTAATGAAAATTAATAAAATTAGTGTAATCAAAATACATGTAAAATTAAATATTCTTCAACTTTTAAAATAACATAAATTGTTGAAAAATGAAATTTAACCGTGTTTTTCACGAAAAACTGTAAAGGACTTCAAGTAAACTGCTACTTCCGGTTGACCAATTTCATCCAAAATCTAATCAGCTCTTCATTTAAATATAAGAAGCAATAATTCATAAAATTGTATTTTTTGGTATTATAGTATTTGAGTTATGCGAGACGAAAAAATTGCCACAGACTACACACACACACACATACATACATACATACATACATACATACATACATACAGACATCATCGCGAAAATAGTAAAATCGTATTGTAGGGACCCTAAAACGTGCTTATTCATTGAAAACTCACTACCTAATTTTTTTACCAAAAACAATACCTCCCTTACCTAGAGGTACGCGGGAGGTAAAAAGTTGAGAGTTATTTTTCGCTTCATAGATGGTTTCTTTTTCTTCTCAAAAAATACAACAGATGTCTCTGCTCGACAACCTCGATGCTTCTAAGTATTTTAGGCGGTAAAATTTAAACAAGTTAATTACTTATCTAATATAAAAAGTTCGTTTTAAATATTTATAATCAATTTCAGATTTTTTTTATATCTAAATTCGTAGCATTGTCAAAAAGTTATTTTAATCAATGATCAGTTGTTTTTTATTTCTAATCAAATGTCACAAAATTATTATACACGATCGTTAATTGTTTTTTCTGAATGTTATTTAAATCCTGCCGTGTTTGGCATTAAATTGAAGGTCTCACTCATCAGATTTAAACTAAAGTGTCAAAAAATTATTTTGGACGATCGTAATTTGTTTTTATAATTGTTATTTAAAACCTAACGTGTTTGGTATTGAATTAAATGTCTCAATCATGATATTTAAACTCAAGTATCAAAAATTTATTTTTTCTACAATCGTTGCACAATATCGACATTGTTATTCCATTTTTAGTTAGGAAATGTTCAAAATTGTCGCTCTAGGGCGACAAAGTGACACATTGTCGCACTAGTGCGACAAAAATAAAACAAAAATAAATTAGATAAAAGTAAATGATGCATTGGATTTTTCTGGTAATAACCTTGCTATTGCAAATACAGTTGGCATATACGTACATACACTTCAACTTAATCACCATAAACGTATTCACTCTGTAGACTTTATGTCTAATGTACTCCAAATGTCAAATGTACTCCATGTGTCAAATTATGATTTCTTTGAAAATTTTTATTTTGTTCATAAACGTTGTCATGATTACGGTGACATGGGTAACTACAATTTTACTGAATTGTTATAGGCGTGACCAAAGATAATTTTGAAAATTAATTTTTTTCTACAGCTTGACATTGTTCAACGATTGTAGAAAAAATATTGTGTGTATCTCGTCGGATAGAGCTTGTTCGGTGCACTTGTCGAGTTGTTGATCTCGGCTTCGCCTCGATCAACAATTTCTCGCCGCGTGCAACAAACAATGCTCTATCCGCACTTGATACACAAATAACTATTGGACGATCGTTAATTGTTTTTATAAATGTTATTTAAATCCTACCGTGTTTGGAATCAAATTACAGGTCTCGGAGAAGAGGTTTGAACTCAAGTGTCAAAAAGTTGTTTTTGGTGATTGTCAATTGTTTTGTATAAATGTTATTTAAATCCTACCGTGTTTAGTATTGAATTAAAGGTCTTGCTCATGAGATTTAAACTCAAGTTTCAAAAAGTTATTTTGGACGAACGTCAATTGTTTTTTATAAATGTTATTTAAATCCTACAGTGTTTGAAATCAAATTAAAGGTCTCGCAGAGGAGGTTTGAATTAAAGTGTCAAAAAGTTGTTTTGGACGATTGTCAATTGTTTTCTATAAAAATTATTTAAATCCTACCGTGTTTGGTATTCAATTGAAGGTCTCGCAGAGGAGATTTGAACTCAAGTGTCAACAAGTTATTTTGGACGATTGTCAATTGTTTTCTATAAAAATTATTTAAATCCTACCGTGTTTGGTATTGAATAAAAGGTCTCGCAGAGAAGATTTGAACTTAAGTGTCAAAAAGTTATTTTGGACGATTGTCAATTGTTTTATTATAAATATTATTTAAATCCTACCGTGTTTGGTATAACATTAAAGGCCTCGCGAAGGAGATTTGAACTCAAGTGTCCAAAAGTTTTTTTGGACGACCGTTAATTGTTTTGTATAAATGTTATTTAATTCCTACCGTGTTTGGTATCAAATTAAAAGTCTCATGAAGGACATTTCAACTCAAGTGTCAAAAAGTTATTTTGGTAAATCATCAATTGTTTTTTTTTATAAATGTTATTAAATCCTAAAGTGTTTGGAATTGAATTAAATATCTCACGGAAAACGGAGAAATGAAGTGACGAGCTTGCTCCGCACTGACATAGAAACGAGGAACATAGTGACGAGCTTGCTTCGCCGATGCACTTTTTGAAAGCGAGGAACGAAGCAACGAAGGCACAAGCTTGCTTCGCCAATGTACTGACATGGAAGCGAGGAACGTAGTGACGAGCTTGCTTCGTCGATGCACTGACATGGAAGCGAGGAACGTAGTGACGAGCTTGCTTCGCCAATTGTTTGGTATAAATTGGAAATTATTTAAGACTACCCAATTTATTTGTCTATATTTTCAGTTGTAATCTTCTTCAGTGACGCGGAGCCTAGGGGACAGACCTGCGAAGCAGGTCGGGCCGCTAGTCCTATATACTAATCGGCGTGGGTCTGAACTGTCACTCTATAGATTAGCCAATCTAACAACCATAATTATTCATCGCTACAGCCTAAACGGTACGCTGGATTCGGGTGAAACTTTTTTTGAGATGTAAAGGGCACTAGGGACTACGTGCTTTTTATGAATTCATATTTTTCATACACATGATGTGCGAAATATTAAATGCGAAAGACATTAATTTTTTCCATCAAGGGGGGCCTCGGGTTGCTACGAAAGTGTAGTTTGTTGATTATAGTTGTAACTTTTCAAAAAATTTTGTTCAGTTTGACATATATGACAGATCTGTTTCAAATTTTGAGTAAAAATTACATTAATTCTAGACAAGTTGAAGACGTTTTGTAAATTTATCTGTGTTTAAAATAAATGAGTGAACATGTGTACTATAATGTAAATATATTAAAAGTCAATTTAAAAAATTTAAATTGTTGCTGTCACTTTTCACGAATTTGTGTTCATCCTGTCATTTTTGACATATCTGTTTGAAAGTTTTTTCATAATTTTTTAAATTTAAAATTAATATGACAGATGTCTGTGTTTGTCAACTTCAATTCTTTTAAGGATTTTAGGCGGTAAAATTCAAATGAGTGAATTTCTAACACAGAAATGATAAATATTATTTTTCAATTCATTTTTTTCCTTCTCAAAAAATACAACAGATGTCTCTGCTCGATAACCTCAATGCTTCTAAGTATTTTAGCCGGTAAAATTTAAATAAGTTACTTATTACTTATCTAATATAAAATGATCGTTTTAAATTTTATAATGAATTTCAGCAATATTTTTTTATCATTAGTTGTTTTTTATTTCGAATCCTGCCGTGTTTGGTACTAATCTAAAAGTTTCACGTTAGAGTTTTAAAATCAAGTGTCAAAAAGTTATTTTGGACGATTGTCAATTGTTTTTTATAAAAATTTTTTAAATGCTACCGAGTTTGGTATTGAATTAAAGGTCTCGCAGAGGAGATTTGAACTAAAGTGTCAAAAAGTTGTTTTGGACGATCGTTAATTGTTTTGTATATATGTTATTTATTTCCTACCGTGTTTGGTATCAAATTAAAGGTCTCGCGAAGGAAATTTGAACTCAAGTGTCAAAAAGTTGTTTTGGACGATCGTTAATTGTTTTGTATAAAAATTATTTAAATCCTACCGTGTTTGGTATTGAATAAAAGGTCTCGCAGAGAAGTTTTAAACTCAAGTGTCAAAAAGTTATTTTGGACGATTGTCAATTGTTTTTCATAAATATTATTTAAATCCTACCGTGTTTGGTATCAAATTAAAGATCTCGCGGAAGAGATTTGAACTCAAGTGTCAAAAAGTTGTTTTGGACGATTGTCAATTGTTTTCTATAAAAATTATTTAAATCCTACCGTGTTTGGTATCCAATTAAAAGTCTCGCAGAGGAGAATTGAACTCAAGTGTCAAAAAATTGTTAGGGACGATTGTCAATTGTTTTCTATAAAAATTATATAAATCCTACCGTGTTTGGTATTGAATAAAAGGTCTCGCAGAGAAGTTTTAAACTCAAGTGTCAAAAAGTTATTTTGGACGATTGTCAATTGTTTTTTATAAATATTATTTAAATCCTACCATGTTTGGTATCAAATTAAAGATCTCGCGGAAGAGATTTGAACTCAAGTGTCAAAAAGTTGTTTTGGACGATCGTTAATTGTTTTGTATATATGTTATTTAAATCCTACCGTGCTTGGAATCAAATTAAAAGTCTCATGAAGGATATTTCAACTCAAGTGTCAAAAAGTTATTTTGGTAAATCATCAATTGTTTTTTTATAAATGTTATTTAAATCCTAACGTGTTTGGTATTGAATTAAATATCTCACGGAAGAGATTTAAACTAAAGTGCCAAATAGTAGTAACATAAAAGCGAGAAACGAAGTGACGAGCTTGCTTCGCCCATGCACTGACTTGAAAGCGAGGAACGAAGTGACGAGCTTTCTTCGTCAACGTACTGACATGGAAGCGAGGAACGTAGTGACGAGCTTGCTTTGTCGATGCACTGACATGGAAGCGAGGAACGAAGCGACGAGCTTTCTTCGTCAATGTACTGACATGGAAGCGAGAAACGTAGTGACGAGCTTACTTCGCCAATTGTTTGGTATTAATTGGAAGTTATTTAAGGCTATCAATTTATTTTTCTACATTTTCAGTTGTAAAATAAAAAATTTTCATTTTGATGTTACTTTTACTTTAAACTAGGAAAAGTCGGTATTACACGATAAATATATTAAAAATAAAGTAAATGCGTTAAATTTGTCGTCAATGTAGGGGGCAATTTATTATATATTATTTTTGACGGTTCTTTTAAATTGACAAGATAATAATAGAAATGTCAGATTCAGAAAAGTCTTTGAAACATAATCAAATTTAATAAAAATAAAATAAAACCATGAAATTTAGAGAAAAAAAAGTTTCCAACAATAGTAACTATTACACGATCAAATTTAGTAATAATAAAGTAAATCCGCCAAATTTTTCGACAAAGGAGAATGCAAATTATTGTACATTATTATTGATAATATTTTAAAATTACCAATAGAAATATCACATTGACGAAATTATTTATCACATGATCAAATATTAATTAAGTTGTGTTTGATTTAATTATTATTTTAAATTCACTTTTTGGGTATCCAAAAAAAGATGTCGAATAGACGGGACAAATATAAAAAATGGCGGCTATCGATTATTTTCATAAAAGACATCAGAAAAATATAGTGTTTGGTATCAAATGAGAATCTTGAATAGACAAGTTTAAATTTTTTAGCTTTGATTATACTTTGAAATGTAACTGACAAGATAACGTAAGACTGGGTAAGGTTGGTATTACACGATCAAATTTTATAAAAAATTATAAAAACTGCGAAATTTAAAGGAAAAAAAATTCCATTACAATTTCACGATTTTATTCTACTTTGACGTTAGATTAGGTAAAGTCGACAATGTGGAATGCAAATTATTATACATTATTATTGGCGGTATTTTTAAATTGTCAAGAAGACAATAGAAATGTCAGATTGGCAAAAATATTTGTATATGATCAAATATTAATATAATTTGTGTTTAATTTAAATCAAAAATAATTTTTTTTTAGGTTTCTAACTTGTGGTGTATGAAATGAAATGTTTTAAGAGTTCCCAGATAATCATTTTTTTAAGTCACTTGAAATCTATTGCAAGGGTAAAAATTCAAACACATGGTCTTGGTAATACGAGTATCCACGGAAAATTTAATAATTGTGTTTGTTGAAATTTTTTTCGCAAATAAATTCCGATCGTCAATTATTTTGCCTTACAATTCATGAATATTTGCGACCTGTGGGGTACCAAGTAAAATGTTTTAGAAGTGAAATATTGAGCCATATGTATTATAAATCAGTACGATTGGCAAATGCTTTTCTGAAAATTCCCCTAGAGCTAGCTTGTGAAGTATTGAATGTAACGTTTCAGGCTCAAAAAGTTGGAAAAAGTAGTGATGAACCTTCTTTATCACAAATAATTACGATCAGCAATTGCTTTTGTGGAAATTACCAGAAACTTAACTTAGGGATATTAAATGAACTGTTTTAGGGATGGGAAGTTAAGAGACACTGACATGAAAGCGAGGAACGAAGTGACGAGCTTTCCTCGCCATTGTACTGACATGAAAGCGAGGAACGAAGTGATGTGTTTTCTTCGCCAACTTACTGACTTGGAAGCGAGGAACAAAGAGACTGCTATCTTCTTTACTGTCGCGGAGCCTAGGGGTCAGACCTGCGAAGCAGGTCGGACCGCTAGTCCAATATACTATTCGGCATCATCCACTCTATAGATTAGCCAATCTAACAACCATAATTATTCATCGCTACAGCCTAAACGGTGCGCTGGATTCGGATGACACTTTTTTTGAGATGTAAAGGGCACTAGGGACTACGTGCTTTTTATGAATTCATATTTTTCATACACATGATGTGCGAAATATTAAATAGGAAAGACATTAAATTTTTACATCAAGGGGGGCCTCGTATTCCGTGTAGTTTATGTTAAATAAACACGCGTTGCTACTACTGTTAAAAATTCAAAGATAAAGGGAATTGACAGTTCACTCTGAAACTAATTTTGTTATTTTTAAATTGATGTTAAAAAATTTAACAAAATATTAAACATGTACTTTAATTTATTCTAAACAGAAATAAATTTACCATACTTATCTAACTTGTCTACAAATAAAGTAATTTATTTTTACAATTTCAAAGTGAACTGTCAATACACTTTATCTTTAATTGTTTGAAAAAAAGAATGACAACTTGTCATTTTTGACAGTTCACTTCGAAGTTTTAATTATACATTACTTTAATTGTAGACAAGTTAGATAAATTTGGCAAATTTATTTGTGTTTAGAATAATAGTGCGCACATTGTTTACTATTTTGTAATTTTTTTAAATGTGAATTTTTTTTTATATTTTTTTCAAATTCAAAATAAATATGACAGATGTCTTTGTTCGTCAACCACGATTCTTTTAAGGATTTTAGGCGGTAAAATTCAAATGAATTATTTTCTTATCTAACACAAAAAAGTTGAAAATTATTTTTCACTTCATATATGGTTTCTTTTCCTGTTCAAAAAATACACATGATGTCTCTGTTCAACAACCTTGATGCCTCTAAGTATTTAAGGCGGTAAAATTTAAATAAGTTTATTACTTATTTAATATAAAAAGATCGTTTTAAATATTTATTTAATTTCAGAATAATTTTCATGAGTTGTTTTTCATTTCTAATCCTGCCGTGTTTGGTACTAAATTAAAAGTTTCACATTAGAGATTTAAAATAAAGTGTCATAAAGTTATTTTCGACGATTGTCAATTGTTTTTTATAAATATCATTTAAATCCTACCGTGTTTGGTATTGAATTAAAGGTCTCGCGGAGGAGATTTGAATTCAAGTGTCAAAAAGTTGTTTTGGACGATTGTCAATTGTTTTTTATAAACATTATTTAAATCCTACCGTGTTTGGTATTGAATTAAAGGTCTCGCGGAGGAGATTTGAACTCAAGTATCAAAAAGTTATTTTGGACGATTGTCAATTGTTTTTTATAAATATTATTTAAATTATGCAGTGTTTGGTATCAATTTAAAAGTCTCGCGGAGGAGATTTGAACTCAAGTGTCAAGAAGTTGTTTTGGGCGATTGTCAATTGTTTTTTATAAATATTATTTAAATCCTACCGTGTTTGGTATTGAATTAAAGGTCTCGCCGAGGAGATTTGAACTCAAGTGTCAAAAAGTTATTTTGGACGATTGTCAATTGTTTTTTATAAATATTATTTAAATTATGCAGTGTTTGGAATCAAATTAAAAGTCTCAAGGAGGAGATTTGAACTGAAGTGTCAAAAAGTTGTTTTGGATGATTGTTAATTGTTTTGTATAAATGATATTTAATTCCTACCGTGTTTGGTATCAAATTAAAGTCCTTGCGGAGGAGATTTAAACTCAAGTGTCAAAAAGTTGTTTTGGACGACTGTCAAATGTTTTTTATAAATATTATTTAAATCCTACCGTGTTTGGTATTGAATTAAAGGTCTCGCAGAGGAGATTTGAACTCAAGTGTCAAAAAGTTGTTTTGGACGATTGTCAATTATTTTTTATAAATATTCTTTCAATCCTACCGAGTTTGGTATCAAATTAAAGGTCTCAAGGAGGAGATTTGAACTCAAGTATCAAAAAGTTGTTTTGGACGATTGTCAATTGTTTTTTATAAATATTATTTAAATCACACCGTGTTTGGTATCAAATTAAAGGTCTCGCGGAGTAGATTTGAACTCAAGTGTCAAAAAGTTGTTTTGGATGATCGTAAATTGTTTTGTATAAATGTTATTTAATTCCTACCGTTTTTGGTATCAAATAAATGGCCTCGCGGAGGAGATTTGAACTCAAGTGTCAAAAAGTTGCTTTAGGCGATTGTAAATTGTTTTTTATAAATATTATTTAAGTCTTAACGTGTTTGGTATTAAATTAAATATCTCACGGAAGAGAATTAAACTGAAGTGCCAAATAGTACTAACATGAAAGCGAGAAACGAAGTAACGAGCTTTCTTCGTCAATGTACTGACAAGGAAACGAGGAACATAGTGACGAGCTTGCTTCGCCGATGCACTGACTTAAAAGCGAGGAACGAAGGCACAAGCTTGCTTCGCGAATGTACTGACATGGAAGCGAGGAACGTAGTGACGAGCTTGCTTCGCCGATGCACTGACATGGAAGCGAGGAACGAAGTGACGAGCTTTCTTCGTCAATGTAATGACATGGAAGCGAGGAACGTAGTGACGAGCTTGCTTCGCCAATTATTTGTTATAAATTGGGAGTTATTTAAGACTACTCAATTTATTTTTCTACATTTTCAGTTGTTATCTTCTTCAGTGACGCGGAGCCTAGGGGACAGACCTGCGAAGCAGGTCGGACCGCTAGTCCAATATACTATTCGGCATCATCCACTCTATAGATTAGCCAATCTAACAACCATAATTATTCATCGCTACAGCCTAAACGGTGCGCTGGATTCGGATGACACTTTTTTTGAGATGTAAAGGGCACTAGGGACTACGTGCTTTTTATGAATTCATATTTTTCATACACATGATGTGCGAAATATTAAATAGGAAAGACATTAAATTTTTACATCAAGGGGGGCCTCGTATTCCGTGTAGTTTATGTTAAATAAACACGCGTTGCTACTACTGTTAAAAATTCAAAGATAAAGGGAATTGACAGTTCACTCTGAAACT
The DNA here is from genome assembly GCA_963942605.1 of Poecilus cupreus. Taxonomy (NCBI): domain Eukaryota; kingdom Metazoa; phylum Arthropoda; class Insecta; order Coleoptera; family Carabidae; genus Poecilus; species Poecilus cupreus. Next base: position 22,230,272 of record OZ012713.1, on the reverse strand, counting down.
AATTTTGTTATTTTTAAATTGATGTTAAAAAATTTAACAAAATATTAAACATGTACTTTAATTTATTCTAAACAGAAATAAATTTACCATACTTATCTAACTTGTCTACAAATAAAGTAATTTATTTTTACAATTTCAAAGTGAACTGTCAATACACTTTATCTTTAATTGTTTGAAAAAAAGAATGACAACTTGTCATTTTTGACAGTTCACTTCGAAGTTTTAATTATACATTACTTTAATTGTAGACAAGTTAGATAAATTTGGCAAATTTATTTGTGTTTAGAATAATAGTGCGCACATTGTTTACTATTTTGTAATTTTTTTAAATGTGAATTTTTTTTTATATTTTTTTCAAATTCAAAATAAATATGACAGATGTCTTTGTTCGTCAACCACGATTCTTTTAAGGATTTTAGGCGGTAAAATTCAAATGAATTATTTTCTTATCTAACACAAAAAAGTTGAAAATTATTTTTCACTTCATATATGGTTTCTTTTCCTGTTCAAAAAATACACATGATGTCTCTGTTCAACAACCTTGATGCCTCTAAGTATTTAAGGCGGTAAAATTTAAATAAGTTTATTACTTATTTAATATAAAAAGATCGTTTTAAATATTTATTTAATTTCAGAATAATTTTTTTTATCATGAGTTGTTTTTCATTTCTAATCCTGCCGTGTTTGGTACTAAATTAAAAGTTTCACATTAGAGATTTAAAATAAAGTGTCATAAAGTTATTTTCGACGATTGTCAATTGTTTTTTATAAATATCATTTAAATCCTACCGTGTTTGGTATTGAATTAAAGGTCTCGCGGAGGAGATTTGAATTCAAGTGTCAAAAAGTTGTTTTGGACGATTGTCAATTGTTTTTTATAAACATTATTTAAATCCTACCGTGTTTGGTATTGAATTAAAGGTCTCGCGGAGGAGATTTGAACTCAAGTATCAAAAAGTTATTTTGGACGATTGTCAATTGTTTTTTATAAATATTATTTAAATTATGCAGTGTTTGGTATCAATTTAAAAGTCTCGCGGAGGAGATTTGAACTCAAGTGTCAAGAAGTTGTTTTGGGCGATTGTCAATTGTTTTTTATAAATATTATTTAAATCCTACCGTGTTTGGTATTGAATTAAAGGTCTCGCCGAGGAGATTTGAACTCAAGTGTCAAAAAGTTATTTTGGACGATTGTCAATTGTTTTTTATAAATATTATTTAAATTATGCAGTGTTTGGAATCAAATTAAAAGTCTCAAGGAGGAGATTTGAACTGAAGTGTCAAAAAGTTGTTTTGGATGATTGTTAATTGTTTTGTATAAATGATATTTAATTCCTACCGTGTTTGGTATCAAATTAAAGTCCTTGCGGAGGAGATTTAAACTCAAGTGTCAAAAAGTTGTTTTGGACGACTGTCAAATGTTTTTTATAAATATTATTTAAATCCTACCGTGTTTGGTATTGAATTAAAGGTCTCGCAGAGGAGATTTGAACTCAAGTGTCAAAAAGTTGTTTTGGACGATTGTCAATTATTTTTTATAAATATTCTTTCAATCCTACCGAGTTTGGTATCAAATTAAAGGTCTCAAGGAGGAGATTTGAACTCAAGTATCAAAAAGTTGTTTTGGACGATTGTCAATTGTTTTTTATAAATATTATTTAAATCACACCGTGTTTGGTATCAAATTAAAGGTCTCGCGGAGTAGATTTGAACTCAAGTGTCAAAAAGTTGTTTTGGATGATCGTAAATTGTTTTGTATAAATGTTATTTAATTCCTACCGTTTTTGGTATCAAATAAATGGCCTCGCGGAGGAGATTTGAACTCAAGTGTCAAAAAGTTGCTTTAGGCGATTGTAAATTGTTTTTTATAAATATTATTTAAGTCTTAACGTGTTTGGTATTAAATTAAATATCTCACGGAAGAGAATTAAACTGAAGTGCCAAATAGTACTAACATGAAAGCGAGAAACGAAGTAACGAGCTTTCTTCGTCAATGTACTGACAAGGAAACGAGGAACATAGTGACGAGCTTGCTTCGCCGATGCACTGACTTAAAAGCGAGGAACGAAGGCACAAGCTTGCTTCGCGAATGTACTGACATGGAAGCGAGGAACGTAGTGACGAGCTTGCTTCGCCGATGCACTGACATGGAAGCGAGGAACGAAGTGACGAGCTTTCTTCGTCAATGTAATGACATGGAAGCGAGGAACGTAGTGACGAGCTTGCTTCGCCAATTATTTGTTATAAATTGGGAGTTATTTAAGACTACTCAATTTATTTTTCTACATTTTCAGTTGTTATCTTCTTCAGTGACGCGGAGCCTAGGGGACAGACCTGCGAAGCAGGTCGGACCGCTAGTCCAATATACTATTCGGCATCATCCACTCTATAGATTAGCCAATCTAACAACCATAATTATTCATCGCTACAGCCTAAACGGTGCGCTGGATTCGGATGACACTTTTTTTGAGATGTAAAGGGCACTAGGGACTACGTGCTTTTTATGAATTCATATTTTTCATACACATGATGTGCGAAATATTAAATAGGAAAGACATTAAATTTTTACATCAAGGGGGGCCTCGTATTCCGTGTAGTTTATGTTAAATAAACACGCGTTGCTACTACTGTTAAAAATTCAAAGATAAAGGGAATTGACAGTTCACTCTGAAACTAATTTTGTTATTTTTAAATTGATGTTAAAAAATTTAACAAAATATTAAACATGTACTTTAATTTATTCTAAACAGAAATAAATTTACCATACTTATCTAACTTGTCTACAAATAAAGTAATTTATTTTTACAATTTCAAAGTGAACTGTCAATACACTTTATCTTTAATTGTTTGAAAAAAAGAATGACAACTTGTCATTTTTGACAGTTCACTTCGAAGTTTTAATTATACATTACTTTAATTGTAGACAAGTTAGATAAATTTGGCAAATTTATTTGTGTTTAGAATAATAGTGCGCACATTGTTTACTATTTTGTAATTTTTTTAAATGTGAATTTTTTTTTATATTTTTTTCAAATTCAAAATAAATATGACAGATGTCTTTGTTCGTCAACCACGATTCTTTTAAGGATTTTAGGCGGTAAAATTCAAATGAATTATTTTCTTATCTAACACAAAAAAGTTGAAAATTATTTTTCACTTCATATATGGTTTCTTTTCCTGTTCAAAAAATACACATGATGTCTCTGTTCAACAACCTTGATGCCTCTAAGTATTTAAGGCGGTAAAATTTAAATAAGTTTATTACTTATTTAATATAAAAAGATCGTTTTAAATATTTATTTAATTTCAGAATAATTTTTTTTATCATGAGTTGTTTTTCATTTCTAATCCTGCCGTGTTTGGTACTAAATTAAAAGTTTCACATTAGAGATTTAAAATAAAGTGTCATAAAGTTATTTTCGACGATTGTCAATTGTTTTTTATAAATATCATTTAAATCCTACCGTGTTTGGTATTGAATTAAAGGTCTCGCGGAGGAGATTTGAATTCAAGTGTCAAAAAGTTGTTTTGGACGATTGTCAATTGTTTTTTATAAACATTATTTAAATCCTACCGTGTTTGGTATTGAATTAAAGGTCTCGCGGAGGAGATTTGAACTCAAGTATCAAAAAGTTATTTTGGACGATTGTCAATTGTTTTTTATAAATATTATTTAAATTATGCAGTGTTTGGTATCAATTTAAAAGTCTCGCGGAGGAGATTTGAACTCAAGTGTCAAGAAGTTGTTTTGGGCGATTGTCAATTGTTTTTTATAAATATTATTTAAATCCTACCGTGTTTGGTATTGAATTAAAGGTCTCGCCGAGGAGATTTGAACTCAAGTGTCAAAAAGTTATTTTGGACGATTGTCAATTGTTTTTTATAAATATTATTTAAATTATGCAGTGTTTGGAATCAAATTAAAAGTCTCAAGGAGGAGATTTGAACTGAAGTGTCAAAAAGTTGTTTTGGATGATTGTTAATTGTTTTGTATAAATGATATTTAATTCCTACCGTGTTTGGTATCAAATTAAAGTCCTTGCGGAGGAGATTTAAACTCAAGTGTCAAAAAGTTGTTTTGGACGACTGTCAAATGTTTTTTATAAATATTATTTAAATCCTACCGTGTTTGGTATTGAATTAAAGGTCTCGCAGAGGAGATTTGAACTCAAGTGTCAAAAAGTTGTTTTGGACGATTGTCAATTATTTTTTATAAATATTCTTTCAATCCTACCGAGTTTGGTATCAAATTAAAGGTCTCAAGGAGGAGATTTGAACTCAAGTGTCAAAAAATTGTTTTGAATAATCGTTAATTGTTTTGTATAAATGATATTTAATTTTTACCGTGTTTGGTATTAAATTAAAGGCCTTGCGGAGGAGATTTAAACTCAAGTGTCAAAAAGTTGATTTGGAGCATTGTCAATTGTTTTTTATAAATATTATTTAAATCCTACCGTGTTTTGTATCAAATTAAAAGTCTCATGAAGGATATGTCAAAAAACGTGTTTGGTATTGAATTAAATATCTCACGGAAGAGATTTAAACTAAAGTGCCAAATATTAGTAACATGGAAGCGAGAAACGAAGTGACGAGCTTGCTTCGCCTATGCACTGACTTGAAAGCGAGGAACGAAGTGACGAGCTTTCTTCGTTAATTTACGGACATGGAAATGAGGAACAAAGTGATGAGCTTGCTTCGCCGATGCACTGACTTGAAAGCGAGGAACGAAGTGACGAGCTTTCTTCGTCTAGTACTGACATGGAAGCGAAGAACGTAGTGACGAGCTTCCTTCGCCGATGTACTAACATGGAAACGAAGAACGAAGTAACGAGCCTTCTTCGTCAATGTACTGACATGGAAGCGAGGAACGTAGTGACGAGCTTGCTTCGCCAATTGTTTGGTATAAATTTGAAGTTATTTAAGTCTACTCAATTTATTTTTCTACATTTTCAGTTCTAATCTTCTTCAGTGACGCGGAGCCTAGGGGACAGACCTGCGAAGCAGGTCGGGCCGCTAGTCCCTTATACTAAAAGGCATCAGTCATTCTCTATATATACTTTCATCTGCCTAGTAACCATTTGTGCGCAGCTCTAGAGCCTAGACGGTTTGACCGATTTCAGTGAAACCTTTTCTGGAAGTTAGAGATTTTTTGGGAATACGTGCTTTTTATGAATTCACATTTTTAGTACACATGATGTGCGAGATATTAAATAAATAAGGCGGAAATGCGTTTACGGATCAGAGTGTGCGGGTTGCTATCAAAGTGGAGTTTGTTGATTCTGGTTGTAACTTTACAAAAATGTATGTTCAATTTGTCATTTCTGACAGATCTGTTTCAAAATTTAAGTATAAATTACATATATTCTAGACAACTTGACGATGACTTGTAAATTAAACTGTGTTTAGAATTAATGAACAAACATGTGTACTATTTTGTAAGTATATTAAAAGTCAATTAAAAAAATAAAAATTGTAGCTGTCACTTTTCACAAATTTTTGTGCAACTAGTTATTTTGACATTTCAGTTTGAAATTTTAAATATAAATTACTTAAATTGTAGTTCAGTTAGACAAGTTTGGTAATTTATTTGTGTTTAGAATAAATATGCAAACATTATTATTATTTTGAAATTATTTTAAATTTGAATTATTTTTTTTCATATATTTTCAAATTTAAAATAAATATGACAGATGTCGTTGTTCGTCAACCTCGATTCTTTCAAGGATTTTAGGCGGTAAAATTCAAATGAGTTAACTTCTTATCTAACATAAAAAAGTTGAGAATTATTTTTTGCTTCATATATGGTTTCTTTTTCTTCTCAAAAAATGCAACAAAATTCTCTGCTCGACAACATCGATGCTTCTAAATATTTTAGGCGGTAAAATTTAAACAAGTTAATTACTTATCTAATATAAAAAGTTCGTTTTAAATATTTATAATCAATTTCAGATTTTTTAATCTAAATTTGTATAATTGTCAAAAAGAAATTTTAAACAATCATCAGTTGTTTTTTATTTCTAATAAAGTGTCACAAAATTATTTTACACGATTGTTAATTGTTTTTTCTAAATGTTATTTAAATCCTGCCGTGGTTGGCATTAAATTGAAGGTCTCACTCATCAGATTTAAACTCAAGTGTCAAAAAATTATTTTGGACGATCGTCATTTGTTTTTTTATAAATGTTATTTAAAACCTACCGTGTTTGGTGTTGAATTAAAGGTCTCAATCATGAGCACTAAACTCAAGTATCCTAAATTTATTTTGGACGATCGTTAATTGTTTTTATAAATGTTATTAAAATCCTATCGTGTTTGGAATCAAATTACAGGTCTCGCAGAGGAGGTTTGAACTCAAGTGTCAAAAAGTTGTTTCGGGCGATTATCTATTATTTTTTATAACTGTTATTTAAATCCTACCGTGTTTGGTATTGAAATAAAGGTCTCACTCATGAGATTTAAACTCGAGTGTCAAAAAGTTATTTTGGACGAACGTCAATTGTTTTTTATAAATGTTATTTAAATTCTACAGTGATTGGAATCAAATTAAAGGTCTCGCAGAGGAGGTTTGAACTCAAGTGTCATAAAGTTGTTTTGGGCGTTTATCAATTGTTTTGTGATATTAAATTAAAAGTCTCATGGAGCGGATTTTGAACTTAAGTATCAAATAGTTATTTTGCACGATTGTCAATAATTGTTTGGTATTAATTTAATGTTCATACTTAAACTCAAGGGTCGCAAAGTAGTAGTCATGGAAGCGAGGAACGAAGAGACGAGGTTGCTTCGCCGATTTACTGACATGGAAGCGAGGAACGAAGTGACGAGCTTTCTTCGTCAATTTTCTGACATGTAAGCGAGGAACGTAGTGATGAGCTTGCTTCGTCATTTGTTTGGTATTAAATGGTAGATATTTAAGACTACTAATTTTATTTTTCTACCGTTGTAATCTTCTTTAGTGACGCGGGTATCAAAAGAACGGTGTCGAATAGATTGAACAAATGATAATATATAAAATGGAGACTGGCTGATTGTTTTCATAAAAGTCATTAGAAAAATGTGTTTGGTATCATATAAGAATCTTGATGGACAAATTTTAATTTTTTCGCTTCGATTGTACTTTGAAGTGTAACTGACAAGCTGACGTAAGACTGGATAAGGTTGGTATTACACGAACAAATTTAGTAAAAATAATGTATATCTGTCAAATTTGTCAATATGGAATGCAAATTATTATACATTATTATTGACGGTATTTCTAAATTGCCAAGAATGTCAGATTGACAAAAGTCTTCATTACATGATCAAATATTAATGCAAGTTGTATTTAATATAAATTTCTTTTAAAAATCAGTTATTCGGTATCGAAAGAAAGGTCGAAGTGACGTAATTTTATCAAAAATCGTTACGATCGACAATTTTTAAATTTTTTTTTTTTTAATTTTTGTAGATACCTAACTTGTAGTTTATCTAACTAAATGTTTTAGGTGTTGGCAGATATTTATATTTTTAAAGTCAATTGTAATCTATTGAAGGGGCAAAAATTAAAACACTTTATCTTGGTAATGTCCACGAAAAATCTTTTGTATTTGTAGTAATTTTTTCCGCAAACCAATTATGATCGGCAATTGTTTTTCATTAAAATTCATGAATATGCGACCTGTGGAATACCAAGTGAAATGTTTTACAAGTGAAATAGTTAGGAACTTAGAAATCTGTACGATTGGCAATTAATTTACTGAATATTTCCCTAAACCAAGCTTGTGGAGTATTGAATGCAATGGTTTAGGCTCAAAGGAAAAAGTAGTGATGAATCCTCTTTGTCATAAATAATAACGATCAGCAATTGTTTCTGTGGTAATTACTAGAAACCTAACTTATTTAATGCCAATGCACATGCACATGAGAGCGAGGAACGAAGTGACGAGATTCCTTCGCCAATTTACTAACAAGGAAGCAGGAAACAAAGAGACAAATTTTCTTCGACAATTGCTTGCTAACTAATTTAAGGTATTTGATTAAACTTCCAATTTATTTTCCTATAGTTTTAGTTGCTATCTTCTTTAGAGTCGCGGAGCCTAGGGGTCAGACCTGCGAAGCAGGTCGGACCGCTATCCTATATACTAATCGGCGTGGGTCTGAACTGTCACTCTATAGATTAGCCAATCTAACAACGGCCATCGGAATCGCCTACAGCCTAAACGGTTTGATGTATTCTGTCCCTGTGGAACAGTGCCTTTTGCATGTCTCATATTTTTCTTACACATGATGTGCGAAATATTAAATGCGAAAGACATTAAATTTTTCCATCAAGGGGGGCCTCGTATTCCGTGTAGTTTATGTTAAATAAACACGCGTTGCTACCACTGTTAAAAATTCAAAGATAAAGGGAATTGACAGTTCACTCTGAAATTAATTTTGTTATTTTTAAATTTATGTTTAAAAATTTAACAAAATATTAAACATGTACTTTAATTTATTCTAAACAGAAATAAATTTACCATACTTATCTAACTTGTCTACAAATAAAGTAATTTATTTTTACAATTTCAAAGTGAACTGTCAATACACTTTATCTTTAATTGTTTGAAAAAAAGAATGACAACTTGTCATTTTTGACAGTTCACTTCGAAGTTTTAATTATACATTACTTTAATTGTAGACAAGTTAGATAAATTTGGCAAATTTATTTGTGTTTAGAATAATAGTGCGTACATTGTTTACTATTTTGTAATTTTTTTAAATGTGAATTTTTTTTTTATATTTTTTTCAAATTCAAAATAAATATGACAGATGTCTTTGTTCGTCAACCATGATTCTTTTAAGGATTTTAGGCGGTAAAATTCAAATTCTTATCAAACACAAAAAAGTTGAAAATTATTTTTCACTTCATAGATGGTTTCTTTTCCGCGTCAAAAAATACACAGATGTCTCTGCTCGACAACCTTGATGCTTCCAAGTAGTTTAGGCGGTAAAATTTAAATAAGTTTATTACTTATTTAATATAAAAAGATCGTTTTAAATATTTATTTAATTTCAGAATAATTTTTTTTATCATGAGTTGTTTTTCATTTCTAATACTGCCGTGTTTAGTACTAAATTAAAAGTTTCACGTTCGAGATTTAAAATAAAGTGACGATTGTCAATTGTTTTTTACAAATATTATTTAAATCCTACTGTGTTTGTTATTGAATTAAAGGTCTCGCAGAGGAGATTTGAACTCAAGTGTCAAAAAGTTATTTTGGACAATTGTCAATTGTTTTCTATAAATATTATTTAAATCATACCGTGTTTGGTATTGAATTAAAGGTCTCGCAGAGGAGATTTGAACTTAAGTGTCAAAAAGTTGTTTTGGACGATTGTTAATTGTTTTTTATAAACATTATTTAAATCCTACCGTGTTTGGTATTAAATAAAAGGTCTCGCAGAGAAGATTTAAACTCAAGTGTCAAAAAGTTGTTTTGCACGATCGTTAATTGTTTTGTATATATGTTATTTAATTCCTACCGTATTTGGTATCAAATTAAAGGTCTCGCGGAGGAGATTTGAACTCAAGTGTCAAAAAGTTATTTTGGACGATTGTCAATTGTTTTTTATAAATATTATTTAAATTCTACCGTGTTTGGTATCAAATTAAAGGTCTCGCGGAAGAGATTTGAACTCAAGTGTCAAATAGTTGTTTTGGACGATCGTTAATTGTTTTGTATATATGTTATTTAATTCCTACCGTGTTTGGTATTCAATTAAAGATCTCGCAGAGGATATTTGAACTCAAGTGTCAAAAAATTGTTTTGGACGATTGTCAATTGTTTTCTATAAAAATTATTTAAATCCTACCGTGTTTGGTATTAAATAAAAGGTCTCGCAGAGAAGATATATGTTATTTAAATCCTACCGTGATTGGTATCAAATTAAAAGTCTCATGAAGCATATTTCAACTCAAGTGTAAAAAAGTTATTTTTGTAAATCATCAATTGTTTTTTTATAAATGTTATTTAAATCCTTACGTGTTTGGTATTGAATTAAATATCTCACGGAAGAGATTTAAATTGAAGTGCCAAATAGTAGTAACATAAAAGCGAGAAACAAAGTGACGAGCTTGCTTTGCCTATGCACTGACTTGAAAGCGAGGAACGAAGTGACGAGCTTTCTTCGTCAATGTACTGACATGGAAGCGAGGAACGTAGTGACGAGCTTGCTTCGTCGATGCACTGACATGGAAGCGAGGAACGAAGTGACAAGCTTTCTTCGTCAATGTACTGACATGAAAGCGAGAAACGTAGTGACGAGCTTGCTTCGCCAATTGTTTGGTATTAATTGGAAGTTATTAAAGACTATCAATTTATATTTCTACATTTTCATTTGTAAAATAAAAAATTTTCATTTTGATGCTACTTTTACTTTAAACTAGGAAAAGTCGCTATTACACGACAAATTTATTAAAAATAAAGTAAATGCATTAAATTTGTCGACAATGTAGGGTGCAATTTATTATATATTATTATTGACGGTTCTTTTAAATTGACAAGATAATAATAGAAATGTCAGATTTAGAGAAGTCTTTGTAACATAATCAAATTTGATAAAAATAAAATAAAAATATGAAATTTTGAGAAAAAAAAAGTTTCCAACCTTTTTTTTTTTATTTTACTTGACTTTACAATAAGTAACTTTGGTATTACACGATCAAATTTAGTAATAATAAAGTAAATCCGTCAAATTTGTAGACAAAAGAAAATGCAAATTATTGTACATTATTATTGATATTTTAAAATTACCAATAGAAAAATCATATTGACAAAATTATTTATCACATGATCAAATATTAATTAAGTTGTGTTTGATTTAATTATTTTTTAAAATCACTTTTTGGGTATCCAAAAAAAGATGTCGAATAGACGGGACAAATGATAATATAAAAATTGGCGGCTGTCGAATATTTTCATAAAAAACATCACAAAAATATTGTGTTTGGTATCAAATGAGAATCTTGAATAGACAAGTTAAAATTTTTTTGCTTTGATTGTACTTTGCAATGTTACTGACAAGATAACGTAAGACTGGTTGGTTGGTATTACACGATCAAATTATATAAAAATTTTAAAAACCGCGAAATTTAAATGAAAAAAATTCCATTACAATTTCACGATTTTATTCTACTTTGACGTTAGATTAGGTAAAGTCGACAATGTGGAATGCAAATTATTATACATTATTATTGGCGGTATTTTTAAATTGCCAAGAAGACAATAGGAATGTCAGATTGGCAAAATATTTGTTATATGATCAAATATTAATGTAATTTGTGTTTAATTTAAATTCTTAAATTTTTTTTTTAGGTATCTAACTTGTGTTGTATGAAATAAAATGTTTTAAGAGTTCCCAGATAATCATTTTTTTTTAAGTCACTTGAAATTTATTGCAAGGGTAAAAATTCAAACACTTGGTCTTGGTAATACGAGTATCCACGGAAAATTTAATAATTGTGTTTGTTGTAATTTTTTTCGCAAACCGATTCTGATCGGCAATTATTTTTCCTTACAATTCATGAATATTTGCGACCTGTGGGGTACCAAGTAAAATGTTTTAGAAGTGAAATATTGAGCCATCTTTATTATAAATCAGTACGATTGGCAAATGCTATTCTGAAAATTCCCCTAAAGCTAGCTTGTGAGGTATTGAATGTAACGTTTCAGGCTCAAAAAGTTGGAAAAAGTAGTGATGAACCTTCTTTATCACAAATAATTACGATCAGCAATTGCTTTTGTGGAAATTACTAGAAACTTAACTTAGGGATATTAAATGAACTGTTTTCGGGATGGGAAGTTAAGAGACACTGACATGAAAGCGAGGAACGAAGTGACGAGCTTTCCTCGCCATTGTACTGACATGAAAGCGAGGAACGAAGTGATGTGTTTTTTTCGCCAATTTACTGACTTGGAAGCGAGGAACAAAGAGACTGCTATCTTCTTTAGTGTCGCGGTGCCTAGGGGTCAGACCTGCGAAGCAGGTCGGACCGCTAGTCCTATATACTAATCGGCTAGAGTATTTCTCTATACTTTCATCTGCTTAGTAACCGAATATGTGCCGCCCTCTGGAGCCTAGACGGTTTGATGGAATCGCGTGAAACCTATTTGGGGATGTAAAGAATTTGTTGTAGATGTGCCTTTTGGGTTTTTCAGATTTTAAGTACACATGATTTGCGAGATATTAAATAAATAAGGCGGAAATGGTTGAACGGATCAAAGAGTGTGTGTTGCTATGAAAGTGGAGTTTGTTGATTTTAAAATGAATAACAGTTTGAATGTCACTTTTGACGTTTAAATTGACATGTTATTTTAAATGAATAGCAGTTTGAATGTCACGTTTGACGTTTCAATTTACAGGTATTTATACAAATTTTACATCATTTCAGGAAGTTATGAAAGTAATTTGGTATCTATTATTTAATGTGAAAAAGATAACGAAAATATAGGCATAAAATGGCGAACATTGAAATTTCTTTCAGTGGGAAACAATATTGTTACAATGGAAAACAACTTCTTTCAATAGAAAATTCTGAATTCCGAGCAATGGGAAATACACAACTTTTACGCTAAATTCGAAAAATCTCGGAACTACCAACTCAAAATTTCCCCAATAAAAAAAAAAAAATACAACTTTCGTCACTGGTTAACACACAACTCTCCCCAATAAAAATCATACAATTTTGTCAGTGGTAAACACACAACTTCCCTCAATAAAATCATACAATTTTGTCAGTGGTTAACACACAATTTTCCTCAATAAAAAACATACAACTTTCGTCAGTGGGAAACACACAACTTCCCTCAAAACGGGTACGAAGTGACGAGCTATCTTCGCCTATGTACTGACATGGAAGCGAGGAATGGAGGACGAGCTTGCTTCGCAGATGTACAGATATGTAAGCGAGGAACGCAGTTACGAGCTTGCTTCGCCAATGTACTGGATATGGAAGCAGGAACGAAGAGACGAGCTTGCTTCAACAATTGTTGGAATCAAATGAAAATATTTCAGTGATGAACAACTTCCCTCAATGGAAAACATATGCTTTTCTCAGTGGTTAACACACAACTTTCCTCAATAAAAAACATTCATCTTTCGTCAGTGGTTAACACACAATTTCCCTCAATGAAAAACATACAACTTTCGTTAGTAGGAAACACACAACTTCCCTCAAAACTTGTACTGACATGGAAGCGAGGAATGAAGTGACGAGCTTGCTTCGCCAGTGTACTGGACATGGAAGCAGGAACGAAGCACCAATTGTTGGAATCAAATGAAAATATTTCAGTAGTGGACAAACAACTTCCCTCAATGGAAAACGCACAATTTTGTCAGTGGGAAACACACAACTTCCCTTAATGAAATCATTCAACTTTTTTCAGTGGGTAACACACAACTTCCCTCAATAAAAAACATACAACTTTTGTCAGTGGTAAACACACAACTTCCCTCAGTGAAAAACATACAACTTTTGTCAGTGGTTCACACACAAATTCCCTTAATAAAAAACATAATTTTTGTCATCAGGAAACGCACAACTTATCTCAATGCAAAACATACAAATATTGTCAGTGGTAAACACACAACTTTCCTCATTGGAAAACTTACATCTTTTGTCAGTGGTTAACGCACAACTTCCCTCAATGAAAAACATACAACTTTTGTCAGTGGTAAACACACAACTTCCCTCAATTAAAACCATTCAACTTTCGTCAGTGGTTAACACACAATTCCCTCAATAAAAACATACAACTTGTGTTATTGGTAAATACACAAATTCTCTCAATGAAAACATACTACTTTTGTCAGTGGTAAACACACAACTTTGTTCATTGGAAAACATACAACTTTTGTCAGTGATTAACACACAACTACCCTCAATGAAAAACATACAACAATCGTCAGTCAGTTCTTCAGTGTCGCGGAGCCTAGGGGTCAGACCTGCGAAGCAGGTCGGACCGCTAGTCCTATATACTAATCGGCTAGAGTATTTCTCTATACTTTCATCTGCTTAGTAACCGAATATGTGCCGCCCTCTGGAGCCTAGACGGTTTGATGGAATCGCGTGAAACCTATTTGGGGATGTAAAGAATTTGTTGTAGATGTGCCTTTTGGGTTTTTCAGATTTTAAGTACACATGATTTGCGAGATATTAAATAAATAAGGCGGAAATGGTTGAACGGATCAAAGAGTGTGTGTTGCTATGAAAGTGGAGTTTGTTGATTTTAAAATGAATAACAGTTTGAATGTCACTTTTGACGTTTAAATTGACATGTTATTTTAAATGAATAGCAGTTTGAATGTCACGTTTGACGTTTCAATTTACAGGTATTTATACAAATTTTACATCATTTCAGGAAGTTATGAAAGTAATATGGTATCTATTATTTAATGTGAAAAAGATAACGAAAATATAGGCATAAAATGGCGAACATTGAAATTTCTTTCAGTGGGAAACAATATTGTTACAATGGAAAACAACTTCTTTCAATAGAAAATTCTGAATTTCGAGCAATGGGAAATACACAACTTTTACGCTAAATTCGAAAAATCTCGGAACTACCAACTCAAAATTTCCCCAATAAAAAAAAAATACAACTTTCGACACTGGTTAACACACAACTCTCCCCAATAAAAATCATACAATTTTGTCAGTGGTAAACACACAACTTCCCTCAATAAAATCATACAATTTTGTCAGTGGTTAACACACAATTTTCCTCAATAAAAAACATACAACTTTCGTCAGTGGGAAACACACAACTTCCCTCAAAACGGGTACGAAGTGACGAGCTATCTTCGCCTATGTACTGACATGGAAGCGAGGAATGGAGGACGAGCTTGCTTCGCAGATGTACAGATATGTAAGCGAGGAACGCAGTTACGAGCTTGCTTCGCCAATGTACTGGATATGGAAGCAGGAACGAAGAGACGAGCTTGCTTCAACAATTGTTGGAATCAAATGAAAATATTTCAGTGATGAACAACTTCCCTCAATGGAAAACATATGCTTTTCTCAGTGGTTAACACACAACTTTCCTCAATAAAAAACATTCATCTTTCGTCAGTGGTTAACACACAATTTCCCTCAATGAAAAACATACAACTTTCGTTAGTAGGAAACACACAACTTCCCTCAAAACTTGTACTGACATGGAAGCGAGGAATGAAGTGACGAGCTTGCTTCGCCAGTGTACTGGACATGGAAGCAGGAACGAAGCACCAATTGTTGGAATCAAATGAAAATATTTCAGTAGTGGACAAACAACTTCCCTCAATGGAAAACGCACAATTTTGTCAGTGGGAAACACACAACTTCCCTTAATGAAATCATTCAACTTTTTTCAGTGGGTAACACACAACTTCCCTCAATAAAAAACATACAACTTTTGTCAGTGGTAAACACACAACTTCCCTCAGTGAAAAACATACAACTTTTGTCAGTGGTTCACACACAAATTCCCTTAATAAAAAACATAATTTTTGTCATCAGGAAACGCACAACTTATCTCAATGCAAAACATACAAATATTGTCAGTGGTAAACACACAACTTTCCTCATTGGAAAACTTACATCTTTTGTCAGTGGTTAACGCACAACTTCCCTCAATGAAAAACATACAACTTTTGTCAGTGGTAAACACACAACTTCCCTCAATTAAAACCATTCAACTTTCGTCAGTGGTTAACACACAATTCCCTCAATAAAAACATACAACTTGTGTTATTGGTAAATACACAAATTCTCTCAATGAAAACATACTACTTTTGTCAGTGGTAAACACACAACTTTGTTCATTGGAAAACATACAACTTTTGTCAGTGATTAACACACAACTACCCTCAATGAAAAACATACAACAATCGTCAGTCAGTTCTTCAGTGTCGCGGAGCCTAGGGGTCAGACCTGCGAAGCAGGTCGGACCGCTAGTCCTATATACTAATCGGCTAGAGTATTTCTCTATACTTTCATCTGCTTAGTAACCGAATATGTGCCGCCCTCTGGAGCCTAGACGGTTTGATGGAATCGCGTGAAACCTATTTGGGGATGTAAAGAATTTGTTGTAGATGTGCCTTTTGGGTTTTTCAGATTTTAAGTACACATGATTTGAGAGATATTAAATAAATAAGGCGGAAATGGGTGAACGGATCAAAGAGTGTGTGTTGCTATGAAAGTGGAGTTTGTTGATTTTAAAATGAATAACAGTTTGAATGTCACTTTTGACGTTTAAATTGACATGTTATTTTAAATGAATAGCAGTTTGAATGTCACGTTTGACGTTTCAATTTACAGGTATTTATACAAATTTTACATCATTTCAGGAAGTTATGAAAGTAATTTGGTATCTATTATTTAATGTGAAAAAGATAACGAAAATATAGGCATAAAATGGCGAACATTGAAATTTCTTTCAGTGGGAAACAATATTGTTACAATGGAAAACAACTTCTTTCAATAGAAAATTCTGAATTTCGAGCAATGGGAAATACACAACTTTTACGCTAAATTCGAAAAATCTCGGAACTACCAACTCAAAATTTCCCCAATAAAAAAAAAAAAAAATACAACTTTCGTCACTGGTTAACACACAACTCTCCCCAATAAAAATCATACAATTTTGTCAGTGGTAAACACACAACTTCCCTCAATAAAATCATACAATTTTGTCAGTGGTTAACACACAATTTTCCTCAATAAAAAACATACAACTTTCGTCAGTGGGAAACACACAACTTCCCTCAAAACGGGTACGAAGTGACGAGCTATCTTCGCCTATGTACTGACATGGAAGCGAGGAATGGAGGACGAGCTTGCTTCGCAGATGTACAGATATGTAAGCGAGGAACGCAGTTACGAGCTTGCTTCGCCAATGTACTGGATATGGAAGCAGGAACGAAGAGACGAGCTTGCTTCAACAATTGTTGGAATCAAATGAAAATATTTCAGTGATGAACAACTTCCCTCAATGGAAAACATATGCTTTTCTCAGTGGTTAACACACAACTTTCCTCAATAAAAAAACATTCATCTTTCGTCAGTGGTTAACACACAATTTCCCTCAATGAAAAACATACAACTTTCGTTAGTGGGAAACACACAACTTCCCTCAAAACTTGTACTGACATGGAAGCGAGGAATGAAGTGACGAGCTTGCTTCGCCAGTGTACTGGACATGGAAGCAGGAACGAAGCACCAATTGTTGGAATCAAATGAAAATATTTCAGTAGTGGACAAACAACTTCCCTCAATGGAAAACGCACAATTTTGTCAGTGGGAAACACACAACTTCCCTTAATGAAATCATTCAACTTTTTTCAGTGGGTAACACACAACTTCCCTCAATAAAAAACATACAACTTTTGTCAGTGGTAAACACACAACTTCCCTCAGTGAAAAACATACAACTTTTGTCAGTGGTTCACACACAAATTCCCTTAATAAAAAACATAATTTTTGTCATCAGGAAACGCACAACTTATCTCAATGCAAAACATACAAATATTGTCAGTGGTAAACACACAACTTTCCTCATTGGAAAACTTACATCTTTTGTCAGTGGTTAACGCACAACTTCCCTCAATGAAAAACATACAACTTTTGTCAGTGGTAAACACACAACTTCCCTCAATTAAAACCATTCAACTTTCGTCAGTGGTTAACACACAATTCCCTCAATAAAAACATACAACTTGTGTTATTGGTAAATACACAAATTCTCTCAATGAAAACATACTACTTTTGTCAGTGGTAAACACACAACTTTGTTCATTGAAAAACATACAACTTTTGTCAGTGATTAACACACAACTACCCTCAATGAAAAACATACAACAATCGTCAGTCAGTTCTTCAGTGTCGCGGAGCCTAGGGGTCAGACCTGCGAAGCAGGTCGGACCGCTAGTTGTATACTATTGGAAATGAAAATTGTATTTTTTATTAATTATTATTATAAATTGCATAATTTGACTTTTTTTTTTTTAGAATTTTGTTTCATTTCCAAGGCTAACCCGATTTTTGAGCTAATTTTTAATATTTTCATATTTAATTTCTGGCGTTATAGGGCATGTAAATGTAATTCTGTTTATTGATTCTGATGTAGAATTTTATGATCTCTGAACTTTATTTGAAACTTTTTTGTCTAACATAATTTGTTAAGCAGGAAATTACGAAAGTGTGATTTTACATGTTAAAGTCCTATGTTCCGGGGTCGCGGTCAACACCCTGTATATATATATATATATATATATATATATATATATATATATATATATATATATATATATATATATATTTATATATATATATATATATTTATATATATATATATATATATATATATATATATAAATTAGAGTTTCGTGGGAAGGCAGTCAATTGTGGGCTAAATAAAAACTTCTTTTAAATTTGCCAAGCTTTCAGATATATTTTATCCTTCATCAGGGCACTGTGTAACAAAAATTATAAAAATATAAATATTTTTTACAAAATTTGTGAAGTAAACTTACATTTAGTTGAGACTATCTATAGAATTTTCTCCAATGGTCAATAATAATATAAATAATTGAACACTAAATTAAACATAAAATGTACTCAAAATAATTAAAATAAGTATTTTAATAAAATGTCAAAATAAATTAAAAATTGACAAATAATATAAATAATATTTTTTGGAAAACTTGATTTAAATATCGAAAATATAAATGCTAGAGCAATTAGAAAAATTTTTAGTAATATGAATTTATAACAAAAAGAAGAAAACAGTAAAAAAGAGAATAATTAAAATAATTATGAATTATTTTGAGCATTACAGGTTTTAATAATAGACATTTTTAATAAATAACAATATATATTGCTCAGACCATCTAAATCAGTCCTTTTATTCATCGTATTGCTAACGTTGTAAATATGAACCATCTCAAGAAATGACCTTTTTGACAAATTTCGTTCAATATCTAATATTTTTACATCTGTATAATTTATTCGATGGTTTTTATTATTAAAATGTTCAGCCAAAGCACTAGAGTTAGGTTTAAGCCTGGCATCACTTTTATGAGATATAAGTCTACCAGCTAAATTTCTAGAAGTATGCCCTATATAAACAAGGTCACATTCATGGCATGGAATACAATACACAACATTAGATTGTTGAAGTGTAGGGGTCTTGTCTTTTAATTTAGTAAAAATTCCACCAATTGCTGTACAATTTCTGTAAGTTAGTTTAAGGGAGTCATGTTTTACTACATTTTTAATTTTTGGTGAAAGATTAGGTATGAAGGGCAGAGAAGCATATTTTATGTTTTCATTAGACAGTAAATTATTATTATTTAAAATGTTAAGAGAATTTAATTCATTAACACTGTTGCAAAAAAGTAATTTATTAATCATATTTCGTGGGTAACCATTGGACAAAAGTACATCTCTGAGTCTATTAAGGTTTTTATGATGGAATGTTGAGTCTGAGATTCGAAGAATTCTTTTTTTAAATCCCAAAATGAAATTAATTTTCAATTTCTTAGGTTGGCAAGATAGAAAATGAATATAACGCTGTGAAGCCATAGGTTTAACATACCAGTCAGTTTTTAAATTTCCATTGACATCTCTTATTATTAGAGTATCAAGGAAAGCAATGGACATATTCAGTTCCTGTTCAAGCGTAAATTGAATGTGATTATTGTATTTGTTGAATATATCAAGAATCTCATTTGTTCTATCAGCTGGTACTGCACACACAATGTCATCAACAAACTTTTTAATAAATGGTAGTTTGAAAGAAAGTTTTGGGATACATTCATTTAAAAGTGCATCCATAATGTGACCTTGTTTATATAGGGCATACTTCTAGAAATTTAGCTGGTAGACTTATATCTCATAAAAGTGATGCCAGGCTTAAACCTAACTCTAGTGCTTTGGCTGAACATTTTAATAATAAAAACCATCGAATAAATTATACAGATGTAAAAATATTAGATATTGAACGAAATTTGTCAAAAAGGTTATTTCTTGAGATGGTTCATATTTACAACGTTAGCAATACGATGAATAAAAGGACTGATTTAGATGGTCTGAGCAATATATATTGTTATTTATTAAAAATGTCTATTATTAAAACCTGTAATGCTCAAAATAATTCATAATTATTTTAATTATTCTCTTTTTTACTGTTTTCTTCTTTTTGTTATAAATTCATATTACTAAAAATTTTTCTAGTTGCTCTAGCATTTATATTTTCGATATTTAAATCAAGTTTTCCAAAAAATATTATTTATATTATTTGTCAATTTTTAATTTATTTTGACATTTTATTAAAATACTTATTTTAATTATTTTGAGTACATTTTATGTTTAATTTAGTGTTCAATTATTTATATTATTATTGACCATTGGAGAAAATTCTATAGATAGTCTCAACTAAATGTAAGTTTACTTCACAAATTTTGTAAAAAATATTTATATTTTTATAATTTTTGTTACACAGTGCCCTGATGAAGGATAAAATATATCTGAAAGCTTGGCAAATTTAAAAGAAGTTTTTATTTAGCCCACAATTGACTGCCTTCCCACGAAACTCTAATTTATAATTAATTGCAGTCGCGAAACGAAACATTATATATATATATATATATATATATATATATATATATATATATATATATATAACAATACCTCCCTTACGTAGAGGTAGGCGGGAGGTAAAAATATGAAATCGTCGTTTGCAACACAAATTGTTTCATACGTGACTAGAAACAAAAGAAAAATTGATGCAATACTTGCCAAGAAGCAAATACAGTACAGCTTTCTTGTGGTGCGGTTCACGTCACTATCTTCTTTCTCACTTTCTCCCACTGTTACTGATTTGATTCATACGAGCAATAGTGGGAGAAAGTGAGAAAGAAGATAGTGACATAAACATTCTTATTTTGGAGTTAAATATAAATTAAAATTGTTAAATATCAGTAACATTTGCAGCTACAATTTAAATAGATTTTTATGACGATTTTGTTATTGCTTATTATTGTATAATTTAATTTAATAAAAAGCGGAAATTTATACGCTGAGGTGTAGATTTTTGTGTGCGCATTTTAAAATCCGGTAGTGTATACTATCAGCTAGCGGCGCGAGCGCTCCCGCGGCCAACTAATGAACTAGCGTTAGCATTTGTCAACTGTTGTATTATTTTGACAGGTAATTAAAAAAAAATGGATATACCACACAAGAAAACCAAATCAGACGGTAAATAACCACAATTTCTTCTAGTTTTGCATGAAGTAGTGTTTAATTCAAGCTATAATTTTTATTTACATAGATTTATAGGTTACAGGAGTCTCTCGCAGTGGTAGAATCCGCAAGAAATCTTCCAAACTTGTAGATTTCGTGTCTCCAGATGATCTGGACACGCAGTGTAAACATACACCGGTTAGAAAAACCTCCGAAACACACGATGTAATGCTTTCACCAAAACACACTACACACTTTACCCCAAAAGCCGAACAAATATTCATCAAAGAAGAAAACATCAAACAAGAATTGGAATATGAAGAATTTGACATGCCAAGTGTTGATGATCAACCAGCAGAAAGTTTATATTTGATAGAAAAGTCAAACCGGAAACGAATTGTTATCAAAGGCGGAAAAATAGTCGATGAGACAAAAGCAGCGCAACGGAAAAATACAGGAAAACCGCGAACTACGTCGTATATGATGTGGGCGCGCAACATACGCTCCGATCTGCTTAAAGTGAACCCGGATATGGATTTTTCAACAATATCCAAAAAATTAGGGGCAAATTCAACTGGCGCAGAAGAGCGAAACGCGTCAACAACCAAGCGCTGCTCATGAAGTGAACTTCAGAGTCAACAGGGCTACCAACCGGGAAAAACACTAAGTTCCTTGTGAAAAAATCCCAGGATTTTGACAATTTACAACTTGGTGTTTCAGTGATCTCTGGACCGGTTTCGCCACCGGATATCACAAAAGGGAAAAGCGGAAGTGACGTGGCATTTTATTGATGTAGCAGCGCATCTGGAACTTTTGGAAGAAAGTTTGAGAATCTTCGAGAACGACTCAAGAAACATGAGGTTAGTTTTTTCTTGCTCAAAACTGTACTATTTATTTTATAGAGAAATGTTTCAAATAAATCTTGTAGAGAATTAAATTCTGCATCGAACATAATTAAAATTTTTTTAACACCCAGTATGCCCGAAATAATTGAATAACATAACCTCCAATTTAAACAAATTGATAATTATTAAACTGTACAAAATAACAAAAAAAAGTTCAAATAAATATTGGAGCCAGTATCATTCTGCATCTTTTTCATTATAACTAATTTGGTTGTAACTCAATTATTTTCTGAGATATTCCCAAAAAACTGTTTTGAACTTCAAGTAAACTATCACTTCCGGTTAGCGGATTGCTCCCAAAATCTAGCCAGCTTATAACATAAACATGTAAAAAGTAAATATGAAATTTGGTCTTGATATTCTCACCTTAAGTGTGGTTACCGGCCGTCAAATCGTGACCCCCAAAATGAAAAATTATTAAACTTGACAGTAAAACACGATTTTTGCATTTTTTACTGATTTAAATTTAAATAAAACATTGTTAGGCAGTTGTAGTACAATGGTAAGTTGTATTTCCAGGGTCAGATAGCAGTGAGTGGTAGTTTGTATTGTTGGACTCGCTTCTCTGCGCATTGGGGCCTTGATGTGCCTCACCCAGCAAGATTCCGAATTGAATAGTTGCTCACCAGAACAATTAATTGACACAAACTTTTCATGTTTAGAATTTAAATTTATTTGTGTATGCTTCGATAGTAAAAAAAATTGTAAAAAAAAACTTAGGCCCATAAACCTATTTTTTATTTATTTTTTGTATGAAACTGTGTTAAAATATATGACGATCAGTGAAAACCCGATGTGAAAATTCCATATATTACCAGAGATATGATTTTTCAAAGTTTGTGTGACGTCACTGGTACTCCTCCAGTGGCACTAAAACAACGATTTTTCATGATAGTAGATATTAAAAATTTTTTAATGTAAAAATAATATTTACATATTATAAGTCTTAATTTACAACAATTAAACTTAATATAAATAAAGATAAAATTCCTTTGGCAACTTGATATTCGAGTAAACATCAAACGAAAGTTTGAGAACAGTGGCGCTAGTAGCGGTGTAATCTAACCTCAACACACAATTTTATTCAATAGTTTTTCAACACAGCTCAAGAAAACAGTGGAATTATAAAGTAATAGAAGCCCAACAAATATAATCTTAAATACCAACAAACAAAACAAATGAAATGACATTTCGTAGTTCTATTTTAGCTCACAATAGGCGCTGGGCGCAGCGGTAGACGCGTGATTTACAACTTTTCATATTTCTGGCCAATAGAATCAATGCGGTACCCGTGACGTCAAAATATGTTCAATTCGTTGTATCGCTTTACTGCAAAATATTTAAAAGAAAAAAAAATACTTGACTACTAATTATTCCGTAAGTGTTACACGATTTTGGTATAAATTTGTCATCTTTCGTTTATGGTTTATGCGCCCATTGTAATTTCATAAAGATTAGTTTTTGTTTTACACTTTTGATTAACACAACATGAGCGTTCACATATAAGATATTTAGGTCAACTATACAAGCTGAAGATAGCCCAAGATGAACATGACTTTTTTGAAACAATATATCATTAATATAATAAATGAAACATATAATGTTTTATACCTACATTTGTAGATAAAAGTCCAAAGTTTTGTAATAATTTTTAAAAAGCTAATTTTGTTTACAAATTATACATGAACATAATTTTCAAAGTAGTAAAATGTATATCACACATTCCCATGAACGACTACAGTAATGAAAATAACTCGTATATTTATAAATATGATCGTCTATGACATACTAAGATTATTTTTAATTGAATTTACAGTTTTTGAGAAACAAATAAAAATATACCAAAAAGTGTGTTTTTTGTATATTTTTATTTGTTTCTCAAAAACTGTAAATTCAAATTGAAATTTTTTTTTTTTTTTTTTTATTTAAATTTATGGGCATTCAACTACATGGTCATTTATGCCCCGGTACAGTAATTTGTAGTACATTTGATTTAGATTAAGTACATAGTTTTATTTACATGTGAAAAATTGAGGTTAGAGTCTATATTTTATTATACATTTTGATAGATTTAAAATATGATATTATATTTTTTTTTCTGCTCTGGCATTATTTTCGAGTGCTGCGCTGATTGATGGTGGGATGCTATTGGATATTCTATCTGCTGTGTAGATGGGGCATTCTTCTATTATGTGTTTGATGGTTAGTCTTGTATTGCATTGGGAGCATGCAGGGGGCTCGGTCCTTGTAAATAGGTGGTTGTGTGTCACTTGGGTATGACCTATCCTTAGTCGAGTAAGTATTATTTGTTCTCTTCTACTTCCGTGTGGTTCCCATTTTCTTTCGTCTTGTTGTACTTCTCGTAGTTTGTTGTTCACTGTTTGGGTCCATTTTTCTTTCCATACTTTTTTTATTTTTGCCTTCATTGCGGAGATTATATCGTATGATTGCAGTGGTATGTCTTTTACTGGTTGTGAGATAGATGATTTGGCTGCATTATCTGCTTTCTCATTTCCCGGTATTCCGACGTGCGATGGAACCCAAATAAAGGCTATATTTACGTTTTTATGTGTTAGTCTTGCTACGAGATTTTTTATATTTATAATTATGTTGTTTTTTGGATATAGTTTATTTATGCTCTTAATGACACTATTTGAATCTGAACATATCGCAATGCTTTTGTTTGTGTAGTCCTTTTGAAGGATTATTTGTAGGCTTGATCTTATAGCTTCTGCTTCTGCCGTGTATATGCTTGTTATATTAGGAAGGTGGTAATAAAAAGTTTCAGTTTCTGTAACTACTGCTGCTCCTATTTGGTTTTCTTGTTTTGTGCCGTCGGTATAAATAAACTCATAGTTCTTCAATTTTGACTGGAGTTTGTAAAATGTTTTTTTATAGTATTCGTGGTTAGTTTCATCTTTTCGGAATGGGGATGTGAGTTCTAGGATATGTGTTATGTGTATTGTCCAAGGGGGGATGTCGTCTTGGTTATCGTTTTGGATTTTTAAGGTTTCCAGTCCTAGGCTGTTTAGGGTATTTCTTATGTCAGTGAGAAAGGCAGTATTTTGTTTTAATTTTATTGCGTTACGAGTTGCTAGGAAGAATTTATTGAAGTTAGGGTGATCTGGATTGCTTGCTACTTTTAGGATGTAGGAGAGTGTGAGATGTTGTCTTCTTACTTGTAGCGGATATTGGTTTGCTTCTACTAGGATGGAGTAGATGGGGCTAGACCTAAGCGCACCTGTGATTATTCTAATAGCGGCATTGTGGACTGGTTCTATTATTTTCAGATGTTGGTGTTTCGCTTGGGAGTATATTATGCATCCATAGTCCATTTTAGAGAGTACCATAGCCTTATAAGTTTTTAATAGAGTAATTCTATCTGCACCCCAGTGATGGTTTGCTAGTACTTTTAATAAATTGAGCCTTTTGTTGGCTTCATATTTTAACTGTTTTAAGTACGGCATCCAAGTAAGTTTTTTATCTATAAGTAGTCCTAGGAATTTGATGGTGTCTGTGTATGTTATTTGTGTATTATTGTAGGTTAGTACCGGTGGTATATTAAGTCGTCGTTTCTTTGAGAAGTGCATGGCTTTTGTTTTTATGATTGATATTTTGAACCCTGTTTTCGCTGCCCATTTTTCGATGTTTTTCAGTGCCAATTCTAGGTGTTCTTTAATTGTTGTCATGTTTACGCCTTTACAATATATACATAGGTCATCGGCGAAGAGGAGAGATTTAACGGGTTTTGGTATTTGTTCTGTTACTTTATTCATTGCTATTAGGAATAAAGTCACGCTTATGGTGGAGCCCTGCGGTATACCATTTTCTTGTATTTTTGTTCTTGATAGGTACCCGTTGAATTTTACTCTAAAGGTTCTTTGTGAGAGGAACCCTTTTATAAAGTGTAGCATATGTCCGTTTACTTTATATTCTTCTAGATTTTTAAGTATGTTGTACCGCCAGGTAGTGTCGTAAGCTTTTTCCATGTCGAAAAATATACTAATTACATCTTGTTTGTTTTTAAAAGCTTCTTTAATATCTGTTGTGAGTGCTAGTAATTGGTCTGTTGTTGATCTACCTTGTCGAAAGCCGCACTGTATATTGTTTAAGATTTTATTTTTTTCCAAGTACCACATTAGTCTTCTATTAATTATTTTTTCCATGGTTTTACAGAGTGTGTTTGTCAAAGTGATAGGTCTATAGCTTTGTGGATTGGTTTTTTCTTTGTTGGGTTTCAGTATTGGTACAACAATACTTTCTCTCCATTGTGTGGGGAAAGAGTTCGTTTGCCATATAAGGTTATAAATTTTTAGAAGTTGTTCTAGGGCTTCATTTGGTAGCTGTTTTAGAAACTCGAAGAGTATGTTATCTGGTCCAGGAGAGCTATTGGTTTTGGTTTCATTAATTGCTAGAGTAAGTTCGTCCATTGAGATAGGGATATTTAGTGGATCATTAGGGTCGTCTAGTATATTTATTGGTTCTTTTTCTTGTACGTCTTTATATTGTACAAATTCGTTTCTATAGTTTTTGCTAAGACATTTGCTATTTCATGTGGGTCTGTTATTTTGGTATTGTTTTCTATTAAGACGTTTGTAGGGTGGGAATATGATTGGTTTTTTATTCTTCTTATTTTGTTCCATACTTCACTAGTTGGTGTTTCAGTTGTGAGAGTAGATACATATTCTCTCCATGACTTCTTTTTACTGTTCTTAATTATCAGACGTGCATTTGCTCTAGCTCTTTTGTAATTTATTAAGTTGTCTGTTGTCTTCTTTTTTTGGTATTTTCTTTGTGTTCTTTTAACTTCTCTTATTGCGTTTCCACAATTTTCGTTCCACCAAGGCACACATTTTTTATTTTTCTGTTTTATGTATCCTATTTCTTCTTCTGCAACTTTTTGAATATTATTTGTTAATTCTTGTATTAAGTAGCTCACGTCAGTTGTATTCGTTAGTGATATCGTTCTCATTTTTTCTTTGAATTTGTCCCAATTCGCTCTTCTTATATTCCATTTAGGATTTAATTTGGGAGGATTGTTTTGTATGGAGGGTTGTGATATTTTGAGTGGGTAGTGGTCGCTGCCGTATGAGCTAGTTAGGACTTCAAATATTGTGTTTGTTGATAAGGAGGGGTGGGCGAATATTAAATCTATGATGGAGAATGTATTGGATCTAGTACAGAAATGTGTCGGTGTTTCATTATTGAGCAGAATATGATTCTCGAAGGCTTTTTCTATAGTTTTTCCGCGCTGATTGATTGTAGTCGAACCCCATGATGCATTGTGAGCGTTAAAGTCTCCCAAGAAATAATGTGGGGTGGGAATTTGGTTTATTAGTGCATTTATTTCGATTATGCTGGGATTAACGTCAGGTGGGATATATATGTTGCATATATTCATTTCTGAAGGATAAGTGATTTTAACAGCTACAGCTTCTAAATTAGTTTGTATCTGTATTTCTTTTGTAGGTATAGAGTTTTTTACTAATATGGCCACACCTCCGCTTGCGTGGGTTGCTTGGGTTCTGTCCTTTCTATATACGTCATATCCTTTCTCACTTATGGTTATATTTTCCTTTAGTTTGGTTTCTTGTATACATAGAATATCGGGTATGTGTTCTGCCAGTAGTATTTTTACTTCTTCGTAATGGCTCCGAATGCCATTACAGTTCCATGAAATTATGTTGGTCATTGTATTATATTTTCCGGATTTAGGGTTTTGATTAGCTTTGTGACACGGTATTTTATTGTTCTGCCTTTTAGGAATGGATGAATAGAGGTTAACATCTGTGCTAAAGCTTGTGGATCTGATGTATATTCCTTAGCAAGTTCCACTGGATCGCTGGTTTTTTGTGCGTTTTCTAGAAAATCCTTCAATAGACTGTAGGATATTATATAATTTTCAGGATTTTTTTCTATTAGTTCTTTTGCGGGTTGTAACATGCGTTCTGTTAGGTCTTGCGAGCTTAAACTTCTGTTCATTCGTTTTAGTTTTTTATTCTTTTTTGTGTTATCGATATTTGTGTTGTCCCACGTTTCGGGTGTAGAATCTGTATAACTTATTTGTGAGAGAGTGTCTTCGGTGGCGGAGCTTTCATTTTCTGCTTCTATGGTGCCTGCTGGTCTTTTACCTTTTGTTTGAATATTTTTTGTTGTATTTAGTAGTGTAGCTTGTGGTGTTATTTCTTGCTGACTTTGTGTATTGTTTGCTGGTGGTGGTTGTGCGTTTTTTACTTGTTGTGTTTGTTTATTATTTAACTGTTGTGATTCACATTTGTGTGCTACATGTCCTTTCTGCTTACATATAGAGCATGTGGGGTCTTCGTTTGAAAGAAAAATTCTATATGATGTTTCCTCAAAGTCTATAACAACCGATGATGGGATTTCTCTATTTTCTTCTGATTTGATGTATACTGCTCTTCTAAAACTAAGTATGTGTGCGTATTCGCTATCGTGGATTATTCCTTGTTTTAAAAATGTAATGGGCGATAATGTCAAAATATTATTATCTTTTAATATCTTTTCAATAAGTTCATTTGGTATAGTGGGGCATACGTTCGAGATAACAAGTCTTTGAGCTGGCGTAATTAATCGTCGTATTTCTACTTCGTGGCCGTTTATTATTATTTTTGGGTGGTTTAGTATAATTTGATCTACTATTTGTTTAGAAGTAAGGTAGATACATAACCTATTGTTAGAAATTCTGGAAGCAAATTGGATGTTTTTTGGGCCTATTTTATTTCCTACGGCTTTGATATAATCTGCCAGTTGTATACCATCGATGATATGCATTAGAATTGCTTGGTCTTTTTTCGGATAGATAATATTTTGAGAGGTTTTTGAGGCATAAGATTGGGTTGTGCTTTGATTTTTAAATGTTGTTTGCGTGTTGTTTGCGGCGGAATGCACATCGCTGCTTGTTGATGGTTTGTTTAATGGTGGGTATTCTTTTTCGAGGTTCATGTTTATGCTAAATCTTCTTCTTTCTGCCGGTAGATGTCAGCATTGTCAGTGTTATGGCAGTAGCACTACTTGCCGACAGGTGGCGTATGTGGTGTTATAATATAAGGAAAAAGTAAAAGGTGTGGAGTTTGGAGGTTGGAATTTTGTGATAAGGGATATTTCGATTATAGGGGGACGAAAGGACGGTAAATTATGTTTAAAAGATGAACTAACCTTTTATTTTGTAGGATGTCTTCTCTGAAGAATTAGACAGTCACTATTAAAAAACGGGTTTAATTTTAACTGTAAGGCTCGATAAAGCACGTGTGGCTTGTGCCAAACATCGAGTTGGAGTCCTCAAATTGAAATTAAACTTAGTATGTTATAGACGATCATATTTACAAATATACGAATTATTTTTATTACTGTAGTCGTTCATGGGAATGAGAGACACAGTTTCAAAGTTTTGAATTTTTGATCAACTAGACTTCAACTAATATTTTTTTTTTACTTTAATGTTTCAGTTATCTTTTACAAATTATAAAAATTTAGATCATTTCAGTCACATATTATTCAATATTTCTTCTTTTCATTTATAATTTGCTTTATAAAGTTTCTCGGTTGCAAAATCGTGACGTCATCTTGTAATAGATTGTACAGCATGGCAAAGCGAAAGAGGTGTTGGTAACAAATAATAATTTGCTTTTCAGGGTTATAATAACTACTCATTATTATTAAAATTAACAATGCGATAAATTAAATAAGGTATTCGTTAATTATAACGTTTTTAAACAAAGAGTTAAGGACGTGTTAAAATAAAAATGTTTTGATGTACTTACCTTGTCGGTAATGTCGGTAGTCTCATTATCACACCTGTCATCTCAAGTCATATGTTGCAGTTAACAACGATTTTCAAGTTCAACGTGTGTTTATTGTATTTGTTATTTTATTTTCCAATGTTACTATATTTGTAAAAACCTCTCAGCAAATAACAATGACAGATGGCAGTCAATCTGACAGTAGGTGTAGTTCCACGCTCTCCGCAAGAGCGTGTTGTGTAGTATTACAAGATGACGTATATGCTGACGTCACAAGCGAAACATTTGAAATGCGATGCCAATTTCATAAAATCGTATCTTAATAAATAAATGTCTTTTAATATTAAAGTTTGTAACTATATTTATAATTTTACTCAAACTTACAGAAAAAAAATATAGAATGAAGAAAGGTGTTTGACCACATTGTAAGAAATAATTTTTTCAAATTTGAATTTGCAAAACAAAATATTTTTTCATCTGACATTGAAGTGTACAAGTCACTGTAAAAAAATCCATGAAATTTTGACGGATGGAGGTTGTTGGACCATAAACAACATGAAAATAAATGAAGAATACAGAAATTGCTGTTTTTAAAAAAATGATAAATTTTAGCTAACGTTATTTGACGAACATAAAAAATGCAGTCGATAGATGTTGCTGTCGCACCCTGTGAATAAAAAATCTGATGTAGGCAGCACATAACCTCCCGCCCAATACTACTCTTAAACGGTACAAAATGGTATTTGATGATACAGAAACATACCTTCTTATTTGTTTATTTTCTTTATATTTGAGAATTTTAATGTTCTTTCGTATATTTATTTAATTATATGACATATATTTCACTAAGAAAACAGTTTCACAATCACAATAACATGTGTCGCATTTAGTAAAAAATTGAAAATTTTTAAATGTTTCCATGCTGTACTAGGAATACAAGATTTGTGAAACCTAATTTCTTTATATTTTATTATCTCTAAATCTAAAGGAAATTAATAAAATTAGTGTAATCAAACCACATGTAAAATTAAATATTCTTCAACTTTCAAAATAACATAAATTGTTGGAAAAGGAAATTTAACCGTGTTCACGAAAAACTGTTAAGGGCTTCAAGTAAACTGCTACTTCCGGTTGACCAATTTTATCCAAAATCTAATCAGCTCTTCATTTAAATATAAAAAGCAATAATTCACAAAATTGTATTTTTTGGTATTATAGTATTTGAGTAATGCGAGACGAAAAAATTGCCACAGACTACACACACACACACACACACACATAAATACATACATACAGATATAATGAATATAGTAAAACCTTATTGTAGGGACTTTAAAATGTGCTTATTCATTGAAAACTCACTACCTAATTTTTTGACCAAAAACAATACCTCCCTTATCTAGAGGTACGCGGGAGGTAAAACAGATAAAAACTTTAAAATAAAAAAAAGTAATAGTTAAAAAAAAAATACGTGTTAAAGTCCCTTATTGATTATTTTTACTAAAAAAAATTCTTGTTAAAAAATATTCAGTGGAATAGTTCCAATAAAATAAAAACTGAAAATACGTATTTTTTAATTACGACGTAACTCTTTGGATTTAAAAGCTGAAATTTTCAGGAGAATTTTTATTTTTAATTATAAATCGATCAGCCGTATGGATTTTTAAAAATCACTGGGGGCAGATTTTGAATGCTTATCCGGCTATACCCTTTAATCAAATATTTCTTAAAAGTACCTAATTAAATATTTAAAAGTATTTAAGATATTTAAAATTATCTAAAAGTATCTAAAATTTTAAAAAATATCTTAAGTAATTATATTAGATACATTTAAGAAATATTTGTATCTTAAGATACTTGGAATAAAAAGTATCTGGATACTTACGTATCTTTAACAAATTTATGTAAGTATCTTAGAAAAGTATCTAGATATTTATTAAAAGTATCTTTCTCAGCTCTGTGGATTTTGCTGTCGCACCCTGTGAATAAAAAACTCCAACAACTTTCCAGCAATGTTTATTTAGAAGCAATGAGTATCGTACAATGAGGTTAGGTGAGATGGTGTATCTTGCGCATGTGTGAAGTTGAGGTGCGCGCGCAGGCGCAGCGGCGTCTGGAACACCTTGGCGCACACGGGGCACGAGGCGGGCGCGCCGCCCGAGTGCTTCAGCAAGTGCTCCTTCAGGCTGCAGTTCTGCGCGAAGCGCGCTCCGCACTCCAAGCACGCGAATGGTTTCTCGCCCGTGTGTAGGCGCATGTGGGATTTCAGCGTGGCTGAAGTGCCGCACTTCTTACCTGCAACACACGCATCACGTTTTCAAAGCAATGAAACTTTGTTTTTTACATCCCGTGTGTCTGTCTTAAAGGTGTACATAGGAGATGAACATGGGAAATCAGTTTTTTGCGGACTGTTGCTCGGTGTTCTATCGGACAACAATGATTGTAGTACCAATCGAAAGATATCACTTTTATAAATCAAACGATGTAAAACACACTACTATTCAGTAGTCATTTGGTTCCGTAAATTAATTTTTTAATTTTGAGAATTCTCCGGTTTATTCAATTTTTATCGTAAATAAATATAGTCAAAAAAACTTACCGATCCGTATATTGGCATCCATACAAATATGCTATAAAGGCGGATCGGCAAGTTTTTTTTTTTTGTCAACTAACAAAACTATCAAAGTTAACAGCTAATATAGTTTTTCGATTTTTACATGATATTATTTCGATTTTTTAAGCTGAATTTCAAACTTGCCTTATTAAAATGGTATCACTTTTTTTTGTTGCCCTCTGCGCCACTCTTGCCGCATCCCCTACAATGAAATTGTTTTTGGAAGATATCAGTTCTTTTTGTTGATTTAGTTTTTGGACTTGGCTTCAAAGCCTTATTCACAAATCTAAATTAGTGTTAGTGTTGTTTTTGTTTTAACAACTTTGTAGATGTGTTATGCAATCGTTTACAAATCGGTTTTACGTTTTAGTTTTAACGCCTAAGTTTGCAAACTCCTTAGTTCTGTTTTAGTTCTGCGTGTTATACTTAAGAATTAATCACTAGGAATACGTGTAAAATGATGCAGCGATATACAGTTATCTTTTTCTTTCAACTTTCATTCAAAATACGTAAATAACCATAGCAATAAACGCTTCTTCGGCATTCATCTAGAATAATTTGTATATTAAAACGTTTTTTAAAAATAATTTTATAATATATTTACCACTAGCTAATACCCGGCATGCGTTGCAATGCCACTCAAAGATATTTTCTGAAATACCTCGCATGTGATACCATACAATTGGCTAAGCAAGCTCGTTACTTCGTTTCTTGTTTCTATTCTTTTCTAAGTAATATGTATTCTGAAAATGAACCAAATCTGATCATAAATACAATTGTTCGAAATATCCCGACCCCAGCGCTATCTAGTGGGCCCAAACTAAATCAGGAACCTTCGTGGGGATGCTCACAACAACTCACCGAAGTTTCATCGCAATCGAATGTATAGTATAAGAACGTATTACGGGACAAACAAACAAACTGTAGTTCATATCAATAAAATACATAATGTTTGTTCCAAGTGGTTATTTCTGACAAATTCGTGATATGTTCGTGACAATGTCACTGCGCCTGCGATAAATGTAAAAAATGGAGTGAAGCGCATATGCATACTTATTTTTTGTTTTGACAGCTAACCTTAAATATACATATAAATAAAGAAATTCATACATTTTTCGCTACAAAAAAGGAAATGAAGCTTACGTTTCAAACTTAACTTTGTTTATAATTATTGCAGGCGCAATGAAATTGTCACAAACATGTCACAAACTTGTCAGAAATAACCACTTGGAACAAACCTAATGTCATTTTCTGACAGTATTGGAGGTAACTGCATTACCGATCTAGTTGAATTTATTTTTTATATTTGTCACTAAATGTCGCCACATTAAATCCAACAACTAAAACGTTATTTGTGAATGTCACTTCCAAATACAATAAAACATAGAACATAAAACTAACACTAGTTTCGATCTGTGAATTTGGCTTTCGTACTCATGGTCGTGCGACGTCTCAAATCACAGACAGACAATGTGCTGCCGTCTTGTGGCAAAAATTGTAAAAGGAAATTTTAAATTGATAACTTCACGCGTGATAACGCGAGATTTCACATTTCTGCCGCCGGCTAAAATACATAATCGTAAATAAAGAGTTATGTGCACATAATTCGTAAAAAAAACTAATGAATAAGTTTAAGATATGTATTATATCGTCTCTGATGCCAGTTTCAATGGAAATTATGATAGCATTTTTGTATTAAACAAGTTTGAATTATTTGGAGGTTAGGTTTTCCTAATATTAGGCGTAAGTAAGTGTTGTCGGTGAACTTCCAGCACACTTGGACTCTTGCCGGCGTCGTTCTACCGAACGACTTGATATTATTTTCTCTAGTTTATTAACTCCCCGACTAATATTAATAAAACTTTATTCAATTATACTAGAATTCCTCCTGAATCCAATGGTGAGGTCGCCAGGTCCGTATCTAGAGTAGTTTCCGAGTTACAGTCCCTTAAAATTGAACAATTTTTGGTTTCCAGTCCAATGGAAGTGTTTCAAATCACTTTTGCTCCTGTTTTACATTATTGACTACAACTAAGTTATCTTTTAATTAAATCTAGCACAACTGTTCATAATTATACCTGAAACTTCACTGAATTCAGTGGTCTGATTGCCAGGTCCGTACTTAGTTTGGTTTTTGAGTTATGAATATTGAAACTTAAACAGTTTCTGGTTATCATTTGGTTTGTAATATTTAAACATAATTTTATATTATTTTCTCTAGTTTATTAACTCCCCAACTAATATTAATAAAACTTTATTCAATTATACTAGAATCCCTCGTGAATCCAATGGTGAGGTCGCCAGGTCCGTATCTAGAGTAGTTTCCGAGTTACAGTCCCTTAAAATTGAACAATTTTTGGTTTCCAGTCCAATGGAAGTGTTTCAAATCACTTTTGCTCCTGTTTTACATTATTGACTACAACTAAGTTATCTTTTAATTAAATCTAGCACAACTGTTCATAATTATACCTGAAACTTCACTGAATTCAGTGGTCTGATTGCCAGGTCCGTACTTAGTTTGGTTTTTTAGTTATGAATATTGAAACTTAAACAGTTTCTGGTTATCATTTTGTTTGTAATATTTAAAGATAATTTTATATTATTTTCTCTAGTTTATTAACTCCCCAACTTATATTAATAAAACTTTACTCAATTATACTAGAATCCCTCCTGAATCCAATGGTGTGATCGCCAGGTCCGTATCTAGAGTAGTTTCCGAGTTACAGTCCCTTAAAATTGAACAATTTTTGGTTTCCAGTCCAATGGAAGTGTTTCAAATCAGTTTTGTTCCTGTTTTACTTTATTGACTACCACTAAGTTATCTTTTAATTAAATCTAGCACAACTGTTCATAATTATACCTGAAACTTCACTGAATTCAGTGGTCTGATTGCCAGGTCCGTAATTAGTTTGGTTTTTGAGTTATGAATATTGAAACTTAAACAGTTTTTGGTTATCATTTTGTTTGTAATATTTAAAGATAATTTTATATTATTTTCTCTAACTTATTAACTCCCCAACTAATATTAATAAAACTTTATTCAATTATACTAGAATCCCTCGTGAATCCAATGGTGAGGTCGCTAGGTCCGTATCTAGAGTAGTTTCCGAGTTACAGTCCCTTAAAATTGAACAATTTTTGGTTTCCAGTCCAATGGAAGTGTTTCAAATCACTTTTGCTCCTGTTTTACATTATTGACTACAACTAAGTTATCTTTTAATTAAATCTAGCACAACTGTTCATAATTATACCTGAAACTTCACTGAATTCAGTGGTCTGATTGCCAGGTCCGTACTTAGTTTGGTTTTTTAGTTATGAATATTGAAACTTAAACAGTTTCTGGTTATCATTTTGTTTGTAATATTTAAAGATAATTTTATATTATTTTCTCTAGTTTATTAACTCCCCAACTTATATTAATAAAACTTTACTCAATTATACTAGAATCCCTCCTGAATCCAATGGTGTGATCGCCAGGTCCGTATCTAGAGCAGTTTCCGAGTTACAGTCCCTTAAAATTGAACAATTTTTGGTTTCCAGTCCAATGGAAGTGTTTCAAATCACTTTTGCTCCTGTTTTACATTATTGACTACAACTAAGTTATCTTTTAATTAAATCTAGCACAACTGTTCATAATTATACCTGAAACTTCACTGAATTCAGTGGTCTGATTGCCAGGTCCGTAATTAGTTTGGTTTTTGAGTTATGAATATTGAAACTTAAACAGTTTTTGGTTATCATTTTGTTTGTAATATTTAAAGAGAATTTTATATTATTGTCTCTAGTTTATTAACTCTCCAACTAATATTAATAAAACTTTATTCAATTATACTAGAATCCCTCCTGAATCCAATGGTGAGATCGCCAGGTCCGTATCTAGAGTAGTTTCCGAGTTACAGTCCCTTAAAATTGAACAATTTTTGGTTTCCAGTCCAATGGAAGTGTTTCAAATCACTTTTGCTCCTGTTTTACATTATTGACTACAACCAAGTTATCTTTTAATTAAATCAAGCACAACTGTTCATAATTATACCTGAAACTTCACTGAATACAGTTGTCTGATTGCCAGGTCCGTACTTAGTTTGGTTTTTGAGTTATGAATATTGAAACTTAAACAGTTTCTGGTTATCATTTGGTTTGTAATATTTAAAGATAATTTTATATTAATTTCTCTAACTTATTAACTCCCCAACTAATATTAATAAAACTTTATTCAATTATACTAGAATCCCTCCTGAATCCAACGGTGAGATCGCCAGGTCCGTATCTAGAGCAGTTTCCGAGTTACAGTCCCTTAAAATTGAACAATTTTTGGTTTCCAGTCCAATGGAAGTGTTTCAAATCAGTTTTGTTCCTGTTTTACTTTATTGACTACCACTAAGTTATCTTTTAATTAAATCTAGCACAACTGTTCATAATTATACCGGAAACTTCACTGAATTCAGTGGTCTGATTGCCAGGTCCGTACTTAGTTTGGTTTTTGAGTTATGAATATTGAAACTTAAACAGTTTTTGGTTATCATTTTGTTTGTAATATTTAAAGATAATTTTATATTATTTTCTCTAACTTATTAACTCCCCAACTAATATTAATAAAACTTTATTCAATTATACTAGAATCCCTCCTGAATCCAATGGTGTGATCGCCAGGTCCGTATCTAGAGCAGTTTCCGAGTTACAGTCCCTTAAAATTGAACAATTTTTGGTTTCCAGTCCAATGGAAGTGTTTCAAATCAGTTTTGTTCCTGTTTTACTTTATTGACTACCACTAAGTTATCTTTTAATTAAATCTAGCACAACTGTTCATAATTATACCTGAAACTTCACTGAATTCAGTGGTCTGATTGCCAGGTCCGTAATTAGTTTGGTTTTTGAGTTATGAATATTGAAACTTAAACAGTTTTTGGTTATCATTTTGTTTGTAATATTTAAAGAGAATTTTATATTATTGTCTCTAGTTTATTAACTCTCCAACTAATATTAATAAAACTTTATTCAATTATACTAGAATCCCTCCTGAATCCAATGGTGAGATCGCCAGGTCCGTATCTAGAGTAGTTTCCGAGTTACAGTCCCTTAAAATTGAACAATTTTTGGTTTCCAGTCCAATGGAAGTGTTTCAAATCACTTTTGCTCCTGTTTTACATTATTGACTACAACCAAGTTATCTTTTAATTAAATCAAGCACAACTGTTCATAATTATACCTGAAACTTCACTGAATACAGTTGTCTGATTGCCAGGTCCGTACTTAGTTTGGTTTTTGAGTTATGAATATTGAAACTTAAACAGTTTCTGGTTATCATTTGGTTTGTAATATTTAAAGATAATTTTATATTAATTTCTCTAACTTATTAACTCCCCAACTAATATTAATAAAACTTTATTCAATTATACTAGAATCCCTCCTGAATCCAACGGTGAGATCGCCAGGTCCGTATCTAGAGCAGTTTCCGAGTTACAGTCCCTTAAAATTGAACAATTTTTGGTTTCCAGTCCAATGGAAGTGTTTCAAATCACTTTTGCTCCTGTTTTACATTATTGACTACAACTAAGTTATCTTTTAATTAAATCTAGCACAACTGTTCATAATTATACCTGAAACTTCACTGAATTCAGTGGTCTGATTGCCAGGTCCGTACTTAGTTTGGTTTTTTAGTTATGAATATTGAAACTTAAACAGTTTCTGGTTATCATTTTGTTTGTAATATTTAAAGATAATTTTATATTATTTTCTCTAGTTTATTAACTCCCCAACTTATATTAATAAAACTTTACTCAATTATACTAGAATCCCTCCTGAATCCAATGGTGTGATCGCCAGGTCCGTATCTAGAGCAGTTTCCGAGTTACAGTCCCTTAAAATTGAACAATTTTTGGTTTCCAGTCCAATGGAAGTGTTTCAAATCAGTTTTGTTCCTGTTTTACTTTATTGACTACCACTAAGTTATCTTTTAATTAAATCTAGCACAACTGTTCATAATTATACCTGAAACTTCACTGAATTCAGTGGTCTGATTGCCAGGTCCGTAATTAGTTTGGTTTTTGAGTTATGAATATTGAAACTTAAACAGTTTTTGGTTATCATTTTGTTTGTAATATTTAAAGAGAATTTTATATTATTGTCTCTAGTTTATTAACTCTCCAACTAATATTAATAAAACTTTATTCAATTATACTAGAATCCCTCCTGAATCCAATGGTGAGATCGCCAGGTCCGTATCTAGAGTAGTTTCCGAGTTACAGTCCCTTAAAATTGAACAATTTTTGGTTTCCAGTCCAATGGAAGTGTTTCAAATCACTTTTGCTCCTGTTTTACATTATTGACTACAACCAAGTTATCTTTTAATTAAATCAAGCACAACTGTTCATAATTATACCTGAAACTTCACTGAATACAGTTGTCTGATTGCCAGGTCCGTACTTAGTTTGGTTTTTGAGTTATGAATATTGAAACTTAAACAGTTTCTGGTTATCATTTGGTTTGTAATATTTAAAGATAATTTTATATTAATTTCTCTAACTTATTAACTCCCCAACTAATATTAATAAAACTTTATTCAATTATACTAGAATCCCTCCTGAATCCAACGGTGAGATCGCCAGGTCCGTATCTAGAGCAGTTTCCGAGTTACAGTCCCTTAAAATTGAACAATTTTTGGTTTCCAGTCCAATGGAAGTGTTTCAAATCAGTTTTGTTCCTGTTTTACTTTATTGACTACCACTAAGTTATCTTTTAATTAAATCTAGCACAACTGTTCATAATTATACCGGAAACTTCACTGAATTCAGTGGTCTGATTGCCAGGTCCGTACTTAGTTTGGTTTTTGAGTTATGAATATTGAAACTTAAACAGTTTTTGGTTATCATTTTGTTTGTAATATTTAAAGATAATTTTATATTATTTTCTCTAACTTATTAACTCCCCAACTAATATTAATAAAACTTTATTCTATTATACTAGAATCCCTCCTGAATCCAATGGTGAGATCGCCAGGTCCGTATCTAGAGCAGTTTCCGAGTTACAGTCCCTTA
Organism: Poecilus cupreus; assembly: GCA_963942605.1. Lineage (NCBI taxonomy): Eukaryota > Metazoa > Arthropoda > Insecta > Coleoptera > Carabidae > Poecilus > Poecilus cupreus. Next base: position 22,190,721 of record OZ012713.1, on the reverse strand, counting down.
AAATTAAACAATTTTTTGTTTCCAGTCCAATGGAAGTGTTTCAAATCAGTTTTGTTCCTGTTTTACTTTATTGACTACCACTAAGTTATCTTTTAATTAAATCTAGCACAACTGTTCATAATTATACCTGAAACTGGTCCAATTTTTGATTTTTGACTGGGTTTTTCGCCTTCTTCTACTGAGATTTACTGATATTTGGTTTCAGCACCTCACATATAATAAAGCTAAGTATTATCTTTCATTTATATTCAAGTTTAGGTTAATTTTTATAATTTTGCATAATTTTTTGACGTTTTTTCATTTTATTTACATTGGTTACGGGATAGTTACGGGTATGTAAATGTATATTTGAGTGTATATGTTATAATTTATTACCTTTCTTTCTTTACCAAGGATAAGCCTGGTAAGCTACCTTGACTCCTACCCTTGTACCGAGAGAACCCGTTTCTTTTTCAATCTTTAATTTTGTGAAAATGAAGAATAAATGGGCGAAGTTTGATGAATGTAAGTTTGCTACGTGGAATGTCAGAGGTATAAATGGAAAGAAAAATGAATTGATGTCTGCAATGCGTACGTATAATGTGGATGTTTTATGTGTGAGTGAAACGATGCAGAAAGGTTGTGGCGAGGAAGAGGTGGATGGAATGTTTTGTTTATGGTCGGGTGTGTGTGCGAATGCTAGAGCGAAACATGGTGTGGGTATGGTTGTAAGTGAACGAATGAAAGCATGTATTAGAAATTATGGTTGTATTTCGGAGAGAATTTTATGGTGCAGATTAAAGGTAGGCTTTCATAGAATCTTCGTTGTGTCCGTTTACGGCCCAACTGAATCTGAAAGTGATCTTGCGAAGGATCAATTTTGGAATTTGTTAGATAGCGTGATTGATGCGTGTGATCCTGGCGAGAAAGTGATTGTTTGTGGTGATTTGAATGGTTGGGTGGGTGTAAAGAGTAGTGTGTCTGGTAGCGTGTTAGGTAAATTTGGGGATTCTAGAGTGAATGATAACGGTAGGAAAATAGTCTCTTTTTGTATGGAGCGGAACCTCTTCATATCCAATTCCATTTTTAAGCATAAGTTAGCTCATATATATACATGGGAGAATTATTTGGTTGTGTCGCGTATACGTCTAGGTAAGTGTTGGAGAATGAGGGTACAAGGTTCTGGGAGCTTGTTTCGTGTGAAATCTAATGTTTTGCAGAATGAGGATGTTCGAGGGTTATTTGTAGAGAAATTGAACGAATCTTTGCCTGAATGTGAGCCTAATTTTGATTGTTGCATAAATGATGTTTGGGTGAAATTTAAGGGCATTGTCCTTCAATGTGCGAAAGAAATTTGTGGTGAATGTAAGTTAGGCTGTCGTTCGAGGAATGCATGGTGGAATGAAGAAGTGAAAGAAGCGATTGAGGAGAAAAAGAGGGCGTATTTGAGATTTTTGAATGTGAAGGATGTACCAGGAACTTTGCGTGATGAATGCCTGATGGAATACAAGAGGAAGAATAAATGTGTTAAGAGAGTCGTAAGAGAAAGTAAGGCACGTTTCGATGAATTGATGAGTGAAAGATTAACGAATGATTTTAGTATGAATAAGAGAATATTTTGGCAGACTGTAAAGAGATTGAGAGGTGGGAGTACAAGATCAGTGAAAGCAATTAAGAGTGCGAATGGTGAGTTGTTGTGGAATGAGTCACATGTTAGGAATAGATGGTGTGAGTATTTTAAGGAATTGTATGGTGGTGTGAATGGAGTGAATAATAGGGGAGGGAATGCAAGAAATGCTAGAAACGTTCAATGGGATATAGATGAAGGTGATGTCAGCTTTGCATTGATGCGTCTAAAGAATGGTAAGGCTCCCGGTTTGGATGGCATAACAAATGAAATGTTGAAATATGGTGGTGAAAGATTATTTGATTGGTTAGTTTATTTGTTCAGATTTTGTTTGAAACGGTGCGTGGCTCCTGATGATTGGAAACGTGCTGTTATTTGTCCTTTATTTAAAGGCAAAGGCAGTTCGAGTGAATGTACAAATTTTCGAGCGATAAGTTTATTGAGTGTGGTAGGGAAGTTGTATGGAAAAATATTAATTCATAAGGTGCGAGCCTTAACCATTTCAAAGTTAAGTGATATGCAAGGAGGTTTTTTGCCTGAGAGAGGTTGTGTAGATCAATTGTTTTCTCTTCGAATGATTGTTGAGAAGTCACTTGATAAGAACAAAAAGGTGTTCTGTGGCTTTCTCGATTTAAAGAAAGCGTATGACAGTGTTCTTCGAGAGACTATGTGGGATGTACTTGTAGAGTACGGTGTGGATGGTAATTTGTTGGGAGCGATTCGAGCGTTGTATGAAGGAAGTGAGGCTGCGGTGAGAGTTGATGGTAGATTGAGTGATTGGTTTCGTATAGATGTTGGTGTGAAACAGGGTTGTGGAATGTCTCCTTGGTTGTTTAATTTGTATATGGATGTGTTGTTACGAAAGGCATTGAATGGAACGGATGGTGTACGTATTGGTGGACGTATAGTGCCTGCGTTAGCTTATGCGGATGATGTTGTTGTGTTGGGTGAAACTGAGGAGCAATTGAGAAGAATGATTGTGAGCATAAATGAAGTAGGGAAAGGTTTAAATCTGCTATTGAATGTCGATAAATGTAAAGTGTTGGTGTTTGAGAAGAATGATTTGGTGACTGATTGTAATGTTTCAGTGAATGGTGTGAGACTGGAACAAGTGAATGAATTTGTATATTTGGGTAGTATGTTCTCGAGGGATGGACGTATTGACCGGGAGATTGAAAGGCGAGTGTCTGCAGGGTGCAAGGTATTGGGTGCTCTGGGTACATTTGCTCGAAACGTGAATGTATCTAGAGATGCTCGATTGAGTGTTTATAATGGTGTGTTAGTGCCTACATTGATGTATGGTTCTGAATGTTGGGTGTGGATGAAGAAGCATGAACGACGTATAGCTGCTGTGGAAATGAGATATTTGAGAGGAGTATGTGGGTATACGAGACGTGATCGTATACGGAATACATTGGTGTATGATGAGTGTGAGATTGAGAAGAATGTTGTTAAGAAAGTGGGAGTGAGTCAATTGAGGTGGTTTGGACATGTTGAGCGAATGTCGAATGAAAGGTTGGTGAAACTAATATATGTGGGTGAGATTGAAGGTGACCGATTGCGCGGGCGTCCGAGGAATAACTGGTTGGGTATGATTGATGGTTTGTTGCGTGAACGAATGATTCCGAGTGTGAAGAATAAACGAGCATGTATGAATCGCACTATGAATGTGGACGAGGCGAAAGTGGTGTGTCAGGATAGGAATGTTTGGAGGAGATTGATTGTTGGTTGACTGTTTTTCTGGGTTCGTGCTACCCCACTAAGTGGGACATAGCGTGACGTTATGTATGTATGTATGTATGTATGTAACAGTTTCTGGTTATCATTTGGTTTGTAATATTTAAAGATAATTTTATATTAATTTCTCTAACTTATTAACTCCCCAACTAATATTAATAAAACTTTATTCAATTATACTAGAATCCCTCCTGAATCCAATGGTGAGAAGTATGGCTTACGCGTTTGTGCTTGAGCGTTCACAACAACGAAATTAGCCCAGCGTTCGGCTGCGCTAAATTCAGTTAGCGCAAGAGTTTCTAAAAACGATTTGCTCCGAGTTAAAATACATTTTTGCGAACACAACTGACAGACTGACACGTTAAAAGTTAGGTTATCAGACACAAGGCGGTGTAGCAGTGTTGCCAATGGACCAATCTTAAATATCTTTAATAAGCTGTCAAATTGTGATTTAATAAGAAAAATAATAATTTAAATTATGTGTATCACTAAAATAAGGATTTTCAATCAAAATGGGAATTTATTTATAATATTTGTAACATATTTTTGTAAATAACATTCATATTTACTATTGTTTGTAAGTGGTTGTGCTGCGGATGACGTCGGCGGGTGATGTCGGCTTGGTGACGTCACAGTGCCGTCGGACGTGGAGGACCTTCTCTCAGTGGATGTGGGGCATCGTCACTTGTCGACAACTGGATGTTCGACATCAACATCAAGTTGACAAGACTAAATTCACAAAATAAATAACCTTTTAGAAATTCATGTTGAATATTAATGTCCTGTTTGACACACTTATTGGTTCATATTATTATAACTCTGTAGTACACTAATGTCATTTGGATGATTTGATGTAAACTGAACTGGAGTTTAAATGTCTTTATAGTAACGGGCATAACAAAGTTATTTTCTATGCTCGATTGTTAATTGTAAAAATACTAAGTTTTAGAACAATAAATGGTTTATAAAACAAACTGTCTAAACACCACCTCTTCGATATGAATTGTCTCTAAATTACATTTGGCAGCAATACACGACGTATGACAAGCGATGTATTCAATACTGTTTACATCAGCTCTCTATAGGTGGCTGTGGTCGAACACGATAGAAAAACAAAACGCTTCCCGCTCTAGTTACAACTACCTGTTGTTTTATATTTATTATTTATAGCAGCGATACTTATGTCCATGACTGTATCACCGGCGCGTGAGTTCACCGCTCCCAACACCGGGTACGTCATCGACGGTGCGGTACTATTACCTTTGATAATTGCAAGTGTAGCAAGTGGTTTATTTAAGCTGTCCAAAATGCTTCAAGTCAAACTCATTGAAAATTTCATTTATACTATGAATTTATTTGTTAAATATAAATTAAATAATATAGCTCTGAAAAAATATATAAATTTTTAGTTTCTAATCTTATGTAATTAAATTGATTAAACTTACAAATGCAAAATCATGTTCTTTTTTCGGTTTGTGTTGCCACATCAGTTTTGTTGTTATCTGTTTGCGAATATTTGTTTTTCTTTTTCGGTGGTTCTAAATTTTCTGAAAGAAATATCTAAAATGTAGTAATTATGCAGTATATAATATGTATTTAAATAACTACCTAACGTTCTTCTAATTGACGTAATTTGTATTCTTATATTTTTGATTTTCTGTAATAAAAATATAAATAATGATAATATTATTATTTATGAAAGTAATTAACTATAAATAATAAAAACTATAAACATTTGGAGCTGGAGATTGTTTCATCTGTTTTTGTTCAAGTTTATTAGAAACGTACCGTTGACAGATGCACAGCCCGCCGGCCGGTTCTTGCATATTTATTAACAGACACTGATATATTAATACATTGTTTCATCAGTACGTCGATATAAATGCACAGCCCTAGATTTCACCATTTTGTTATACTGTTTACAAATTAAATTTCTCAAATATAAATAGAAAGTAAACAAATAAGAATCTATGTTTCTGTATCGTATTGGACCGAAGGTTAATTAGATTTTTTATTACGAATATAGAATAAACCATATGAGTAATAAAAATTATTCAATTGCCGAGGTATACATTATATTTTTTTTATTATTTAAAAACTTTATATTATTTGTAAAACGTCAGCTAGCTGTTGCGCCGGGGATGGCTGTGATAACAAATGTACTGTCCGCGTCAAATCTGGTTATAATAGGCTACCCTCGAAAACATTTTTAGGTTTGTTCCAAGTGAACTTTCTGACATGTTTGTGACAAATTTTACTGCGCCTGCGATAAATGTAAACAAGTTAGAAACATTGACTGGAACGGCGAATGGAGTTCGCTACAAAAAAGGAAATGAAGTTTATGTTTCAAACTTAACTTGTTTACATTTGTCAAACAAACATGTCAGAAATAACCACTTGGAACAAACCTATAGTGTATTTTTATTTCTTATATTTATATGAAGAGCTGATTAGATTTTGAATAAAATTGGTCAACCGGAAATAGCAGTACACTACCCTTAATAGTTTTTCGTGCAAAAAACACGGAAAATTTTAATTTTTCAACAATTTATGATGTTTTGAAAATTTTAGAATATTTAATTTTACATCTGTTTTGATTACACAAATTTTATTTATTTTCATTACATTTAGAGATAATAAAATATAAATTTAATAAATCTTGTATTCCATGTACAGCTTGGAAACACTTAAAATTTTTCAATTGTTTAGGAAATGTGACACATGTCATTGTGACTGTGAATCTGTTTGCATAATGAAATGTCAACAAATTAAATATACGAAATAAAATGAAATTTGTCAAATATAAATAGAAAATAAAGAAATCAGAAGTTATGTTGCTGATCATGAAATACTATTTTGTTTCGTTCGTATTGTACGGGAGTATCAGGTCATTTATCATTTTATAAATGATCAACTTTCATAGAATTCAGATAGCTGTTGAAGGATTGTTATAAGAAACCCGCAGTGGCGCTAGGAACCATCAAGAGACTTTTACTTCCAAACAGTTCGAATACAAGTGCAAACTATGTCTGTACCAACTCATTTGCACTAATAGCGAGACGTCATTATAAGAATCCTACATACAACCAAACAAAAACCAGCTTTGACAGGTTTACTAAATAGTCCGGTGAACATTTAATTTGAATCAAAATTATACATTTAACAAGCTTGTTAATAGATTAACTTACTGTATTAGATTGTAGTTCTTCCATTTTTAAATCTGGAACAAACATAAAGAGTCAAGAAGTAGAACAGAAGCCACAGCTGCAAGCAGTTTTAAATTACGAATCGACTAACGAACAAATGCACGTCTTTGTCTTTCTAATTCACACAGCAAGCAACAGATGTCATTCAACCGGAAACTATTGGTTTTACTCGTAATGGCTACACGTGCAAATATTATTAAGCAATACATTTATAATCTTACTTACCAGTTTAATATATGTAAATAAATAAAATAAATAAATAAAATAATTTGAAAAAATATGTAAAATGTATAAAACAGAATTTAAAAAATATAATTTTCAAATAAACAATAAAACAAAACTATCACTGAAAAAATTTCCACAGCCAGAACGACAAATCGTCTGTTTGGTTGTGATTGGCTGGTTTTTTGACATGAATTTGAATTTGGAAGAGCCAGTTTTTCATTAGATGGTTTTGAATTTGTGTTAACTTAACCATGATTAGAGATAACCAGTACAGAAGACTAATGTGTACATGCAACCTCCGGTTAAGCTAATCCTGATTAGTAAGTTTCTAGTTTAGGTTGGCAACAAACTTATACGAACACAGCTGTAGCTGTCATATGTCATCATGGCAGAAAAACGCAACTGTCACACAGTCGGGCGAGCGGGGGTGTAATGGATTTGATATCATATTGACTAGCATCTCATTGAAGATAACACTTTCATTCACATTTATATGAAGAGCTGATTAGATTTTGTATAAAATTGGTCAACCGGAAGTAGCAGTTCACTAGAAGTCTTTAACAGTTTTCCGTGAAAAAACACGATTAAATTTCCTTTTTCAACAATTTATGTTATTTTGAAAGTTGTACAATATTTAATTTTACATGTGTTTTGATTGCACTATTTTTATAAATTTTTATTAGATTTAAAGATAATAAAATATAAAAAAATAAGTGTTGCATTTCTTGTACACCATGGAAACACTTAAAAAATTTAAATCCTACGGGTCCAGGCAAATTCGCTCTATGCCTATAAAATTGCTAGAGGAGTCTAGTATTTGATTCCTGAGTTTCATGTATAGACATCTTTTTTTAGGGTGTGGAATGATTTTTCAATTGTTAGTTAAATAATTTTACCATTTTTACGCGGTTTATGCCAAGTTCATCAATTGCATTAAATACTTGTATGTGTTTTTTAATTATCTTTGTATTTTAGAGTAGAAATTTGCGTGCAAAGTGTTGTTAATAGAATTATTAGTACTATTTGTTTTTACAACATTTTTAAATTTAGCGCGCTTTCAGATTACAGTGAATTCTCTCTTAAGCGGACACATGTGGTCGCCGAAAATTTGTTCGCTTATTAGAGGTGTCCGTTCAAGAGAAATTTGAGCAAATATGTACAGCATTGTTCAGAAATTATGCCCCATAACCCCTCCACAGATACCGAAACCGAATGAAAAATCGACTTACGTTGTCGCTGGTCGAATGAGAAAGATAAACGATACGAAATGAAGGACAGATATGTAATCTTTCTTTTACCTGAGTCAGGTAAACACCTCGTAGATATTCTGATATTACAATATTTGGCAAAAGTAACTTCTTGAACTCTGCGACCCATGTTGAAAATTAATATCATTTTCAGCAGAAATAAAACAAAAACCTTCTACTACATATTAAATTCAAATTATCTGATAACTAACAATATTAATGGTTAAAATCTGAATCAATTAGCTACAAAGAAATTATTTGTAACCGTGTCACCAATATAAAATAAAGGAATTTCAATGCTATTTTTTGATATTGCTTTAAATTTTTACATATTCACTTCACAGTAAAAGTATAAATATAAAAGAATTAAAAGAGGCATAAAATACAGTTGGTTACCTAAATATTACACATCAAATTATAATTAATAGTTATTAGGAAAATTGTAACACGGCCATTTAAAATTTAATCATCAAATATATTAATATATACAAGTATCATGCAAGTTTAAAAATAAATATCACAAAAAGTGTCGTCAATAAATACAACAAATATATCATATAAGTTTAAAAATAATTATCACAAAGTGTTTATAATTACAATTAATATATATCATACAAGTTCAAAAATAAATATCACAAAAAGTGTCGTCAATATATACAAAAAATATGCCATGCAAGTTTAAAAATAAATATCAAAAAAGTATTGTCAATATATACAAAAAATATATCATGCAAGTTCAAGAATAAATATCACAAAAAGTGTCGTCAATAGATACAATAAATATATCATACAAGTTCAAAAATAAATATCACAAAAAGTGTCGTCAATATATACAAAAAATATGCCATACAAGTTCAAAAATAAATATCACAAAAAGTGTCGTCAATATATACAAAAAATATGCCATACAAGATCAAAAATAAATATCACAAAAAGTGTCGTCAATATATACAAAAAATATGCCATGCAAGTTTAAAAATAAATATCAAAAAAGTATTGTCAATATATACAAAAAATATATCATGCAAGTTCAAGAATAAATATCACAAACAGTGTCGTCAATAGATACAATAAATATATCATACAAGTTCAAAAATAAATATCACAAAAAGTTCCGTCAATATATTCAACAAATATATCATACAAGTTTAAAAATAAATATCACAAAAAGTGTCGTCAATATATACAAAAAATATGCCATGCAAGTTTAAAAATAAATATCACAAAAAGTGTCGTCAATATATACAAAAAATATGCCATGCAAGTTTAAAAATAAATATCAAAAAAGTATTGTCAATATATACAAAAAATATATCATGCAAGTTCAAGAATAAATATCACAAAAAGTGTCGTCAATAGATACAATAAATATATCATACAAGTTCAAAAATAAATATCACAAAAAGTTCCGTCAATATATTCAACAAATATATCATACAAGTTTAAAAATAAATATCACAAAAAGTGTCGTCAATATATACAAAAAATATGCCATGCAAGTTTAAAAATAAATATCACAAAAAGTGTCGTCAATATATACAAAAAATATGCCATGCAAGTTTAAAAATAAATATCACAAAAGTATTGTCAATATATACAAAAAATATATCATGCAAGTTCAAGAATAAATATCACAAAAAGTGTCGTCAATAGATACAATAAATATATCATACAAGTTCAAAAATAAATATCACAAAAAGTGTCGTCAATATATACAAAAAATATGCCATACAAGTTCAAAAATAAATATCACAAAAAGTGTCGTCAATATATACAAAAAATATGCCATACAAGTTCAAAAATAAATATCACAAAAAGTGTCGTCAATATATACAAAAAATATGCCATACAAGTTCAAAAATAAATATCACAAAAAGTGTCGTCAATATATACAAAAAATATGCCATACAAGTTCAAAAATAAATATCACAAAAAGTGTCGTCAATATATACAAAAAATATGCCATACAAGTTTAAAAATAAATATCACAAAAAGTGTCGTCAATATATACAAAAAATATGCCATACATACCGAGAAGTTTACTAATTCCTTTAGATCTTCCAACATTAAATATTAAGCGGAGACTTAAATGTTTGTTTCCATGTTACATTGTGGTATTAACAATATATTCAAAAAACAATTCGCGACGTGTTTACGGTTTTACCGCAATTATGGTTATACCGTTACTGCGATAAATAAATTGAACACTTCTGCACAAACTGTATAATATTTAACGTTTACCATATGAAATGATACTTTTTACACGTCCCGGGACCGAGATATATAAAAAAATATTTCAATTATTAAAAAAATACAAGCCGAATCTAGGCATTTTACAGTTTTAATAATGAATAACCATAGAAATGGAATTAAATTCAAGCAAATATTTAACGTTTTTCATAAGCAAAGTAAGGAAGTGGACATTTCCATTTTTGATATTTTTGATGGTATTTTTAGCCTTTATCAAAGAAGTGAAATGAAATTTGTTCTCTAATTTAGGTGTAAATTTTTAATCTCTTCAACTTTTATGCAAAACATTTTTCTCCCCTAATTTATTTATTGACAAGATAAAAGTTCGAATATCGAAATATATATATATATATATATATATATATATATATATATATATATATATATATATATATATATATATATAAATTAGAGTTTCGTGGGAAGGCAGTCAATTGTGGGCTAAATAAAAACTTCTTTTAAATTTGCCAAGCTTTCAGATATATTTTATCCTTCATCAGGGCACTGTGTAACAAAAATTATAAAAATATAAATATTTTTTACAAAATTTGTGAAGTAAACTTACATTTAGTTGAGACTATCTATAGAAATTTCTCCAATGGTCAATAATAATATAAATAATTGAACACTAAATTAAACATAAAATGTACTCAAAATAATTAAAATAAGTATTTTAATAAAATGTCAAAATAAATTAAAAATTGACAAATAATATAAATAATATTTTTTGGAAAACTTGATTTAAATATCGAAAATATAAATGCTAGAGCAACTAGAAAAATTTTTAGTAATATGAATTTATAACAAAAAGAAGAAAACAGTAAAAAAGAGAATAATTAAAATAATTATGAATTATTTTGAGCATTACAGGTTTTAATAATAGACATTTTTAATAAATAACAATATATATTGCTCAGACCATCTAAATCAGTCCTTTTATTCATCGTATTGCTAACGTTGTAAATATGAACCATCTCAAGAAATGACCTTTTTGACAAATTTCGTTCAATATCTAATATTTTTACATCTGTATAATTTATTCGATGGTTTTTATTATTAAAATGTTCAGCCAAAGCACTAGAGTTAGGTTTAAGCCTGGCATCACTTTTATGAGATATAAGTCTACCAGCTAAATTTCTAGAAGTATGCCCTATATAAACAAGGTCACATTCATGGCATGGAATACAATACACAACATTAGATTGTTGAAGTGTAGGGGTCTTGTCTTTTAATTTAGTAAAAATTCCACCAATTGCTGTACAATTTCTGTAAGTTAGTTTAAGGGAGTCATGTTTTACTACATTTTTAATTTTTGGTGAAAGATTAGGTATGAAGGGCAGAGAAGCATATTTTATGTTTTCATTAGACAGTAAATTATTATTATTTAAAATGTTAAGAGAATTTAATTCATTAACACTGTTGCAAAAAAGTAATTTATTAATCATATTTCGTGGGTAACCATTGGACAAAAGTACATCTCTGAGTCTATTAAGGTTTTTATGATGGAATGTTGAGTCTGAGATTCGAAGAATTCTTTTTTTAAATCCCAAAATGAAATTAATTTTCAATTTCTTAGGTTGGCAAGATAGAAAATGAATATAACGCTGTGAAGCCATAGGTTTAACATCATTGACATCTCTTATTATTAGAGTATCAATACATACCTATCAAATTTATATGTGATAAAAAATGTTATTTTTTTATTCATATACCACATTACACATATTCATAGATACATATTATGTATATATAGTACATATTCACATACCTAAATAAAAATACAACTTAAATGAACACAAAAATTAATAAAGTTTAACAAGGGTGGAAAAAATCTAGCATTGTAGTTTGACACAAATTAGTTTGAACGAGAGAAACATTTTCAAAATGTTCTGCCAAATTAGTTGCTAATTCAAATCCTTTTATATCTTCATTTTTTTAAGTAAAAGCTTTGATTTTTTTAATGCTTAACAAAACTTGTTTATTTGTCTTCATACAATCTTCCAATTTATTTAGCACATCATCGTCACTATCGGAATTTATATTTAAGTTTTCGTCTTCATACATTTCCATTTCCATCTATCTTCACATATGCTTCAAAATCAATGTTATCATTTTGCACATTTCAGCAACAACGGACAAAGGTAACTCGTCTTCAGGTTCAAAATGTGTGGGAATTTCGGGATTTTTTCAAACAATTTTGAATGGTTTCCGGGGTTACATGCTCCGATGCCTTTTTAATAAAGTAAACGACATCTAATACATTTATGGATTTTACTAGTTCGTCTGCAGAGTCAACGGAATACCAGGTTTTAAAATTTTGGATTATTCCTTGGTCCAACGGCTGACAGAACGCATTATCAAGGAAAAGCAGTATTTTTCAATTTTTTTATCTAAATGTTGTAAGAACTCGGACATTATCTCAGAACTTACTTCACGCAGACTGTCCGCAGAAGAGAGATTTACGAAACGTAAAGCGTACAAATCAGTGTCCGTGTCCGGTTAATAGAGAGTCCGCTTAAGAGAGAAATTTTTGTTAGCAAATTTATACACATTTTGTTGGTTCCTAAAAAAGTGTCCGTTTAATAGAGATGTCCGCTTATGAGGAGTGTCCGTTATTTAATTTTTTTTTTAATTTAATACAATTGGGAGAACCAACAGCTCATAGAAGCCAATAAGAGGTTCTCGCGTATTACATATAATATATTAAACATTTTGTAAAGCAAACAGGATAATAAAAATTAACTTAAACAAGATTTAACAATGTTTTTAAAACTGTTTAGAGATAAATTTAAGAAATCTAAATCAATGAATTGATTGTTGTAAATAAACATTATTCGATGAATACAAGAAAATTTGTAGTTATTGGTGTTACTCTGTGGTAATTTAAATAAGTTACAAGATCTTGTACGAAAACCAAGGAGGATATGAACGTTTAAATACAAATTTAACGGGAACATAATCCCTTATGAGATCACGAATAATAATATAAAAAGTCTCAACATTAATATTTACGTTTTCATCGCTAAGTTTCATGTCCCAATTTATTGCAGAAAGTTTATAAATAAGATCCTCATAATTACATTTATTGAAATTAAAAATTTGTGAAATATTCGATGGAAGATGTGAAACACAATTTAAATTAAGGTTTATTTCCAGAGGTGGATGGTGTACGTCTACTTTAGATATATGTGATTCACAACAATTAACTGTACAATCAGAATTACATAATACAAGATCTAATATTTTATTGTTTATATTTTGTATACTGTTAAATTGGAATAACTGGCATATGTTAATAGTGTTGATTAGATCAATACAAACTGCATTTCTTCTCGCGATTTGGGGTTCAAAATAGTTTAAATTGGGGCAGATTGAAATCACCAATAACTAAGAAAATGTCATCGGGGTAACTTAAACAAATTTCACTAAGTTTGTTGAAATGTTGAAAGTAGATTTCAGAACTCGATGAAGGTGGAATATAAACGCAACAGATGTGCATTTTACGTTTAGGAAGAGATAACGTTACCCAAATGTCTTCACAAGTGGAGCACCAGGATTGTTGCAGTTTAGATTTAAATTTATGAGCCACTAAAATTATTACTCCTCCACCTTCGGGTTTGAAGGGATCACTTCGATCGCGCCTGTATATTATGTACTTGTTCGGATCACAGATTTCGGAGTTTAATACACTCTTATTTAACCAAGTTTCACTAAAAATGGTTAAATCAAAATCAGACGATGATATTTCATTGAATATATTTATTAATTTTGTTTTAATTCCGCGCACATTCTGATAATATATATTTATACCCATAATACGAGAAACAGTCTAATAAAGTATATTACCAACTTGATCTATTAAATTACTTCAACTTAGAGATGTCGTTTTCTTCTTTAATGAGTACAATAGGAGAGTTTTCAGATTTACGAGCATAAATGTTACTTGATTTGATCCAAACAAATTTTTAATTTTATTTGAATTATAGTTGAATGGCGTAACTCGGTGAATAGCATCTATATCGTAGTCATTTACAGGGCACTTAATATTATTTCCCAAAGTTTTTAATGTTTCTATTAAATTTTCGTTCTGTTTTTGAGGCACACCGACAATTTTAAATTATTTAATCTAGATCTTTGTTCTAAATTAGCAACTTTAGCTTTCAGTAATTTGCACTCAGTTTCGAGTTTCTCAATAATCCCAACTTTATCAGAAATTTTTTTTAGTTTAATTTCGAAATCGTCGATTTTTGCACAACAAAAGTCAACAGATTTTTTTATCTCCGCCAAAGTTTCCATAATATCCGCATTCGAATATTGAATCGGTCCTGGGACGTTGTTGCTAGTAGATGTATCCTGAAGGTGGCATACGTCACAGGTCCATTTTAAGCTGGGCATCGATGCCAGAGTATTTCTCAGTGTGATCCACATTTGTAGTGGTAACATTTTTGGCAAGGACCCCCACAAGCCTACCATGGATTATTTTTTTCCCGATTCACGCTCCCATTGCATTTACCGCACAAGTTGACCATGATGATATTCGTTGCAAATACAGGAGTAAAAAATAAACATAAACAATATTTATTTCACTTACTGCGGGTGAATGACCTCCTCAATTGTTGTTAAGACTCGTGTCTTAGGAGAAGAAATTTTCAAAAATAAACCTTATTGACACTATTAGGTGCTATTAGTTTTACTTAAATAGCCCAATATTCAAAACCAGAACACTTTTTAGCACTTATTTATGAATTCTAGAATTTAACTGGAACGTTATGCTAGATTTACTCAAATTAAATCCAGAGATTTCCAATGAAAAATTAAGAATTTTAACAGAGAAAAAAATTATACGACTTTATAAAGCACTGTCTGCTATGAGAGAGTTCACTGTATTTCTTTTCCATATCTTGGTTTATACGTGACTTAAAATTAACAGTAATTTTTAATAGGTATTATTAATACAAAACAATATGATTTACATTAATATTTCCTTTATTTATAACCAAATTAATAATAAATGTGTGTGAATTAATCAAGTAGCCCATGGTCATAATTTGTTGTTACTAAGTTACTGTTTCTATTTATTTGTTTAAGTTATTTATTTGTTTTCCGGACGAAGAATTACGTACAGTAATTTGAAACGTTGTATTTTTTTAAATGTAACTTAATAGTCATTTACATCCATACGTGGGTTTCCGGGTTGTCCTCGAATGCCTTTGATTCCTTTCAGATTTACGGTCAAGTCGCCAGCTTCACCTTGTTCACCTGATCTCCCTCGTCACCCTTGAAACCTCTACACAACAAACATACGAAATATGAAGAACTTCAAGACAAAATTATGAGCAGTACTTTAAAGTAAACTTGTACTTACGGTCTGCCGTTATCTCCCGGCGCACCTCGGAGGAACTACCTTCGCCCTTCTCTCCTGGACGGCCTTCGTAACCTGGAAGACCGTCCCGACCGGGATTACCAGGTGGACCAAAGCCACCGTTCTCGCCCTTTGAACCAGGTCGTACCGACGCACCGTAGATACCGTACTGTACACAACAAAAACATTATATTAATGAACTTGTACATAAACACTAAACATACGTATGCTACCAAACAAAATTATATAACAATGTAGCGTACAACTATTTTGGAAGTACTAATAAATTGAAGCAGCGGAAAAACCTCGTAAGAAGGTACAAACATAAACAGAGTTTCAACTCAATAGAATTATTACTACATCTGCGCAACTTTGATACCAAACATGATAAGAAAGTGAAAATCTTTGGAAATATAATTGAGTTTTAATTTGATTATTCTTGACGTTTCTAAAAACCAATGAAATGTTTCATTGTATGTCACGTGTCTGTGTTTTAACCATTCCTGTCATTATTATACTGAGAATAAAGCTCTAGGTTGATATTCATAGGTCTACAGTGTGTCCAATGAAACTGTTTAAGCATGGGGATCTCGAGAACCGTAAGAGAAACGAAGAAATATGTTTTCGTTTTTCCACAAAAATGCATAGGTGACTAGATATAAGCCAAAATGTAAATTTTTCAAGCATTTGCAAATATCTATCTGCAGTTAGATTTACTGCATAAATTATTGGACCTATCACTCTTTTTCCTAAAATTCCGCACCAGACATTAAACCCAAATTTTATTTGGTGTCGTGCTTCCCTCACGTTTTTAAGATTTTCGGTTTGCCAAGAACGAAAATTATGACGGTTGAACCAACCGTTGTTCGTAATTTTTTTTTTTCGTCGGACCACAATATTTTACGTGGAAAACGCGCATCAATACTGCATTTTTTATTGTACTATTCGTAAAATTACAGTCTTCTTATAGGGATGGTATTTATGGTTTTTTTTTAATTAAGTGAGCCGTGTAGAAATACGTGATTCTTCGATAACACATTGTAGTACAATATTTTCATTATCTTCATTAAATGGTGGTGGGTCATGTTTAGGTTCAGTAAAAGCACCGTATTCAATTAAATTATTCTGTAATTTTCGATACAACATCAAACTTAGTTGTCTTCTTTCTGGATATATCAGAATACATTTTCGCAGCTAATATTTAAACGAGTCACAGCCTACTTTGAGCTCCATATGAAAATTAAAAGTTGATATCAATTTCTCGATAACTGTACCAGCTATAAAAGTTTTGATGACTGCTGTGAATTCCTTGTTAAAAAGTGCCTTAACAATATGCAAGTTAAAATCTTGCATAAATCCAAATAACAATGTTATAGACGAAAAACGAAATTTGAAAAATTTACATTTTGGCTTATATCTAGTCATCTATACATTTTTGTGGAAAAACAAAAACATGTTTAAATTGGCCCCGTAGTGAGGCAACTTTTTTATAATTTAACCGACTTCGTATCTCTTACGGTTCTCGAGATCCCCATGCTTAAACAGTTTCATTGGACACACTGTATATTAAATTTACAATGAGTTTGACTTGAAGCATTTTGGACAGCTTAAATAAACCACTTGCTACACTTGCAATTATCAAAGGTAATAGTATCGTAACGTCGATGACGTACCCGGTGTTGGGAGCGGTGAACTCACGCGCCGGTGATACAGTCATGGACATAAGTATCGCTGCTATAAATAATAAATATAAAACAACAGGTAGTTGTAACTAGAGAGGGAAGCGTTTTGTTCCCCATCGAGCGGGTTTTTCTATCGTGTTCGACCACAGCCACCTATAGAGAGCTGATGTAAACAGTATTGAATACATCGCTTGTCATATGTCGTGTATTGCTGCCAAATGTAATTTAGAGACAACTAGCGGTCCGACCTGCTTCGCAGGTCTGTCCCCAGGCTCCGCGTCAATAAAGAAAATTACAACTGAAAATGTAGAAAAATAAATTGAGTAGTCTTAAATAATTTCCATTTAATACAAAACTATCGGCGAAGCAAGCTCGTCACTTCGTTCCTCGCTTCCATGTCAGTACATCGACGAAGAAAGCTCGTCACTTCGTTCGTCGCTTCCATGTCAGTAGGATTTAAATAACATTTATAAAACGCAAGTGACAATCGTCCAAAATAACTTTTTGATACTGGAGTTTAAATCTAATCTGTGAAACTTTTAATTTGATACCAAACACGGTAGGATATAAATAACATTTGTAAAAAAAAATTGACGATCGTCCAAAATAACTTTTTACACTTGATTTTAAATCTCCTCCGTGAAACCTGTAATTTGATACCAAATACGGCAGGATTTATACCGTTTTATGAAAAACAATTGACGATCGCCCTGAATAAATTTCTGACACTTGAGTTTACATCTACTCCGTGGAACTTTTAATTTGATACCAAACACGGTAGCATTTAAAGAACATTTATAAAAAATAATTGGTAATCTTTCAAAATTACTTTTTAACACTTGAGTTTAAGTCTCCTCCATGAGACCTATAATTTGATACCAAATATGGTAGAATTTAAATAACATTTATAAAAAACAACTAACGATCTTCAGGAACAACTTTTGACATATAAGTTTAAGTCTCCTCCGTAAAACCGATAATTTGATACCAAACACGGTAAGATTTAAGAAATATTTATAAAGAAAACAATTGACGATCGTCTAAAATAACTTTTTGACGTGTCTACGAAGTTGTAACCATACATAAGAGTAAATGAAAAAATTTTCTTACTATCATATTGTGCTCAGTTTGTGCTGCTTTGTGCTTAAAATATTTTTTATTATACCTGCATCATAATCCGTGTTTAAAACACGTTACAGCGTTCATAAACGCAAGATTAAAACACGCCGTGCTTTAAAGGTTGCTTAGTAACAACACAAATAATTACTGTTAATATCTGTCAAAACTGTAAACGTAAACACTAAATACTAACCAATCTCCATGTAAACGACATACGTCAAACGTCACACGCGTAAAATTATCAAAATCAAAATGCTGCTTTCCAATTTTTTCCAGAGTATGATGCAGGTATAATAAAAAAATAGCGTATGACACACGTGTATAAGTGCTTTTAAAGCACTAGCGACGTTAGAAGCACTCCGCTTCGCGTCGTGCTCTTAAACTCGTCTACGTGCTTTAAAAGCTTACCAATTTTTATGCACTTTTTTAAAACAATTCACTTGGGGTTACAAGTTCGTAGTACAACCACAATTTTTTGTGCTGGTCATTTTGTTCATTGTATTGTATTGTGCTTGATTTGTGCTACATTGTGCAAAAAATATTTTACGTCAAAAATGTTTACTTAGCCTAATATTAATTATTGCAATATTGGGTTATAACTTCGCTGTGTAACCATATTTTTTTGTGCATCCAATTTTTTTGATATTTTTATATCTAGTTCAACTTGTGCTTCTTTGTGCTGTATGAAATATTTTCGAAATCTCATTATTTTTTAATACAAATGACATTTCATTTGCCGGGTTACAACTCTGTAACCGCAATTAGTGTAATTTAGAAAATCAATGCAAATTTGCTATTAATATTTATGTGCTCAACTTGTGCTTTCTTGTGCACAACAAATATCAATGATATCTTTACAACAAATCTGTAAATTGATAAATAAACTAATTTTAATAAAGTGCACGTCATGAAAGGCATTTTAAATAAATATAATAAATAAATAGAGTCTGAAAACATATCAGAAATATTTTAGAAGTCAATTGGAGTCAAAAAGTCTGTATAAATATATATATTCCAAATTCAACCGTTAATGAGATCATTTGAGCAAATGTCCGTAAATGCTTTATTCCAGAGATATTAATGTTTTTCTTATAGAGTAGCGCTACTTTAAAAAATCAACTTCATAATGAAATATCTCGTGAAATATCCAATATTATCGTATTGAGGAGTTTCATATTAAATTAATAATAAATTGTTTATTACCTAATTGCAATACAAAATTTGGTTTGCTTGCATGATGCCTTGGAAAAATGAGAAACTATCAATGAATTTAAAAAAAAATTATTGTTTAAAATAATAAAGCAATAACATAACTTCATAAACTATTTCCTTTTTTATAATATTTGTTCATAATGTTCGCCTGCAGCACGTAAACAGGCACGACAATGATCTGCCCCAATCTAACACCCCCTAAGAGGGTAGAAAAATATAAGAGGGTCCTGCCGAGACTGGGAGCCAGCAGTAATAAAACGACTGGTTTTCGTAGACTACTTACATGATCTTTATTGAACGGTAATTAATTATGAACGTACTCTACAGCTTACTGTACTTCTTATTTACTTACCTACTTAGTAACCTTATATATATATATATATATATATATATATATATATATATATATATATATATATATATATATACCCTACTTTTATACCCTACTTTTTCTATTCGAAGTTCCAAGTATTTGTTAGCATTAATATTTTCAATAAAAAATGGCCCAATAATGTTGGAACCAAGTATACCGGCCCACACATTTACTTTCTGGATGTATTGTGTATTTGTTTCCAAAGTTTTGTGCGGATTAACCTGTGACCAATAACGGTAATTATTTAAATTTCGCTTCTTGTTCAATACAAAAGTGCATTCGTCTGTAAAACAAATATTTCTAAAAAAAATTCTGTCCGCATTTGCCTTCTCCATTACAATTTCGCAAAATGTTGCGCGATTTTCAAAATCTTCTAGTAGAAGTTTCTGATAACAGTGGAATGTATATGGGAAATATTTGTACTTCTTAAAAATATTATAAACAGAAACGTGGCTAATTCCAATTTCTGAAGCAACTTCTCTCAAACTTAGTGTAGGGTTTGCTTCAATTAAAGCCAATACGTTCTCTTCATGATTAAAAAAAATAAGTGCATTTTCTTGCTTCTTAAAATTAAATGTACCAGTCTCTTCAAATTTTTTAATAAATCTCTCTATTGTAGATTTGCTCGGTATTCGGCGGTGTGGCCAGACTACACTTATTAAATCTCGAATTTTCCTCCAGCTTTGTCCCGAATAAAACCATTTTATAATTTGTAGCTTTTCTTCGTGAGTAAAATTTTCCATTTTACCAAAAATATATGTTATTGCGGTGAAATTGAAAAATATAACCTATCTATAACACTGTTTTGGAAACTGGGCATTCCACTAGCAAAAATTGTTATGGAATCACTAACATTCCATACGCGGCGTATGGAATATTTTCGACGAATCAGAACCGCTTATTAGCGTGACATATGAAGTATCTTGATTCAGTTACCATGGTTACGTCTGATTGTTTTAATTTGATTTATTTGAGTTTCACGTTTTCAACAGTTTTATATTTGTATTTTTGTATAATTTCCAAAACCTTTTTATAGAAAGTATATTCTACAACATGTAACGGAATGGCCTATCCCACACTCGCAAACCGTAGCCCTCGCCTTTGGCTCGGGCTACAAACTTTTTGCTCGCGTGGAATATGTGCCATTCCATTACTTGTTGTAGAATATACTATTCTCTGACAGGTAAAATGTCATACAATTGTTTGCAATTTTGTTTGAGTTCCAAGGTTAACACTATAAATAAGCAATTTTCAAATAACTTTAAAATAGTTTTTCTCGGTTATAAAATGTCAGAAATAAAATCTGTTAATTAACTCAGATGCAGAATTAAATTCTTTAAAAGTTTTATTTGAAGCTTTTTTGCCTAAAATAATATGGAGACTTTTGCGCAAGGAAAAACTGATTTTACATGTTAAACGCCTATGGCCCATTTTTTAATTAACACCCTGTATATATATATATATATATATATTTGTACAAGTCCTAAGTCAGCAAAATAAGTGTCACAAATAAATAATAGCTGGACTACTTACTTAATCATTGCGTGAACTATAAAGTGTTAAAGATTTAGACTTGTTACAACAGCATTACTTGCTGTGTGACATTCCTCGGGAGATATGGTTTCGCAAACTTGAATAATTTTTCTACACAGTGAGTTTAAATTATTTATCGGTTCTTCATAGACTTTTTCTTTTATGGCACCTTAAAAAAAATTCTTAAATTCATTGATAGTGTCTCATTTTTTCCTTGATATTAGTGCAAGCATACTAAATTTTGTATTAAAATTAGGTAATAACCAATTTATTATTAATTTAATTTAATTATTATGTCTCACCTCAATAAGATAATACTGGATTATGAAGTTGATCTTTTAAAGTTGCGCTACTCAATAAGAAAAACATGAATATCTCTGGAATAAAGCATTTACGGACATTTTCTCAAATGAACTTGTCATCCAATTTTTAGGTGTTTAATCTTAATTTTAAGTTAGGCCGTTTAAATCTGGGACATGCTGTATATACAGCAACAGCGGGAACAAACCCTAGTAGTACAACATGTAATTTTTGCGGCAACATTGTTACCATAAATAGGAACTTCAATAAACATATTTTTATCGATTTAACCTTTACATCAGATACAAATTATTTATGCAATGTGGGTTTTATTACTAATAATTATTTTACTTATAATTTGAATAAATTCCTATACTAATAAAAATAGAAACGTTACCATACTTCCTAAAATCTGTAATAAGTTATATTGCATCTGAATACAGCCCAAACAACAGCAAGTAACTCCTTTTCAATTGTAGAGTCATTTAATTCGGCTTTATTAAAACATTTACTAGTGTAAGCAATTGGTAATGAGTTTCCTATTTCACCTTGTGATAAAACAGCACCCATAGCAAATTGACTAGCGTCAGTGGTTAAAATGAACTTTTTGCTAAAATCTGGATATTGTAGAATAGGTGGAGTTAATAATTTTTGTTTTAATTGATTAAATGCATCATCGCAAAGGGCGGACCATACATATTCTTTATCCTTTTGTAATAACGTAGTTAAAGGTTTGGCTAATTTTGAAAATTCTGGAATAAATTTCCGGTAGTAACCCACAAGACCTAAAAATGACTTTAATTCCTTTACACATTCAGGAATTTTAAAATTTTGTACCGCACTAACTTTATTAATTTCTGGTTTAATTCCTTCTTCTGAGATAACATGTCCTAAATAATTGATTTAAATTATGTTCACGCAATCTGTCAAGTACATCCATTAATTTTTTATTATGAGCTGTTAAATCTTTAGCATAAATAACAATATCATCCAAATAAACAAGGCATGTAATTCCTTATAAACCCGTTAAAATGTAATTCATTAAGTGTTGGAAACTGACGGGAGAACCCTTCAATCCAAACGGCATACGATTAAATTCAAAATGACCTAATCCGGTACTAAACGCTGTTTTTTGTTTATCATCTGGGTCCATAAGAATTTGATGAAACCCACTTGTTAAATCAAGAGTTGTAAAGAACTTTGAGCTGCCCAATTGATCCAATATTTCGGTAATATTTGGCAATGGAAAAGCATCATTAATTGTAATTTCATTGAGTTTTTTAAAATCGACTACTACACGCCATTTTTGTTTTCCGGATGAATCTAATTTTTTAGGAACTTCTAAAAGAGGTGCGTTCCATGGACTTTTACTGTTCTGAATAATATTTTCATTCAACATTTGATTTACTTGATTATTAACTTCTTGCATTTGCCTTTCTGGAAGTCTATAAGGTTTCGCGTAAATTGGTTGTGAGTTAGGCATACTTGGAATTTTATGAGTAATAGAATCCGTATGTGTTAATTTATCAATTTCTTTTATATAAAAAATATCATTATAATTTTTACAAATTTCAGTAATAGATTCCTTTTCTTCGGAATTTAAATGATCTAAACGCAATTGAGAACAAATGCGCTCTATTTTTTCATAAGTATTACAAGTCTCAATATTTAATATTTCATAATCGTCAAGATTTTCTAGGATGACTTCCGAATGATTCAATTCAACAGTCTCTTCAGTACTGATAATAACATTTATAAAACAATAAACATTAATAGGTTTAGTAATACAATTACCAACATAAATACCATTTATCCAACACCTCTCAATAAATGCTCTATAACAGATTATCCACTAGTAGGTATAATTTTGAGGAAATCCACTAGTGAGTATTTTTTTTATTTATAACAATAATAATAACACACAACACCTTGGTAACATTGACATTTTAATTTGAAAATTTAAAGCATATGTCACTGTCAAATAATATTTCTTTAATAAATTTTTCATTTATTAAGAAGTGTTGGATAATAAGTTATACTTCATACGTGGACAAAGTGGAATTACCCACTTGTAAAGTAAATAACTATTTGTATATCCTTCGATAAACAAATACATTCCGTATTATAAGATTCACTTCTAGGTGATAAAATTGAAAAATTATTAATAATTGTTGGCGTAAGATTCCAAGATATAAGATTATAATTATATTCGAAATTAAGTAAACGATTCCCATAATCAAGATTGACTTTATGCTTTAAAAGAAAGTCTTTACCAAGTATTCCATTAATTTTTTAGGAAAAGAATTGGGAACAATATGAAGTAAATATTCAGGAATATTACCATTAACATTAAAACGAATAAGGGTGGTTCCTAAAGTTGTGGTTTGGTCTGCTATAATCCCTTTTAATATAGCTTTTTTGTTTGTATCAATAAGTTCATCATCTTGCAATTAGCATAATTTCAATGCGCTAATATCGGCACCACTATCTACTAATAAGTTTGTATTTCTTTCATTCACAGATAATATGTCAACATGTACACTATCAGGCATTTCAGGTTCATTTAATGATATCGAATAAGTGAGAATTTGTTTGGAGTTATTTTGATAAGAGCGATTTATTGTTTCATTTGTTTCGCTGACACGACACCGCTAACGTGCCAGGGATGGACTCGTTTTTTGGAACGTGTGTATTATTTGATACATTACATGATTGTCTCGAATTATTATACGGATAACCTTGATTTGGCTGATAAGAATTATATGGTCTGGAAAAAGTTTTATAATTTGGATTCCTATAATTAAAATTGGAACTATTATTTACTGAAAAATTTAAAGCATTTCTTTTAAAACAATTATTTATATGATGTCCAGATTTTTTACAATACGCACATATTAATTTCAGTTTGTTCACAGCAGGATTTTCATTTCTTCTCGGAAAATCAGGAAAATAATTACTACTAACATTTTTTTGCATGATGACCCAAATTTTTGCATTTAATTTTCTCCTTATTATCATATTTATTTTGATTTAATATTCTTTCTTCTTCTAATGCAGCAGTGAGTGCTTCAGTAAACGTATTACAGTTTATTTTTCTTGTGGTGCGGTTTACGTCACTATCTTCTTTCTCACTTTTTCCCATCAGCAATAGTTGGAGAATGTGAGAAAGAAGATAGTGACGTGAACCGCACCACAAGAAAAATAAACTGTACATCTGCTTGCTTTAATAATTATTTTCACTGGTTATAACAAACCTTCTACAAGCATCTGTTAAATCGTAAGTTAATCTTTCAATTCTATTAGCAAACGTTCGAATGTTTTCATTTGTTGTTTACTCAATAACAATCCTTTTTGTAATTAAGCTATTGTACGTTTTTCTAAATATTGTGATTTAATTTCATCTTTCAAACTATCCCAAGAAAATTACCGTATTTAATAATATTATAAGCCTGTCCTGTTAACTTACTTTTCATACAATTTAGAAATTGTGCTGCCTGGGCATTATTTATTACAGTAGTGGCTACTATATCGCAGCAAGTTATAAATCTGGGTAATTAAATGACAGGTTGTGATATTCAATATTTATTAGATTAATGAATTCCGAAAAATCTGAACAAAAAACTTCAAAGATTGACATATAGATAATTCACTTACATAATATCACGATATATTAATTTTAATGTTTTAAATACTACACTATCACTCACTTTCACTATTAGCGGATTTTTTAGTTTCAAACGACGATTAAAGTGAAGATTGATTGTGGCGTAGTTTTCTGGAGCAGTGGGCTGGAGCTGAAGACTTTCAGTAGCGGCCCGGCCGAGCGGGAGTTGTCAGGTCGTACTGTTACGTGGAAAGGTTTGGAATCTAATTCAACTCGTTGGATTTGGTAACCCGGATTTATTATATACTAACTACCTTATCTACAACTATATCTAAGTTCAAGATTAAGATAAATCTACTGCTTGTGGTGGCCGCTAGGCGGTGACTAATTACAGAACATTTTCCAAGTTGACTTCAAAAAGCTGACTCTTCAAATTTTAAAATAAACGAAAAGATGACGACTGAAGCAGAGAAGGTTCTAGAAGTTTTGGATCTATTGCATAGTATGCGTTCTTGTTATGAATAACAGTACGTGATCATAGAACTAAAAGAATTGACCACACGCAGGGATCCAAACGAAATTGAATGTGTTGTTATTCACAAGAGAGTGTACGAATAAACACAAGAAATATAAATCAAACAAAAACCTAAAATACATGAATCAGCAACAATAAGAATTATAGAATAATATAAAAGTAACAATAATTAAATACCAAGTTTAAAGATTAATAATATAAATTATATGACTTTACTGCAATAAAAATGAAATCAGATTGACATTATTCAAGTTAATTTTTCTCTTCATTTAAGAGGAATTTGTTTGTTCCAAGAAAACATTTTTATCGATGTGATATCGAACAATTACGGGTCAGAGCAATAGATATGTTTAATATCACAGTGTTTTTAATTAATTCATTAATTATAAAACAGAAAGTATTTGTATACGCTTCTTTTCAGAATGTCCATTATTATCGAAAAATAATGCAATTGTTCTCTGAATGTGGAAACCTATCCCAAAGAGAATATATATATCTGTGTGTTCTGATAACTTTTTGGTTACTGATTTTCATCTAAGTTAGCTGCATATGTCATTATTTTCACATGAATTTCAAAATAACATTCATTTCTGTTCGCCAATATTCAACAAAGAGATATTTGAAAACCGGGTTTGTACCATCCAAAATAAGTCCGTAATAGAAAACTTAACTTTTTCTATAATTTCACAGAAAATGTTACTAAATAAGTTTATAACTCGAACTAAGAATGTTCTAAATCAGTGATGCCAACGTTGTTATATTCTTGGGCCAAAGTTACTACTGATTAATTTTAGCAGGCCGGATAAATAGGGAAGTGAATTATAACTATTAAAGTTACGAACAACAGAATGAATAATAGTCTCACTTGAACAGTTGAAGGTGACGGTTGCCAGTTATTACCTCGGCAAACGTTCTCAAACTGAGCAATTAGTGACTTATAAAAATATCGCGAGATTTTATCAATAGGTATTTTTTTTTCCTTCGAACGCAAGTAAAAATACAAAACCAATCAATAATAAATAAATCAAACTCTCCCGCAAGCGCGGGGGCTCTGCCCCAATGGCCCCTCCTAGACAACGAATCGCCCACAACAAAAAGAAACAGACTGAAAACGGGAGTGCAAAGAATAGTGACAATGATAGTGATAAGACTAATAAAATAAGTGCAGGCGGAATGAGTGCTATAAGCGATAGTGAGTCGGAACGTAGAATGAGTGAGAGTGACAGTATTATAAGTTTCTCAGGCATGTTTAACCACAAAAGTGCAGTGAGCCCAAGCGAAGCGAACAAGCGCAAAGCTAGTAAAAGCCCTCCTCGTGACACTAATTTCAAAAAGCCCGCCATTGTCCCTCGTACAACAACGATACACCCCCTCATGTCGCCCGCCCCAAAACCATCAACTTCAAGGCAGGCATTGCAGCTAAAAAACCGATTCGACCCACTGACAGACCTCTCTGACTCAGAAGATGAGACAACACCGACCATCACCACTAAACGGCTACGCGTGTCCGCCCCAGCACCAGTTATCATACCCGGGAAAGTCAACAATCACAACGAACTGATGAACAAGCTCAGCGCGACATCAAAAAAAGGATTCCAAGTAAAGTACACCCGGAATAATTTAAATATTTACTTTGATGACAAAACAGACAAAACAGCATTCCTTGAAAAAATCAAACCTAGCGTCCAATACCACACTTACACGGACGAAACAGAGAAAACACACGCATTCGTGCTACGTGGTCTAGATAGCGAACCAGAAACAAACACTATTAAAACCGAACTGGAAACAAACCATAAAATAAAAATTAAAACTATTTACAGAATGACAACTAAACACAGACCACTCTACCTCGTCATCACAACATCTGATATAACACTTAGACAAATACAAACAAATATCCGAACAATAATGCACACCAGAATATCATGGGAAAGACACGAGAACAAAAAAGTGTTAACCCAATGCCACCGATGCCAGGGCTGGGGCCACGCTACAGCCAACTGCAACAGACAGCCAAAATGCCTCAAATGCGCTGAGAACCACAGCACACCTGAATGCATAAAATCAAAAGATATTCCCGCGAAGTGCGTGAACTGCGGGGGTGCACACCCAGCCAACGCCATCACTTGCCTGAGCTACATACGTAAGGTGCACGAAATCGGGAAGCGTAACCCGCGAGTCCTACAACGCTACGAGCAGCTTAAGGATCTCCGAGCCCAGCGAGACGGCACAGCACCACCAACACGAAGCACCTCGCCCAGGTACGTCCCGGCGCCCAAGCCGACCTTCAACCCATGGACCATAAGACGCCAGCAGCCACGACAAACAGCTGTAATGCCTGACATGAGCGACAACGCACGTTTCCCTTCCCTTCCGCAACGACTGCACGAGGTAAGTGCCGAGAGGACAGCGCTCCAGCAGACAATGCCCCGCCCACAAACTCCCCCTCCTCACACACATCAGCCACAACAGACACACAATGAACAATCAGCTGTTCAGAATACAGCGGACATACTTAAAGAACTCGCTAGTGCAATTAAACTCATGAACTCAATGATAAATCTAAAAAACTTACTAAATTTTGTAAATGATTTAAATGCAGAACTTAAAAAATGTACAAACACACAATCACGCTCATCTGTCACAATACAATTCATGAATAACATCGACTCATATAATATATAATTTTCACTACTAAAATTTGCTCATGGAACGCTAATGGCATCCTCTCCAAAACAGGTGAACTAATACACTTTTTACACAAACACAACATACACATAATGCTAATTAACGAAACAAGACTCAGACCAACTGACAAATTTCGTATTAAAGGATACACAGTGCACAGACAAGACAGACAAACACAAACACACGTACCGGCAGGGGGGGTAGCGGCACTAATACACAACTCAATACAACATACATTAGTTCACCTTCAGCCCACAACCCTAGAATCCCTATGCATCCGACTCTCTGATAACACTAACATCATCACTACATACAACAACCCCCGAAACGACTTCACACAACACGAAATACATACACTTTTAAGTATAGGAGGCAAGGTGCTGCTAATAGGCGACTTAAATGCAAAACACGCAACCTGGAACTGCAACAGAGCGAACAAAAACGGCAACACGTTACATTCGTATACATCAAATCATAACGCCATTATCATGCATACTCCTACTCACACGCACTACCCCCAAAACAATAACACTCCCTCTACAATAGATCTGATAATTAATAAAAACATCTCACACATAAGCAACCCCATCACAATTCCTGATCTAAATTCTGATCACTTTCCTATATTAACTAAACTAAGCACACATAACGTACATACAGATAACACACGCTATATACGCACATACACAAACACAGACTGGCGTGAATTCAGAAAAACACTTGACAATCACATGAAAATAAAACCACAAATGTCAACAACACAAGAAATAGACACACAAGTGGAAGCACTCACTCACGCCATCACTCTCGCTCTACAAAAACACACACGTACTATAAAACTAAAACCATACAAAGACAAACTACCGGAATACTTAACACAAATCATAACACACCGCAACAGAACAAGAAAGCTATGGCGGAGGTCACACAATCCCATGCACCGCGTTCTCATGAACTCCCTCACACGACTGATACAAACAGAAATCAGAAAATTTAAAAACAAAACATGGCAAGACAAACTCCACTCCCTCAACCCTAATGACAACACACTTTGGAAACTTACACAAACACTTAAAAAACCACACAAACCCATCCCAGACTTAAAAACACAAAACAACACACTAATCACCGACGAACAGAAGGTCGAGGCAATAGCTGACACCTTCGAAAGTGTTCACAAACTCGACCCAAATCACACCCCCGAACAACTAGACATAATAAACACAGTAACCAGTCTCATAAACACACCAACATATGCAAACACACAAACAATTACCAAACTCATAACCAAACCCTCAGAAGTACACACAATAATCAAATCCCTTCCCAACCAGAAGGCGTCAGGTCCTGACACTATCCAGAACATAGCCCTAAAAAACCTATCCCGAAAAGCACTAGTGCAGTTCACATACATCATAAATTCAATGATCAAGCTCCACTACTTCCCAGAGGCGTGGAAAACTGCACTAGTGGTTCCTATCCACAAACCTAACAAAAACCCTCAATTACCCACAAGCTACCGCCCCATTAGCCTTCTCAACACCTTATCAAAGGTCGCTGAGAAGGTCATCCTTGCCCGTATCCAAAAACACACCCTCAAAAACAAAATATTACCCCCATTTCAATTCGGCTTCCGTCCAAAACACAACACCGTCCAGCAAGTAGCGAGAATCGTGACAGACATAACCACCAATTTTAACAAGCAAAATGTCACAGTAATGGCCCTTTTAGACGTCGAAAAGGCTTTCGACAAAGTATGGATAGAAGGGCTAATTTACAAAATGATTCGAGCGAAATTCCCTCCAATACTTATTAAACTAACATACTCATACCTTACGAACCGATCCTTTAAAGTAAAATATAATAATACCACCTCAACCCACCACCCCATAACTGCCGGGGTGCCTCAGGGCAGCTGCCTTGGCCCACAACTCTTCACCCTATACCTCCATGACATCCCTACCTTCCCCAAAACCAAAACCGCCCTCTATGCTGACGATACGGCCCTCTATGCCCACTCGTACAGCGCAGAGGTTGCTAACAAGCAGATCCAAATCCACATCGACATCCTAAAACCCTACTGGCGTCTCTGGAAAATATCCATAAACAATGACAAAACCGAAAGCATAGTTTTCACACGTAAATATACACACAACAAAATTTACACACCACTCAAACTAAACAACCATAGTGCGACCCCCTCTCAATCCGTTAAATACCTTGGCATGACACTAGAACCCCGGCTCTACCACAATCAACACATCAAAAACGTAATTAATAAAGCATCCCTCTCAGTAAGATCCCTCTACCCACTCCTCAACAAAAACAGTCACATGACCCCAGAAAATAAAAAACTCATATACACAGCAATCATCCGCCCAACCCTCACATACGCAGCTCCAGTATGGTGTTCTGCGTCGAACACAGCACTGAAACCGTTACAACGATTCCAGAACAAATGTCTACGCTTAATCAATAGTGCAGACAGATACACCAGAATCGCAGATTTACACAACGCAACAAAAATACCATTTATAAAAGACTACATCACGCACCAAGCACAAAAATTCTACACGACACAAACATATCACAACCCACTCACAAAAACCATTACACATATCAGAGAGCACAACACTCCTTTCCCTCTCAAACACAAGCTACCGTATCAAAAATTACCTATCTTCCACCAACGCGAACATGATGCACCCGACACGCACTAACCCTCATCACTAACAAAACCACAAATCACAATTCAAAATTATAAGTAAATGACATAGCCGCACTGTAAATACCATCTCAATCACTCATTAATTCTATCATATCATCAAGTCACATCGTCAGAACAAAGCCATAAGTGTAAATAAAATTCAATATGCCATAACATCATTGTAAATACCATACCGTCACTCACATAGATTCTAAGTTAGGCTAAGTAACAATATCATAAAGTAGGTTTTTCTTTAATTTTCCTACAAATACACGCACACGATCATACCCACCCTCGCTCCACTACACGCACACGATCATTAACTTAAGCTAATATTAAGCAATAATAATATAAAAAGTAGTTGGTAAGGCCATGTGGCCAGGAACAATAAATTTAAATCACATTATAAATACAAAAGGACCCTGTCCCCCTGTAAAACCACAAGAAAACAATAAAGAATCCATATCATAAAAAAAAGAATGAATAATGAATTTTATTAATAACTAAGTTATCAGTAGAATGCAACAAGCGCGTTTTTCCAAATTGTTAATTTAGCATTTTGTAGTTCAATAACCGCGCTTGTACGATACTACAGATATCAATAGTAATTTAACACAAGTATTTCGTGTTCAGAAAATTTCTATTGATATTTGTAGATAAAGCCGATGATGACAGTATCAACTTGATGACAATAGCTTTTAGTTGTTTAAAAAGGATAGTTTTCGTCAGTCAAAAATAGTTACGTGTTTAAATTCGGAGTATTTCAGACGAGATCTCACGCCCTGGAACACTACAAGACGTGGCTATATTGTAATATCGTTTGTTAAACGTTTTGGTAACTGTAACTATGTAGAGAAATTAAATTTGGTCATTTCTTTTTTTATGCTATGCTATGTTATGTAAGGGAACTATAAATGCTCTTACGTACTTGCGTTGTATTTATATTTTCACTATGCTATGATATGTAAACTATAAATTCAGCTTTATATTTGTATTTGTTTGGCAATTTGTTGTTTAGTTTGAATGTTTTAATATTTTATTAAAATAACCTTTTCATCACCCTGAAAGTGAGTTTTTAGTATTTGTAGACATTTGCCGCTCAGCCCAGCAGTGTTAATAAAAAAACGTGGCGAGCACTTTAATTATCCCTAATCGGAGAAATTAAACTAGGTAACCCGTGTGGATATTCCTGTCGATAAATTTTTTTTCTAAGGGCCGGTATTTTCAACCTCAGATAAACTAGAGAATAAATTTATCAGTGGAATAAACAAAAAATATCGCATCAAAAGATGGCAACTAGAATAATAATCATTATTTAAACTATGATTTTGTTGCGATATTTTTTGTATATTCCACTGGTAAATTTATTCTCTAGTTTGTCGGTTGGAAATACCGATCCTGAAAGAGATAAATTATTTTTTATAATTAGGTAAGTAATTTATAAAGTAGGTATTACACTGAAACTTGCTGATAAAAAAAGGTATTTACAATTAGTACTGATTATTGACAGATGACATTTACTGTGTTGCCGTTGTTTTAGTTAATTGTTTTATTTAAATTAAATATTTTATTATTTCAAACAAGCGTCATGGCGTCCTATTTTTTTGCAATAAAGGATTATTAAAGTGCTCGCCTTTTTATTTTTTTATTAATGTAACACAGGGATTATTTTACATGACCATAAAGCAAAGACGTATTTTTCAAATTTGTAAAAAA
The DNA here is from genome assembly GCA_963942605.1 of Poecilus cupreus. NCBI lineage: Eukaryota > Metazoa > Arthropoda > Insecta > Coleoptera > Carabidae > Poecilus > Poecilus cupreus. The sequence goes on along the minus strand of OZ012713.1, from coordinate 22,157,616 downwards.
AATATAGTATGTTCCATTTGAAATTTCAAAGTTGATAATAATTACTAATAAACCGGAAATAATATCATAAATTTACATTCGCAATTAATTAGCTTAAATGTTGTATAAATTATGTTCTGTGAAATAAATTGTCATGTTGATAAAAAACGAGATATTTTTGAACACGTTAATAAGATAGTCCAAGAGATAAGAAGGTATATAAACTTGAACCGTCAACAAAATGAACCAGATTCAAGTGTATTGAACTATGCGACGACTTCAGTTAACTGTTACAGCGCTGCTGCTGTCTGTGCTCTCAACATCAGCCATTGAACTAACTGGATGTAAAGAAACCAAAGAAAATATTCAACACTTATCAAGAGAATATTTCACGAGGTATGACTTGAAAAACATAACTCGCATTAAATACGAACAGTGCGGAATAGATACCATAACGAAAGATGCTTTTGAAGGTATGTCTAACCTCGAATTTCTACAAATTAGCTTTAATTCAATCAGAGCATTGGAACCTGGAATGTTTTTCAACAATAACCAACTGAAACACTTGAACATTGCTGGCAATGAATTGACAGAACTGCACGAAGACACTTTGAAAAATTTAGATAACCTAGAAGTTTTCGACGCTAAACGTAACAAACTAAAAGTTATTCCTAGAAATTTGTTTTTACCTGCGATAAATCTTAAAATTATTAATCTTTCGACCAATGAAATAACAACTATTCACGAAGATACTTTTAAGAACAATAACAAACTTATAAACATTTATTTGAGGGGTAATCAACTTTCTACGTTATCCACTAATGTTTTCAGACATTTACCTAACATTGTAGAATTGGATTTGTCAAAATGTCAACTTAATAACATTGAAAATATTTACTTACCTATCACGCTGAAATACTTATACATCTCAAGCAACGGCATCTCGAGTTTACCTGAAAACGTTTTTGAAAATCTTACCCAACTAGTTGTCCTTAATTTATTCCTTAACGATATAGAAACAATCCCTGGGAAGCTTTTTGCCAACCTACGTGTTTTAAAAACCCTAGACCTATCTTTCAATTCAATTTCATCGCTGGACGACAACACATTCGAACACAACACAGAACTAACCGAATTACTTTTGAGTAAAAATGGAATAACAAAACTACAAGCGGGACTTTTTAAAAATCTTAAAAAGCTCGGACTGGCTCAATTTTATTCTAACCAAATTCAAAGCATCGACGAAACAGCGTTTCCCGTGTCAACCGAACTTTACTCTATTGATCTTACCTTAAATCAATTACAAACATTAAATCCGAAAGTGATTAAAAATTTGCCAAAATTGGAACATTTGAAACTGGTCGGGAACCCCTGGCTGTGCAATTGTGAACTAACGGATCTTATTGAACTATGGAAGAAGCGATTCAATAACTTGCATTCTAAGCCATCTTGCGCAGCACCTCAACAGCTGGAGGGTGTTGGGTGGAGTGACTTGAACATAGAAAGGATTTGTCCAGCAAAATAGGTTATGGTAAGTTTTTAAATTACTAAATTAATTAGGTGTGTATGTCGTTGATTGAACTAGTTTGTTTGAGTCTTTACCTCGCACAATTATATGGGTACGGGTTTTGGGGTCCCTATAATACGATTTCACTATTTTCAAATTGATGTCTGCGTGCACTGTGTATTTTTCGTCCATGATAACTCAAAATCTAATGAAAAATATGGTGTGGGCACCACACTATTTTCTTATACATATAAAACCTACTGAACACGTATGACTTGTATAACTTGAATTTGAAAATTAAATGACATACATGTTAAACCTGTTTAATTTTTTGTTCTTATTGCAACTATGACTTTATTTTAAAATATTAAATAATACCTAGTCTTTTAAACTTTTTAACTAATTATACAAATATTGCTTTTATAACATTTCAAACGACACATATTTTTAACATTTCATAAGTATTTGACATAGATGTTAAAAATGTTTTAGTTTTCCATTGTAATATATTATTGAAATATATAATTAGAGACATGTACAAGAAAAGTGAAAATCACATTTTATATAGGCAACGGGCATGGCAGGATGCGTTGATGCCGCTTCACTCGATAACGCAAATTAAGTATGTTGCTCGCGGTCAGTATAGTTGGATGGGTGACCGCTTTGCGAAAACCAATACCAGCGAACAGTGCGTGCCGTTGTCACACCACCGACAACTAGGACCCGAGGCGACATATAACCTCAGTAGTTGAGACCGCTTTAAAAACAACAACAAACATATTATTTTCCAAATATTTTTGCTAACATCTTACATTTGAACCATTTTTCACAGCTGATTCTATTAAGGAAAAAAAAATGAACTTATTACTATTTGTCCAGTAAACTTCCTCTTTCGGTTTCTCAATTTCATTCTAAATCAACTCAGATCTGCGTATTTTCATTAAACTTAAAAATTCTAAATTTAGTTAACATATCGTATCTCGATCGTAAGATATTGCGCACACGGACATCCATCCATCCTAACACACAGACATCATCGAGAAATAGGTCTTAAAGTATTCAGTGGACCTCAAAATATGTCTTTCCTAAAAAATCTCTTCAGTGAAACTCTTACTTATTTTTTTGTATTAGGCGAGAGGTTATGCGTTGAAAATATAGTTTTTAATATTGAATGAAATTATATAAGCAAATTTATTTTTGTACAGACTCTGTCGTTCGAAGAACATAGCTGAAACGTCAGGAAACACGAACAACGAAGTAGGAAGATGATTTACTATTATTTTGTATTTTAATAATGTTGTATCTTGTATTTCTATAATATATGTTATTATTTTCGCATTACAATAATTTGTATAGACTAAGTTTTAATTTGGTGATGTGTTAAATGTGAATTCGATTAATAAAAGGAAATCAATTGTGTTAAAATAATTTAATTTGTTTAATCCTGCTAATGAAACGTGTTGTTTCTTACTTGGATACACAACTTGAAACCAGTCGTTTTATCTACTCAAATTAGTTTCCAAACTAATAATTAACAGTCGGGATTTGCGGTAAAATTTTTCGAATTTTGCAAATTAAAATGTAAAAATATTTGAATTTTAAGATTTCGGAGATGCATTTTTCGTGGTCTGAATAAGTTAAGATAATAAGATACGTGCACTCCCTTTCTATGTACGTTCGCTATACACTGCGGATCAATAATTGAATATTAAATAAACTCAGGCGAATATTATAATGAAATGGTAGGGCTATAAAAAGAATATGTGTGGCTGTTTTTGCTTTTCGTGAATTATTTAAGATTTATATTTTTAATCAGGAAGTAAATAATTATGTCACTGAAAACATATACATTTTTTTTTTTAAATCAAGGCAAATCGGAAAGAACCGCATTGTTAAAAGTAAACTTTTACATACCATGAGTGGCAACATTGGACAATCGTGCTTCTGTCAAATTTTAACCACGATGTATACTATAGACAGGAGTTGAGATGAGCTTGTACGAAATGTTTCAAAAGAAGTCCCTGTTAAACAGACTAACCGCAGACCGCCGAAAGAGAGTTGCACCGGGCGTACAATAAACATTACGTCTTATGCATTAACTTAGTATTTTGTAAAAATAAAACTATTCAGTATATATCTTAATTAAAATATATACTAATTTGCAAAACTATGCATACGTAATTGTAAAATAAATACAAAAAAATAAAAAATAATGTTTTATAACACAATTGCAAATTATAATAGGTAGTAATGTTCTGGATTTTATTTCTTAGTACGTAATGTATAAAATTCTCGTACATAATATATATTCAAATAAATGATAATTACTTAAAATTAATGTAAATATACTTATAAATATTTTCGGTTTATTTTTAAGTTTCTATTGTCGTGATGTTCTAAAAGAAAGTAGAATCTTTGTAGTAAAATCATAAATAAAATACGGTTTAGACATTTTTTAAATTAGAATAAATATATATAAAACTTGACAAAAATACTTACATTATAAATTAATTATTAACATAATAATATTTAATTGTTACAAATTAATAGTTCGCAATTGCTGTTTATATTTTTTTTTGATCATCTTTCGATTTTGATGTTTGGCGTATTTTTTCTATTTGGTAGAAATATTGTGAGTCGCATTGAAATGAACTCACGAATTATCTGCGGCATTATGTCTTTGCTATATTCGATACACTAAACTAAAAATTGTTATTATCAAATAAAGAGCACAGTATTTCTTTTTCATTATTTGTTGAATATCACTATTTTAATTGGGTATAAAACATATTCTATCCATGTTTAGCTATATTTATTACAAAATCTAAAATTTTAATGTAAAGCGCACGCTTCTTCCCATATAACTGCGTGTTAAACTGTAGTGAAAGCCGATCCGAATACGCTATCTCTCTCTTTCTGAACAATGTACTAAAAATGGAACTTTTTCATGCGCACTGCAATATAATTAGTCCTACCTACTTTAAATTACGTATCAACTATCAATAAGCTAAGAAATATGTTTCAAATAAAAGTTGAAGAGATTTAATATTTGCATCTGAATTTTATTATAATTATTTAATAAAGGTTAAAAAGACGTTCAAAAATTATAATAATTCAATTGTTATGATGAGTAACCATGAAAATATTACAGCCCGGCATCTATCAAATATACGAAAGACTTGGGTTTATTGGCGAACAATGGAGATGTATTGGGCATATGATCTAAATTAGATTTATTTTTTAAGTTTAAGTTAAGTGTAATTAAATTATATTATTAACAAATTTTTATTTATACTAATAACGAATTTATGTATCCATTTTCATAAATAATCTATTACGTGCTAGATTTCTGGAAATTAACCGCATGGACTACTGAGTTTTTATTGCTTTCGACTCGTGGTCATTTTCAAGTAGCAATAAAAACTAAATACTCCAGAAGGTAAATTTCCATAGGAAAATCAAATCTAGCACGAAATAGATTCAGCTAGAAAATCGTATGTTATATTTTAACTGACAGATTTATTTTTTTATTATATTTATTTATTTATTATTTAAACACAGCATTTTTTTCATGACATGTTTCTAAAAACGATTTGTTCAGACCTAAAATACACTTTGAGAACTCAACTGACAGACTGACACGTTAAAAGTTAGGTTATCAGACACAAGGCGGTGTAGCAGTGTTGCCAATGAACAAATCTTAAATATCAATAATAAGTTGTCAAATTGTGATTTAATAAGAAAAAGAAAAATATAAAACATAATTGTAAGACAATTTAAAGTATGTATATCACTAAAATAAGGATTTTCAATAAAATTAGGAATTTATTTATAATTTTTATAATATATTTTTTGTAAATAAAATTCATATTGGAAACTCTTCTATATTTTCCTCTCTAGAGAGGAACAACATATTTTCCTCACTATTTCGGGAGAAGAACGGTAGGGTTTCCTACCATGTCGTGAAAAAATAATATTAACTCTCGTTTTTATGCAAAGTCCACAGTGCCGCAGCCAGAGGGGGGGGGGTCACGTCCCAGAAATATCTTTTTATTATATTATAACAACGTATCCAAAAAAAAAAGGCGATTGGATTTCAAATCACCAATTTTTTGCATTTTAATATTCAAAATGTTAGAAGTCAAAAATCTGGTTTGCCTATTGTGCCTGAAAGTCCACTTATTGCACAACCATCTTGACTTTTTTCCATCAGGATATAAAGGAGAAACGGTACTAGGGACGGTAGAATATAAATATGATGGGTTATTTCAGTTTGTCACTTTATAGAGAACAACAAAATGCTTCACATCGGAGAAAAAAGTAGTAAATTATGTTATCTTAAGTAAAAATTGTAGCCTAATCTTATAAATGTAGGGTTTAAGGTTTTAGTTATGTCTCCAAATTTCCCTATTTGGAAATTTAATCTGTCCTATTGTGAGAAAGCTGTGGGTGATACAAAAAAACGGGTATCAGATACGGTTTCAGCACCTAAAAATATAATACTTAGGTGTATTGGTTTAAAAAGTTTTTACAAATATCTTTTTTGTTAGCCTATGTAATAACCAAAACAAAATTCCTGGCTACGGTTATGTTTTTAATTTATATTACGAATAATCAGTCATTGAATTGAGGATAATTTTAACGTTTTTGTAAGCAAAGTATATAATAAAAGGATTAGATGTATTATAAATTAAATATCATCGTAAGTAGATTACAGATTCCTCTAACTACTGCTAAGAAGATTTTATTAAAATTTTTTCATATATTTCTTGGAAATGTAAAATACGAATAGCGTACTTAAACGCTCTGCGAAGTGGCCAGAGATCCCTCTTAAAGTTGTGATGTTTCGCCCTGGTTTTTATAGTTTTTGTTCACGGGTTCAGCTTGTGTTGCGAACATCACCTCTACTCTTACCGAGCTAACCTAGTTCATGTATTTTTCTTGACAAGTGTTTTTATTATATTATTTCATTTGTACCTGGAATAACAGAATATTAACAATTGTAGTCTGTGAGACTGATTACGTACCTGTAAATTAAATTCGTTCTAGTTGGTTATGTTTACGTTGGAAATGTATTTCACCAATTGTATTATTCCTTGTTCACGTTGTACCTGAAATATCGAATTTTGAGTATTTGTACACTGTTGTAAAATGTAACTTACCTGTAATATTAGAGGAAGTTCTACTTGCGTCATGGACCTTGCTTCTTAGAGTAGGTATTTCTTGCGGTTCTCGGCTGTCGGCCTTCCACGGCAGTGGACTTGGAATGCTCTTGCTTGTTTGTTTTCCTTGCTTCTTGTGTTTGCGCTCTAGCTGTCGGTCATCCACGGCTAGACTTAGAGTTTTTCTTGGATTGTGTGAGTGCTAGTTAATTGCGGTCGGTGCAGTCGTCGGCCTTCCACGACTCAGCCGGGTACCCGGAGCGCAGGCCTTCCGCGCTCGGTGTGCTGGCACGGTCGCTGGTCCTCCGAGACTTGGTTGACTGCAGCGAGAGTCTAACACGTCCCCCCGAGATTTGGTCCAGGCATCGGAGTACATTTGCCATTTATTTTTATTGTTATTTTGTGTGTGAACAAATAAATATTGTGTTTACAAACTTCGTTCTTTTACTGAAGGATAAAACCCTACCCTTCTCCATTGAGCTCCCGGCTCCCTTTAAGTTTTTGCAAAGATTCTCGGTGACCTCGTGCTCCGAAGAAGCAGCGCGTCCGTCACATAGCATATAACGAGATCCGATACAGTGCAGATACAGAAAGAATGGAAAAAATCATCTTATAACCCCTTTAACAAAACACTTAATACCAGTACAAACTACCTCTCCTTCAAAACTCCATATAAATTCCTAAAATTATCAAGTCTACTATGCACTGCTAACCCAAATCTTCTATATATTTATCAAGATGGTATATGCCACAACTTTAACCAAGAAGAATTATGTAGCATCTGCAACACATATGAACCAAATAATATCCCCCATTTCCTATTTCACTCACCTTTCAGAGAATTTTATCTACTCTAGTAGCTGCCCCAATTCACTGAACGGGAAATCAGCTATCTACTCCTTACTACAGACCTTACCATGGAGGAGATGTGCGATATGTGCAGCTACGTCACCAAATCCCTGAAACTGCGGGCGTTCGCCATGAATCTGTAGGGAGTCATTACTCTATGTTTTATACAACAAAATATATCAATTACTCAATTTTGTAATATTAAATGAAATCAATGTTGCCAACATCTTTGTACAGATATATGTTTTTCTCTTTAACAAATATACATACATTACATTACAACTGAGACGACTGGACCGATACTCGGAGCTATTAACCAGAGTGGCTCTGTAATCAACCCAGTCGCGGAAAGCCCCACGACCGCGCATTCACTCAAACAACCTGAGCGCGGAACACTAACGCTTAGAATATCCTGGAAGCCTTGGAAGGGCCAACGGACTTGCATCTACTATCAAACAGTACTCCGGATGCGGGACACCAACACCCAAACCAGTCAGTTCCGTCGCGGACAGTCAGCGACTTGACTCTTCTAGTAAACTGCGAAATCTTTCTAAGTGCGGAAATCCTGCACTTAGAGACAATCTGCGGAAAACAAAAACCTGGAAAAATCGCACTCCAGATACTACTCCCCTCGCAGGCGGTTGATTCGATCGGAAATCCAACTCAAATTTGATTTTGAGTCGAGTGAGGCCCGTTTTTATACCCGTAAAATCTAATTAACCGGCATAAATTGGCAAGTTAATAGACAGATATAATCAAAACGTCTAGAACATTCGATCATTTTTGTCTAATAAATTCTAATATGATTTTTGTGAATTTTTACACCCAAAAATACATGAAATAAAATACAATTTATCACAGCGTTATATTTTAAAGTTCAAATTATCCTAGTCAAACGTCAGATGACAGTTGTCAACGAAACGTAGATATGTGATGTTGCCACCTACCTTATCGGTGAACAAAACGGCATGCCCCCTAGCAATTGTCGGAGAGGGTACGCCATTGATGCGTACAATTCGAGGTTCGTATTTAGATAATATATGTAAATTCTACCAAATCAAAGTAAGCGGGCGCCACGTAATTTTGGACAACATAAAAATTACGAAAAATAACCCCTGAAATATCTAGAGGGAATATATCGGGATAAAGGACTATCGTAAAGAAAAATCTCTGATGCAGGAATAATATTATCATAAATTCAAATGTTACAGCCAAAATAGTTAATGTAAAAGTAGATGAATATGACACAAAACTGGGCAGCAATCGATAGTTTTGTACAATCATCAATACGAACGAAAATAATCTTAATCTAAATAATAATAAAGATTGACTGACTACAAAGTAAGATTTTGTCAAATGTGGCGGAGATCTCCTTATTAAAATTAAAATAAATGTTACAAAAGTAATAATAATAATTAAAATTATTGATTGATTTGCAAATCGGTAAAAAATAATAATTATTTAAACTGTCTTTCATGCAAGTACATTGCAACACAATTACATATGGCGCGGTCAGAGCCGACCAAAGACATAGGCGGCCTATTTTACTTAGATATAAAATTAATGATTTCAATACAAAAGGTATCCAAAATGATACAAAATTAACACAGCAAAAAAATAATCAACATAGCAACAAAATAACTATTCGTGACCGTGGTTTCTAAGTCTAAAATTCACGCAATACGCGTAAGTTGATGAAAAGGTTGCAGTAGAACGTGGTGCTGACGATGGTGGGCCTCTGGATATGTAGAAAATCCCCCAGTGGCGTAGATCCGCAGTAGGTCACTCAAAAACGGGCGTAGAACTGACAATGAAAGTTCGCCAACAATGGCGATATTTATGCTTCACCAGACTTTGATCACAAAACGACGATACAACGATATGTGAATCATAAAAACTCAAAAACTGGAGCGCGGTACCACAAAACGCACCAAAAAAATCGCACTTGCTAACATTCTGACGGCCACTTGCTATCTGCCGGTTTTCGGCCGCACAAAACTAAATGAAGACTTAATTAAATTAACAATAATTACAATAAATCTTCAACTCTATCGATCGCTGCTGTTCTCTTGTGTAGAAATATTAATTTCAATCATATTTAAATTTAAACAATATAAGTTCTAAATTCAGGAAAAGGATTAAGGGAAAACATGCAACGTTACAATGTAAATGACACAAAGAGCAAATGTTCATATTTTCACATTTCAGGTGCACAAGTAATACAAACAATGGAAAATAAATACCTACATATTCAAAAATTACAACCAAGGACCAGGTTAACTGATAACAAGCAAGAAAAAAGGAAAAAATAGAGAGAACCAGGGCGAAACATCACAGTAGTAATTAATAGTTATTTGTATACCAAGGCTGCGAAATCACTCTTTAGCGTACCGAGAGAAAAATTGTCGCCGAGGCCGCTTGCGGCCAAGGCTGGACAATCTCGAGGGCGATAAAGGATTTCGCGGACAAGATGTGCACACTATTTATTGTGCAACCGTAAAAAACATAAATAACAAATTTTATACAATTATAATTAGTTTTGAAAAAATAATGTCAGTTCTCAAGTGTCAAAATGATTGTTTTTTTTTTCACACGAAACAATCATTTTGGATTTCGAAGCCGTTACCATTACAACAGCCGCGAAATTCAATTTCGCGGTCTGTATTGTGGCTGCCAAATGCTTATTTCGCGTTCGGATGTACAAAAAAATATTTAATGTACAAACAGAATTATAATACAAAAAAGAAAAAACAACAGCAATAATATTTAGAATAAATGACCACATACCACCAAGGGTCAAACATTACGTGAAGCTACAACTGAAGCACTACTTTAAACCGACCAGTGTCATTTGAACTTTTATACGAAGTAACAACGACAACGAAACCTTTCAATAGTTTCCGATTTACAAGAAATACGCGCACCAGCTTAACTCGTTAGCTACACCCCTCGCTGTTTTGATTGGCTGTACTAATACAAGCATTTTGACTTTAAATGCACTTTTCTACTATGCTGTCATCTGTCGGCCTAGAAATGAAACAACACGGATATTTGTATTAATTAACATAGGCTTTGTAGTAAATATTATGTTGCGTTTTAAAAACGTGGATTTTGAGCCTGGCTTCAAAAGTAATGGTATGGGCGCCCGCAGACATTTTTACAAGGTGGGTAGGTGTGTAGTGTAAAAAAAATATTATTTAAAAATATGTGTTTTCAGTAATAATAGCTTGTTCAGTTGTTGTGTGTGGCATTTAGTGTTTTGATGTTAATGTGCAGTCGTCTTTTTTTGTTTTGTGATCCAGATAACTTTTTGAGTTTTTTTTGTGACATCTAGAGTTTAAAACACAAATCCATCTTATCAGAACCTTTTTATAGTATATGTTCTATTTTTTAACAAAAAAAATGTTTGGTACCACAACTTTTGTCGGATGTGCCTTTGGAAAAGGGTCATTTCATAAATTGTATTTTTAACTAAAAACTACAAAAAATTAATCATAAAACACATATCTTATAAACTTTATTTTTTATTTTTTATTCTTCGCGAAATGCTAGTACATGTTTAAAATAATGATGAAATTTTCTTTGATGGACTTATTCTTGTAACCACTTCAAAATATTGTTTGTTGTAATCAATAATTTTACAGTTATTGTTTGCAACATAACAATGCCAGAAAAATATCCGTTTGGCATATTTATTTACTAGGGTGGGTCGAAAATTTTAGATTTGAGACGGGTAGTGAAAAAATGATAGTTTTTGTGATTCTATGTAAGGGATCGGCCGTGGTTTCGGTCATGGGTTCAACCCCCAGCTCGCACAAATGCCTCGAATATGGCCATTTTGGTAGTTTTTTCATATTTCACCCAATAGCTCATACTGTACATGTTATATGTGCGACTTTTTGGTCACAAATTACTCCTGGGTCCTCAACCTTTAGATAAAGTCCATTGGTACCATCTTTTGATGGTAAACCGGAAGAGATATTGCCCTCTGAAAATATCGTTTTTGGGGGGTAAAAATGCGAGGTGCTTGTTAGAATGATACATAGGTAACTATTAGCTTCTAAACCACTCCCTGTACTAATTTAGAGTCTAAACTGCACCGCAAGCGCATGAAGTTGGTTTTCGACTGAAAAAAAACTTTGTTTTTGACGTTTATTTTCGACTATTTACCTCAAATTGGCGAAAAATCGCGAGAGTCTTATTAAAGGGATTGGCTTCTAAGCCACTCATTGTATACATTTATAATTTAAACTGCACTGCAAGCTTATGTAGTTGACTTTCAACCGAAGGAAAACTTTGTTTTTGACGTTTACTTTCGACTTTCTGGCTTAAATCGTCGAAAATATCAAGATGATTATTACTGTGAAAAATTGCTTAAATGTGGATTTAAAAACCACTCTCTGTCTTAATTCAACTTCATTAAACTGAATTCCGACCGAAGAAAACTTTTGTTTAAGCCTATTTTTTGATGTACCGATGTCAGGTTTGGTTACCTATTTATCATTGTAACAAGCACCTCGCATTTTTACCCCCCAAAATCGATATTTTCAGAGGGCAATAACTCTACCGGTTTACCATCAAAAGATGGTCCCAATGGACTTTATCTAAAGGTTGAGGACCCAGGAGTAATTTGGGAACAAAAAGTCGCACATATAACATGTACAGTATGAGCTATTGGGTGAAATATGAAAAAACTACCAAAATGGCCATTTTTGAGGCATTTGTGCAAGCTGAGGGTGAACCCATGATCGAAACCACGGCCGATCCCTTACATAGAATCACACAAATTACCATTTTTTCACTACCCGTCTCAAATCTAAAATTTTCGACCCACCCTATTATTTATTATTATTATTATTAATATACACTGTCCAACAGGTAAGAAAACCCATTAAAATGACAGGAAAAAACACAAGAATAACGGAAAAATACAATAAAGGTACAAGTACAACTTAAATAATTAAAAAGTACAGTCAAGCACAATTACGAATTACGAATTAGATGAATGAATTTACTTGGTGAATGTAGGAAGACATCAACATTTGAAAATTTTGACTGATATGTAAGACACAATCGGTATAACGGCGATAAAAGCAAAACATTAGTTCGGGGAGTCGGTAGATAAAAGGTTTGGGAGTGACGTGTGAGAATGAAGGGTGTATGGAAAGAAAGAAGGCTCAGACAGACGGGATCATCAACTTCACCATGAATCATTTTACAGAGATGATGAGCTAGCTGGAAATCGCGACGCTCAATAACACTTTCAAAATGAAACATATTAAGTAACAGGCTGTAGTTAATAGAGTCATCGGGGTAGCGGTGCTGAATTTTAAGGTAAATAAATTTGAGAATTTTTTTTTGAATATTTTCAATGCGGTCCTGGTGAGTCTCATAAATAGAATTCCAGATGATGGAACAATATTCCAGCTTGGAACGGATAAAGGCATAATATAAAGAAAAAATAGGAAATATGTCATTAAACGAACGGGTATTACGTATAATAAAAGCAAGCATTCGAATGGAAGAATTACATATACGATTAATATGGTTTAAGAAAGTAAGTTTTGAGTCAAAAGTAACGCCTAAATCATCAATGGTCACGCAACGTGTTAAAGAAATATTGTTAATAGAATAGTTAAATAAACAGGGAGAAGATTTTTTAGTATATGACATGGCATAGCATTTGTTAAGATTAAGGCTTAGATTGTTGAGAGAGCACCATTTAGACAAATTAGTCAAGTCATTTTGAAGAAATTGAAAGTCTTCAGGGGAAGAGATTGAATAAAATATTTTTAAGTCATCAGCAAATAATAATTTATCACAATTTAGGATATTAGTTATGTCATTTATGAATAACAAAAACAACCCCAGAAGTAGAAATAAAAGATGATGATTTGCAACCCTGAAATTGAACGAACGACGAACGATGAGAGAGGTATGACGAAAGAAGATCAATTAAGGATGAAGAGATAGAAAAGGAATGGAGTTTCTGGATCAGAATTGCATGATCTATCCTGTCGAATGCTTTTGAAAAATCTGTATATATACAATCTACTTGTCCCTTAGAGTCTAAAATCGACGAAACTATATGAGTGAAGTAAAGCAGATTACTAGTGGTCGATCTTTTCTCCATAAACCCGTGCTGCGAAAAAGATATATGATTTTTAACTTTAGAGTAAATGGCATAATACAATAGCTTTTCAAATATTTTACTGAAATTGGGTAGTACAGCGATAGGACGATAGTTTTTAATGTCAGCGTTGTCACCAGACTTGAAAATAGGTGTTAGGCGAGTTTCTTTCCATTTATCAGGGAAAGTATTTGTTTTCAAAGATAAATTAAAAATGTGATAGAGAGCATTCGAAAAAGGATAGTCACAATCTTTAATTAAAAAACTAGGAATGAGATCAGGACCGCAAGAGAAATTAGACTTAAGCTTAGAGATGGATTGCATAACATCATCCTTGCTCACATGATTCAGGGAAATAAGATTAGGGCAATAAACGGGAAAGGAAGAGGAAGTAGTTTGATTACAATTTTCTACTAAATTTTAAAAGTAAATAAGGCTAGTATCGCTTGAAAAAAAAGGAAAATTATTTTTGAAGGATTTGGAAATGTATCGTAGTTTTAAAAGAGTGTAAAAACATATTAAGCATTTGATTCTTCGCAAAATGCTAGTATTAAACATTGGATCCATAATCAATATTCTTGGCTCTTAAATTAAGTATAATAAAATCATTCATTGTTGTCATCAACACGTTTACAGTTGTTACCTTTTAAATGTATCGCTCAAATATTTAACAACGCGGCTAAATAAATTTAAAATCTCGCTTCAAACTTCAAACTTCAAGATTTACTATTAATTATCGTCTCTTAAAATTGCGCCCCTAAAAATTATTTGAATAAATACATAATAAAGGGCTTTATATTCCGTAATTTAGCATGGTTTTAATAGTTCATGTTATCAACGGATATGTTTCTAAACCCTCTTCTGCTCGTAAAGTAACAGTGACACACAAAAACATACGCAATATTTGAATGCAGTAGAATATTTATTTAAGAATTGTTTTTATACAATATTAATGAAATATTTAGAGATGTCATTTGGAAATTGTCATTCAGCCAAAATGTCTGCAAAACTGGGATCTGAAAAAACATTCATAACATTAATTTAAATCGTCAGACAACGTAGCCCTACTAAATTCCCATCATTAAATGATATATTTTACAACTATTCCACTGTAATAATTTTAGATATGGTTAAAGATCAAACATACGCTACGAAGTTCGTATGCTAAAAAAGTGTCAAATGCATTAAAATATCAGTGCGGAAATGAAATAGTGACACTTTAAATACAACATTAAATGTAGTACATTTTGTAGTATGAGCACAAACTAAGGAGAGAAATATAATTATTATACATTATTATCATAAAAATATAATTACTTTGGAGAAAACTTTTAAAAGTTTTAATCATTTAAATTCAAAGTGTAGAATTCAAAATATTTGAAAAATTACTCATGCATAGAATAATCTTTAATTTAAAAAATTACACATTATTCAGTTGTGAAAAATTGTTTAATTTTCAGAAAACCGTTCGTATTATTTTGAAGCTTTGAAAATTACTTTTCTATAACACTGTTTAAGAAACTGGGCATTCCACTACTAAAAATTGTTATGGAATCACTAACATTCCATACGCGGCGTATGGAATATTTTCACCGAATCAGAACCGCTTATTAGCGCGACATACGAAGTATCTTGATTCAGTTACTATGGCTATGTCTGTTTGTTTTAATTTGATTTATTTGAATTTGACGTTTTCAACAGTTTTATATTTGTATTTTTGTATAATTTCCAAAACCTTTTTATAGAAAGTATAGTCTACAACATGTGACGGAATGGCCTATCACACGCTCGCAAACCGTAGCCCTCGCCTTTGGCTCGGGCTACAACCTTTTTGCTCGCGTGGAATACGTGCCATTCCATTACTTGTATAACACTGTTTTGAAAACTAGACATTCCACAACTAAAAATTTTTTCGGAATCACTAACATTTCATACGCTGCGTAGGAATATTTTAGACAGAGCCGCATATTAGCGCGATATATGAAGTTTCTTGATTCAGTTACTATGGTTACGTCTGTTTGTTTTAATTTAATTTTTTGAGTTTGACGTTTTCAACAGTTTTATATTTGTATTTTTTATATAATTTCCAAAATCTTGTTATAGAAAGTATAGTCTACAACATGTAACGGAATGGCATATCCCACACTCGCAAACCGCAGCCCTCGCCTTCGGCTCGGACTACAAACTTTTTACTCGCGTGGAATATGTACTATTCCATTACTTGTTGTAGAATATACTATTCCAAACTTAATATACATATTTTTATGATAACGGATATATGGTTATAATACTTACACTATTTTTGTACAAAACTATAAATAATAGTAGTGTCATTTATTAGAATAACAATGTATTGTTTCAAGGAAATTTTATTCAAAGGGCTAAATACCAGTATTTTTATAGGATATGATTAACCTTAAATTGATTGACACAGTAACTACTACTGTTGATCATATACTCACTAGTTTAAACAGTGGGGCTCTGGAGCTCGTGTTGGCGACGGGTCGCCTTCAAAGTCTCGACGTGGGCGTCAACTTTCAACGGCCGAGTCTGGCCGTCGTGCTTCAGAGTCTCGACATGCGCGTCTACTTTCAGGTCAACGGCGGCTGCAGCCTGCAATGCGTCCGCAATAAGGAACATGTCTGCCGTAATCAATTGTATTACTTAACAAACAATTCAGTTTGAAACGATATTGCTGAATATATGAGATTGAAAAATTAATAATCAAGCACTAGACAACGTGAGATATGAATGTCGTTCTCAATATGAATTAGGTAATGTGTCTATATTATTAAAGCTTTGTATTATTTTGTTCTTTTATCAAATTATACTATAAGAATTAAGAACATGGTAATGTTTTTACAGATCTTTTCCTTGTTAGCTCATGTTTTTTATATTTCGGGTAATAAATTTTTATTTTCACAGATCTTACACCTAAGCACCTCTCAAAGCAAAGTTGTATTTAATAGGACAACCACGATACTGAAAAAATGCGCATACAATTTAGTAGGTCCATTACTGTTTGTAATAAATAATATTTTCTCAGCGCGATGATTTCCAGGATTATTACAAATATTCAAGTTATACCCCCATTCAAGAAAGGTGACAAATCAGTAGTAGTATTTATAGTCCTGTATCCAATAGTACCGTGGATCTTCAAAATCATCAAAATGCTTCTTAAAGATTTACTTGCTTTTTAATTGATTTCAATGCTTCTTAACGGATTGGACTGTTACGGAATTCGAGGGGTTGTAAACAACTAGTTACTATCTTATCATAGTGATAGACAACAAGATGTAGTAAATAACAATATTTCCTTTCTTCTACCGATTCATCATAGAGTGCCGTAGGGTTCTCTGATTGGGCCGTTTTTATATATTCTGTACGTTACGAAAACGACTTGCCAAATAATGTAAATTCCAGTGGTACTCTACTATTTGCTGACGACATGTCTTTAATTGTAAATAACATTAACTCTGAAGCAGTGCAAGAACAGTGTGCGAACATATTATGAGAAGCCAATATATGGTTTAGTGCGAACAAACTTTATCTCAAATTAAAAATTAAACCAAAATTATTAATTTTAATCTAAGAAGTACCGATAAACAATATGATGGAAACTACACTCCTAGAACTCGTCATGGACCCGCCACTATCTTGGATTCCCCGTACTACGCTTTAGTTTACAAAAAAGAGCTGATTACATAATAAACATTGTAAGCATCCTTGTAGAGATTTATTTGAAAATTCAAACATGTTAACCTTGCCATCTTTGTACATTTACAATAGTTTAGTTTATATTAAATTATATTTGAAAATGAGGACCGATTTGCAAAGTAGTCATAGTTATAATACAACAAATAATAGAAAGTTAACTATACCTCAGCATCGTTTGCAAAAATTTAAGACAGGTCCTATCTACAGCTGTATAAATTTTTAAAATAAAATCCCATATTTTTTCTCAACTGATCCCATTGAAACGAATTATTAAAAAGGCGCTAATAAATCATAGTTTTCATACAGTTGACGAATTTTTAAAATCAAATATTTTCTGTGAATTTATATAATGTTATCAAGATTTTATATAATGACAAATTCTTAGGGATTTATTTTGTGTACTAGAATTTATGTATGTGTATGTGCTTATTATCGTTTTTATTATTGTATTGCTTTAAATTGCTTTATCCTGTGTATTGATTAGAAATAAATATATAAAATAAATAAATATATCATCACGCTATAGATATTTGTATATTACTATTATTGATTAAATCACTCTCTATTTCCACCTCACACAACCTTACAACTACTTGCACCGATGTTTATATCATTATTTTTTGTTACATTACAATGATACTAATTTTCGATTGGAATACTGAAAACACATAGTTTATACCTGGCACTTCTTTTAGATTATAAGAATATGCTATTCCCCCATGCTATTCTGTAGTAGGTGTTTCTCAATTTCGTACACTATAAATTTTCCTTGTAATTCATTTTGTAAATTTATGCTTTTCTAAGAATATATCAACATATAAAAATATAGGAATATATGGATATAAATGCATATAATTTTATAAATTGTCCATTTACCTCACACTTATTTATTTAAATCGGAAGCTTATTTGATTGTTCATTATACTATATCTATATTTATTATATTGTTAGTTCAGAAGAAAAGATAATAAAATAATACTCACTATAATACCAGCCAGGATCAGTACGAATACTGCAACGAATCCAAAGAACTTCATTATTTTTATAGGTGTTCCTGGTGTCTCTGACAACTTGCTACTATCGTTTTGGATTATATCGTTCCTATTTATACCAAATGAAATAGTGTGGATTGTTACGAGTCTATATTTAAAAGTGATCTTGTACGCTTATAATGAATGCGAATGTTTCAAAAGAGTAAACATGAATTGCGTGCCACTTTATCAAAGGATTTTTTTTCCATTAAAATTCTAAAAAAAAAGAAAATATCGTATTTAAAGTTTGAATGCGGTATTAAAAAAAAATTTTGTTTTAGTTATTATGAAAATTATAGTATTATGATTTATCACAATATACATGCGAGTACATGCACGGAAGATTGTACTTATCAAACGAAACTGAAATAAGTTTTAAGGGTAAATATTATGTAATATACTAATATCAACAAATTGTCGACGATATGCAAAATAAACTGCAACTTACGCTCAAGTGTGCATATGTGACTATAGACCCGTTTCATGTTTATGTGTATGTGCTAAAATTTTTGAATCTATACTGTTTAAATATATACAAAATCAAAGTAAGCAATTAATTAGTACACTACAGCACGGTTTCATCCCCGTTAGATCAACTGCCACTAACTTGTTTCAATTTACTCAGTATGTTTCTGAATCTTTAAATGAAAGAAAACTAGTGGATTGCATTTATACTGACTTTGCGAAAGCTTTCGACACAGTTTCGCATAAAATTCTACTTAATAAATTAAAATTACTTGGTTTTGGAGATAATCTATTAAATTTAATTTCAGCATACTTGCAAAATAGGGTGCAATATGTTTTTGTTAATGGTTTCAAATCCGATTTTTTTGGTGCTACTTCAGGTATTCCACAAGGTTTAATCCTAGGCCCTTTACTTTTTGTATTTTTCGTAAATGATATTGTCAATGTAGTTTCACATTCCAAATGTTTTCTATTTGCGAATGATTTTAAAATATTTACAACAATATCAAGTATTGACGATTGCATAAAATTACAAGAAGATCTATGTTATATTTACGAATGGTCGCTTAATAACAAATTATTTTTTAATAAAGATAAATGTGAGGTATTATCATTTTCAAGAAAAATTATCCAATTTAATTATCATTTTGATACAAAAGTTCTCAAAAGAGTTTCTGAGAAAAAAGACAAGTATAATTTTCGATTTAAAACTTACTTTTAATCCACAAATAAATGTTATGATAAACTCAGTATGTAAAAATTCAGGTTTTATTATGCGTATAACAATTGATTTTCAGAAAAAACAGTGTTTGCAAAACTTATAATGTCGTTAGTTCGAAGCAAACTAGAATATTGTAGCATTATATGGAATCCGTATTATATTTATCAAATTATAAATATAGAAAAAAATTTTTTGCAAACACTGGTTTTATCGTTTATTTCAAACTTGGCCCGACCTTGATTACAGCTGTTTGTTGGAACTGTTTAACTTGGAATCATTAAAACATCACCGAATTAAACTGCAAATATTATTTTTGTATAAAATAGTCAATAATTTAATACATGATGCTAATGTGCTTGGTCAACTGAATTTTTATGAACGGCCTTGCAACACCAGAAACTCAGTTACTTTCCTCTGTAATTTTTCTAGAACAAATTACTATTTAAACTCTCCTATCAATTCAATGTATATTAGTTTTAATTCGTATTCAGATGAACTTGATTTTTCTAGATGTTTACTTTCATTTAAAAGGAAATTATTAAAATAAGTTTACTCTTCGTTATGTTTCATATCTTATTTATGTTATATATTTTTGTTTCATATTTGGTTTTTTTAGGGTACAAGTTTAATGTAATTATAAAAATCTACACAATTGTATTGTAATTAATTGCATTTTATTCTGTTATTGGGATTCGTCCTAAAGAATAAAGGAATAAATAAATGAATTAATATGTATTTTCTACATGTGGATTGGTAGACATTATATTCTCATACATAATTTGAAGAAATATATGAATGATTAAATAATAATCAATGACAAGGTTTCCTCGGAAGTACATGGGCTCTAAATCAGTTCTGGTTATTTATTCAATGTAGTCTGAGGAGATGGATGGATGTGTGTCCGTATGTACTATACCTCATGATATGAAAAGGTAGAGTAAGGAAACGACGAAAGTTTCATGACATTTTACAGAATGTTATATAAAAATAAATTAAATATATCATCACGCCTTTTACCCATTACGGGTGTGGCGCTCTGCTGACGCAGATCTCGGTAGGTGATATATTTTTTCGTATGAAGTGCGGTTACCAGCCGTCAAATCATAGCCCCCAAGGATGTTAGTGGAGGGGGAACCACAGGGGTAAATTTAAATTTGTAACTGTCGGCAGTGGGATTCGAACTGAGGATCTCACGATCCACAGTCCGACACGTTACCACGGAGCTATTTACCCCATACGCTCCAAAACCGTGGTGGTTAGGAATATCGTAACAATTCGCTTTACTGCCGGCGGTACCCAACCGCGAAGGTACCTGGAACAAAAATAACACCAAACTGGTTAAAAGTAACTAAAATTTATGGAAACTAAAATAAGAAACTCACCTTCTTACCAACCGAGCGTGATTACGTAACACCACCTTAATCACTCTAGTTACACGGACGTTAAAGTAAGCTTACGAAATAAGTTTCTAAATAAAGTATTATTGCATTTAATAAATAAACGTGAATGTGAAATATAAGCAACTAAATTTACATTCAGCAAAGCAATCAGTTGAACACTGTTTAAATAAAAACACATTCGATGGCTAGCGCACTCGAAGTGAGCTACAAACTCTAGGTGTTAAACTTACAAGAAAGCAACGAATTAAAATTACGACTTACGTAGATAAATAAGCACAAGCAATAAATAAAATAAATACCTACTTCGATCGATTTCGGTTTACGAAAGACGAAGCCTTCAGAATGAAACATGCGCGCTGTTCAACAGTTATGAACAACTCGCTACTGCTAAACAACTTCATACCAAACAAAACTTCTTAAATAAATATCTACTAAAACTACAAAATGTAAGAAAGCGCAAAATGGTAAACCATGGACTGATGATGCTAAATATAAAATAATATTCTTAATAACTCTTACATTTTCGGGTTAAATTCGTACAAAAAAAAAAGTTTCGCTGTAGAAACTGAAACGTAACAAATTTTAATATGTTTCTTTCTAAGTATCTTCTAATTTCCCTGAAAGTAAGTAAATACTAGCCAAGGAAGATATTTTCTTAAATGTCTTGCAAATGATACCAAACAAATAGCGAAGCAAGGTCATCACTTCGTTCCTCGCTTCTATGTCAGCATATTGCCGAAGCAAGCTCATCCCTTTGTCCCTCGCTTCCATTCTTTTCACGTAACTAATATGTATGCTGAATATGACCCAAATTTGATCATAAATACGTTTTTTCGAAATATCCACAACGTATTGGAGTGTTCCAATTTACCCCCTTAGGGATAAAATTTCAAAAAATCCTTCCTTAGCGGTTATACATGTCATTATAGGAATGTAGTGTCAACATTTCAAGCGGTTTCGTCTGTGAGTTGTCTGTCAGTCAGTTACGGAACCGTTCCATGTATGTATAATAATTACACCCTTAAGTGATGAATTTTTATAAAAGCGGTAATATGCGTTTTATTATTTTTATTGAAGAGTATGCGCGCTAAATTTCAGGTCAATAGACATATTATGTGTGCATTAAAAGTCAATAGTCAAACAAAAATATTTTTTGCAGACAAACTTTCAGCCCCTATTTTATACCCTTATGATAATCTTTGATAAATGTTGATACACGTGTCTCATTATTTTTATTAAAGAGTCTAACTACAAAATTTCAAGTCAAAAGTCAATGTTCTTACACTCATCCTATACAAGCTTTCAACCAATATTTTACACTCTTACCGGTTTTAATTTCTTTAAGTCTTTTCTTATTCCTTGCCTAGACCATAAAATGAACCTACCTACCTAGCTTCGGTAGTTTTGGCTCTGCGTTGATGAGTCAGTCAGGCGAAAAAAGCATTTTAGCTCTTTATAATATTAGTATAATACTGTATTCGACAAATTAAAAATATATTACTTCAATCATCAATTTTTGAATTTCGCGCCATACAATTATATCAGCATAAACAAGAATAATTAGAAATCCTAATGATCATTTATTTATTCTTTACTTCATATAGTTCATTCTTATATATTATCTATTATAAATATGTAGTAAAAGGCAAAAATATTGCATGCGCCCACTGGTCCAGTTACCATGTGACATATTCCAAGAAAAATATATACAACACGCTTTACACCAGCAACTTTGGTCATTCCTCGCTACCACAACATACCGCTAGATTAAGTGCTGGCTTCACAATAAATAGCTGTGCGCTGGGTCTAGTTAAACTCAACATGTTTCAGGAGAAGATTCACGTCATCAAAAATATTACAAGATAATGACGTAACTATGCAACAATGTTTATATGGGATACAAATTTTTGTTGAAATGAAAATACTATGCGTGTTGCATCACACGTGCCGCCATTTTTAGACGTGATTTGTTGCAATAAATACAATATTTATACATACATGTTACAAAACACAGGATCACGAGGAGCACAGTAAAGTATGACAGTAAAGTGACAGTTCGATATGGATTTTGTATGTATACGTGACCAATAGCAACAACATAGCGAAAAAAAAAAGAACTGCAATTATTTCTAATAATTTAAAATTCCATTAAAGGAATAAAATTGACTATAAAATCACTATAAATTGCATTAATGTATAGTTTTCTTAATGTTAATATTTTTTACGTCGTTTTTTTTAACATTAGCATAGAGAAAAATGTTAGAAATAACGTTTGTGCAAATAAAATTTTCCTTTATTTGCAATATGAAAATATACAAGTATTATAAATACATAATTCATCTAAATTTGTAAAATAAACCTATTTACTCTTTATATAACTATGATTTTCGGTTCATGTGTTTGTAACATGATATTTTCAACTCTTCTAAAATGTATAGTAATGTAAAATAGCATAGAAATTTGCGGTTAATCCATATTTGAGTTATGTGACCTCCATAGATCCTTACACACATTCATATATACATACAAGCATCATCGCAACTATTTAAAATTAGTAGTAAAGATACTAAATCATACGAGAGGTAAAAAAAAAACTTGTATGATGTGACTAAAACATTACAGTTCCACAAGAAAATACAGGTAGACGAAAATATGGGTTGACTTAAATACGGGTTAATCTAAATAAATAGCCATGAATACAATAAAGAACTAAACTAATATTCAAAAGAAAACACTAGCCCAACTATATAAAAAAAAATTTCAACGAAATCATGGAAAAATACAAAAACTACCAAATAATCTATACAGATGCTTCAAAAACGAACAAGATCGGAGCGGCCTTCACAACAACATAAACAGTTAAAAAATATCAACTACCACAGCTAACTAGCATCTATTGTGCAGAAATGTTTGCCATCCAAAAAGCACTCGACTATATATTGACAAATTCCCCACAAACAACAACAGTTATTTGCACAGACTCTCTAAGCTCCATACACACCATCCAAAAAAACAAAACAACAACCAAGCAAACCTAACAATCCTTCAAAAATTCCACATATTGGATACCCAATATACGAACAAAATAGTTTTCCTCTGGATTCCTTCTCATATCGGGATAACTGGTAACGAAAGAGCAGACCTCGCAGCCAAAGTGGCCACCACCACCGAGGAAATCACAGAACTAACTACCACAAGCGAAGACTTCAAAAACCACATTAAAAACAAAATCAGAACAAACTGGCAAGGAAAGTGGAACAGCACAACAAATAATAAACTAAAATCAATAAAAGACTATACAAAACCATGGCCAACAACAGGTACAAAACGGGACCAAATAATCTTAACAAGACAATGGTAAGCGTCCATTTGAGAGAAATACTTTCGAGAGCATTTATTGCAAGTGGACACATTTCTGAGAGTAATTATCGGAGAGCGCCTGCCAGCTATCGAGAGCGAGCATGTTGAGACTTGCTTTCAAGTGGACAAGCATCATTTGTTTAGACTGGATAGTAACTCGCAAAATACGAACACGTTTCGAATTGTTGAGAGTATTTGTGGATATGGCGCCTGTAAAAAAAGTGTGGTCAAAGGAAGAAACTATACAATTACTAGGAATCTAAGAGGAAAATAATCTTTTATGGGATACAAAATGTAAGGAGTACAGTAATCGGGAAAATAAGGAAAAAACATTGAAAGGTATATCGGAAAATTTTAATTGAACTCCTGAGGAAATACAACGAATTTAATTAATAATTTAAAAAGTGCGTGCTTCCAGGTCTCACAAGATCTAAAAAAAATTTAAAAAAAAATGCGGGGATGGTTTTGATGACATTTCTGTGAGTAATTGGCCATATGCCGTAGCCCTCAAATTCTTGATACCTGTATTGACTGTGAACGAAACAAAATCCTAAATGTCAACAAAATCTTCACTGAATGCGACAAGTAATGTGGTGAGTAAAACAATTTTTCTACGTGAAAATATTTATTAACACACATATCAAAATACAAATAAACACAAACAAATTATATGTGTCTATATTGCCACGGAACTTCACCGGAAGGTGTCAGGAAATACTCCTTAAATTCATCTCTAACTTGTTTTTGTGATGTTGCATAGTTATTTCGGTTTCCCCGATGTAATGGGAGAAATGCATTTTCTGACATCGTTTCATCTCTCCAACTTCCCGGGATTCATCCATATGTATCTGGATCTTCCATATCTACTAATCCTTGATGTAAATAGTTTGCGCGTGATCTTTTGGTGGATAATAAAAAATTGTGTATTACACATATTGCAAGAACGATATCTGTCACTGTATCAGGATTTAGATTAATAGGTTTCCGAAGAACTCGAAATTTATTTGCAGCTTTACCAAACACATTTTCCACTATGCGCCTAGCTCTGGATAATCTGTAGTTGAATATTTGGTTCGGTGCAGGTTGGTCACGAAATGGATATGGTTTTCAAATATAAGATTTCATTGCAAATGCGTCGTCAGCAACAAGAAAATACGGGACAGCCAAATCTCTGTTAGGTAAGGGGGCAGGATTAGGTAGATTTAAAGTGCCTGCTTCGAGTCCTTCACTTAATGAACCACTTTGAAAAACACCCCCATCAGATACCCTCCCATTGCATCCAACATCAACATACGTAAACTCATTCTCTGCGTCAGCTACAGCTAATAAATCAATACTGTGGGTTCCCTTATAATTATAATAATTAACCAGTCCTCTGTACAACTTGTAAACTGAAACAAAAAAGGAATAATTTAGTTATTAAATAATCTTCATATTCTAGGCAGAATCACAGTCAGAAGAACAAAGAAAAGGTGAAGATGACACTATTCCTGATGAGGGAGATAAGGAAAAGGGATATTCGGCGGAAAAGACAAAACAAGTTAAGCGCAAACAAAAAATTGAGGACGATGATGAAAAAATATTTAAAGAAGCAACGGAAGTTCTTTTAAAACAACCGAACGAATATGATCTTTCTGGGCAATATGTTGCAATGGAGTTAAAAGGCTTGCAATCTAACTTCAATAAAAAAAGATTAAAAACCGAAATTAGGAAGATCATTCTTCGTATAGTAGAAGAAGACGACGGTTTAGATACTGATTCTTTATCATCCACTAGCAAGTAGGTACCAACCCCGGCCCCATCAACATCCGATTTTTCAAGTGCCTTTTCACCGATACCTTCCTCTCTAGAAGAATTGCACCCAGTCGAACCTAATTCGATGAGTGCAGACTACATTCGTTCATTTGATTACACTGATTTGTAACTTGTTTTGTATTAGTTATTTTATAGTTACTTTATATAACTGCTTATTATTAATGTAGAATATAAATAGAATCAACATTTATTTATGAAAGCCGAAAAAATGTTTACCTTCATATACTTCTCCTTAAGGGCGCTGTAAATAGCAGGGGCCACTTCTTTTACTATCCTGCCAATGGTGCAAACCGGTATCCGAAATAAATACTGTAGACTGCTATATGAATCACCTGAAAATTATAGGAATAATTATGAAAGCATGTCCCTATATGTAAGTATAAATTATAAACCTGTTGCTAAAAATCGTAATGTGACCATTACGCGTTCGTAGACAGAAATAGCTTCTCGCATTTGTGTATTTCTTTTTGCAATTTTTTGACCCACTAATCCTATTATATACTGAACTTGTACTGCATTCATACGGACAAAATTGCAAAATTGTTGAGCATCTTTTATTTGAAGTTCTCTTGTTAGCGTAAAACAAACATCTAGCTCCGATCTACGCTCAATCCACGGTTTCACCGAGCAGATTCTTTTCATTTTTACTTCTTTTTTTCTTTTTGACAACACTTTGTATACAATAATAGCAGCTGCAATTTTTTTCACATCCATGTTTATTTTTCACTAGTTTCTGGTCTGATTCGCGAGAGAAATCTCGAGAGCATTAATGGACACTGTTCTGAGAGAAATAGCTGATAGTAAGCTGTCCGATCACTATCGGAGAGCTTACTAGATTCAAAAGACTCTCAAGTAGACAAGCACTTGAGGGTAACTATCGCGAGTTTCTCTCAAATGGACGCTTACCTTAAGAATAGGCCATACAAAAGCAACACACAAATACTTACTCAACCAAACTGAACAAGATAAGTGCACCCATTTCAACACCAATATGACAGTAAAACATATAATAGCAGAATGCTCAAGATACTTAAATGAGAGAAACAAACACCAAATAGCAAATACCAACCAAGAAGCGCTGGCCAACAATCCGCAAGCTACCCAAAATCTAATCAAATACTTAAAAAACATAAATATGTACAATGAAATATAACCTTATGTTAAAACAATGTATAGTACCGGGGTTTAATAACCATGTACTTGAAAACCTCCAAAACATACAATAAAAAAATAAAATAAATATAATTATAAATATATGTATGTAGTTTGAGTTTACTTAAATTTTACTAAAATATTGTTTTACAAAATAAATTTATACTTCCGACAAGAATACGATTTAAGAACCCCCGAATTATTATTAATTTATAAGTACAATACTTAAATGAGCACAAAGTTTTTAATATCTGCAGTTAAAAGTACAATGTGAGCACAAAATAGTCTGTTGAAAATATTTTGTTATTTCTAAAACAAAAGTGCAACCATATAGAAAAATGTTAAAATATAACAGTATTATAATGAGAAGAATGTTCTTAATATATACTCAAAGCAGCACAATTTGAGCACAATCAATTCAGTTGATATTTTTTTACGTATGTCACGTGCCTGTGTTTTAACCAATCCTGTCATTATTATACTGAGAATAAAGCTCAAGTGATTATTCCCGCTTTTTTTGTTTTTGTTGACAAATGTCAAATATCAGATAGTTATCATCAATACAAGTAAAAAATGTGCCTTCTGATGAAATAAAAAAATCTAATTAAATATAACTCGAGAGTTCGATAATTAGAAAATAATTCTCCAGTATCTCTCTCAAACTTTTTTCCATTTGGCAATAGCCACTCAAGCCCCGGGCTGTTGCATGGCATCAAGTTTTCGAAAGATCTGGCAAATTATGTTCAATTTATTCTCAATCTCTTGTTATATTATTACTAAAATATTTTGATATTTCTAAAACTGAGATGTCAAGTTAGCACCACTTAGAAAAGTGTTTAATTATAACCTTATTATAATGAGCACAAAGATTTTAATATCTGCACAAAGGAGCACGATCTTAGCACAAAACACTCATGTAAATATATGTGTTAAAAAATAAACTTGCGATGCCATGCACAAGTTAACTCTAAAATCCATTTATATTTATTACTGCGTGAAGAAAGTAGCTTATTTTTTTTTATTAGAGCATAAATAGAGTCCAAATTACTGGAATGAAAAAAACATAAAAATCTTGATTTTGAGGAGCTATCTTGAAGCACCACATAGAAAAATGTTGAAATATAATCTTATTAGAGTGAGCACAATTTTTTTAACGTCTGCATAAAGGAGCACAATCTGAAAACAAAATATTCAGTTGAAAATATTTTGATATTTCTAAAACTGAGGTACAACCCTTAAGTTAGCACCACATAGAAAAATGTTACATTATAACTTTGTTATAATTAGTACAAAATTTTAAAATCTGCACAAAGGAACACAATCTTAGCACAAAACACTAATGTAAATATTTGTGCAAAAAAATTATTTGAGGTCCTGTGCAAAGGCTGGCGCTAAAAAATAAATATATTTATTACTGCGCGAATAAAATAGCTCAATTTTTTTTATTAGCAGCACAATGGAGCACAAATAGAGCACAATCTACTGGAATTTAAAAATTTGAAAAATATTAATTTTGAGGTGCTATCTTGAATGACCCGTTAACTAGAGAATAAATTTATCAATAAAATAAAGAAAAAAATTGCATCAAAACTATACCTTAAATGATAATTAATATTCTAGCTGGCATCTGTCCATTCTCTTATTTAAACATTAGCGGGGAAATTATGATCAATTGAAAAAATTAACAGGCAGTCATTTTATTTTTGGGCGGTGGGTAAATTAATGTGATAGTAAAACATGAACAGTAGTAAAAAAAAGATTGATCGGCTATTTCACCCTACAATATCAGTTCAAAAAATACTCAAGCATAAGTAAATGGTTAGTAAAATATTGGAATGTTTATGTAAACAGTTTGGCAGTTCACGAACACTGCCCATTCACACATTTCACTACTCAATATTTATTTAATTACCCATTTAAATATTTGTAATAACTCATTTATATTTAGTTTCTGCTCAATTTTAGTGCCAAACTTGTTAATAAACATGCATTTAGTAATTTTTTACTTACCAAAAGTATAATATACAACTGCAACTTTAAATAGGAGCCTTTTATTAAACGACGTTTGTAAAAAAATGTACAAAGTGTACCATTTTCCCTGAATATGATAAATTATTTGAGTTAGGATATATAAAATATTCACTTAGAAGTTATAAGTATTAGACAGAAATTTATTGATAGTATATCAAGTTTACATAAAAGAAAAAAAATCAATATTTATATTAGTGTACATACGGTACATTTTAATAAAAAATAAAAATTAAGTGACATACCTGCAAAACAATATCATTGAAAAATTGTGTAAAACTAAAATTATCTTTATTTGAATTTTTTTTGTGTTTTTTTACGTGCGTCCATTTTCGAGTAGCTAAAATGCCGTTATTTTGTATACATTTGACGCATTCTTCTTTTCTTGGAACTCGTTCATGTTTGATATTTAATTTAAAATATTTCAGGACAGCTTCAATTTTCTCAGTGGACCACGTCTGTTTTCAACATGTTTGTTTCGATAAATTTCCATAAAGTAAAAAAATTAATTGAAAAATAAGGCATATAAGTAATAAATTAAACTTTTATGCGACCCGACGTAAATAAGTATTTCGCAGCCGTGATACAGGCCGCGAAAATTAATTTCGCGGCATTTATTATGGTAGCGGCCGCGAAATAGGGTGAAATTTTAACATTTGAGAATTGACATGATGGATAATATGACAATGACAGTTTTAATATAATTTTTTTAACTATTAGTTTATTATTATTTCGATTTTTCAAATCCCTTTACCATCCGTTATTGAATATATTTGTATGCACCCAATTAGGTTTATCGATGCAAAATAATTATTTTCTGAAATTTCAGCCGATCTCAGAACATTAAGTATTTCTATATTTCGTTTGATAAAAAAAAATTATACTCAAAAAAATATCATATAAATTACCGGAAATTACTTTATCTCTCTCATACGGATAAGTGGTTTTAGTTGATTCATAACATAAATGTAACAGTCACTCTTGCAATTCCTTCCTTGAAGTTTCCTTCACCATGCGAATCAATTTTTCTGTTCTGGCTGACATTTTAAAACTAAAAGCAAGAGTTTTTAATGAAAACTAATCGAAAGTAACATAATATACTTTCATACACATCAATTATTAATAGTAATTATGTAAATTGTCTGCAGTATCCCCCATTATTTTGCGTTATACTAAATTACAGATTCAGTAAATAAAATGGGTAACAACTGAAAACTTTTAAACAACAAACCCAAAGTGATTGAAAAAGTCTTAGAAAAATATTATTTTTTTAAATATAAACCTGACAAAATTAGGTATGAGTATGCAAATATAAATAGAAATTTTGTGTATTACTATTAATATCATTTTTCTTTATAATATTTTTTTCTCATTTGCGATATTTAAATCGCAGTTACTAAAATTAGTAAAAAAACTAGCGGTCCGACCTGCTTCGCAGGTCTGACCCCTTCCATGTCGTCACTTTTTGACTTTAGAGTGTAAATCTCCTCCTTGAGACTTCATTTAATACCAAACATGTTAGAATTTAAATAACATTTATAAAAAAACAACTGACGATCTTCCGAAACAACATTTGAGCTTAAATCTCACGCCTGAGACCTTTAATTTAAAACCAAACACGGTATGTTTTAAATAACATTTATAAAAAACTATTGACAGTCGTGCAAAATAACTTTTTGACACTTGAGTTCAAATCTCCTTCGGAAGACCTTTCATTTGATACCAAAAACGGTAGGATTTAAATAACATATATGAAAAACAATTGACAATCGTCCGAAACAACTTTTTGACACTTGAGTTCAAATCTTCTCCGCAAGACCTTTAATTTGATACCAAACACGGTAGGATTTAAATAGTATTTATGGAAAACAATAGACGATCGTCCAAAATAACTTTTTGTCACTTGAGTTTAAATCTACTCAGTGAAACTTTTAATTTGATACCAAACACGGTATGTTTTAAATAACATTTAGAAAAAACAATTGACAATCATCCATAATAACGTTTTGACACTTTAGTTTAAATCTACTCCTTGAAACATTTAATTTTATACCAAACACGGTACGTACCAAATAACATTTATAAAAAACAATTGACAATCGTCCGAAACAACGTTTTGAAACTTGAGTTCAAATCTCCTCCACGAGACCTTTAATTTGATACCAAACACGGTAAGATTTAAATAGTATTTATAGAAAACAATAGACGATCGTCCAAAATAACTTTCTGACACTTAAGTTTAAATCTACCCCGTGAAACTATTAATTAGAAACCAAACACGGTAGGATTTAAATAACATTTATAAAATACAATTGACAATCGTTCAAAATAGCTTCTTGTCTACGAATTTAGTTTAAAAAGATAATTCTGAAATTTATTAAGAATATTTAAAACAATCTTGAAAATAATTCTCATCCTTTTTGTTTTAGATAAATAATTAACTTATTTAAATTTTTCCGCCTAAAACGCTTAAAAGCATTGATGTTTACGGGCAGAGACATCTATTATACTTATACTAAAATTTTCAAAATGAACTGTCAAAAATGACAAAGTGCACACAAATTTGTGAAAAGTGACAGCTACAATTTTAATTTTTTTGTTTGACTTTTAAAATATTTAGAAAATAGTACACATGTATGCTCATTCATTTACTTTCTAAACACAGATAAATTTACGAAACTTCTGAAACTTGTCTTCATTTAATATAATTTATACTTAATTTTTTGAATAGATCTGTCAAAAATGACAAGATGAACACTTTGTGAAAAGTTACAACTACAATACAGTTATTCATTTTAAAATCAACAAATTTCACATTCATAGCAACGCTCGCACACTCTGATTTCCGCTTTATTTATTTAATATCTCGCACATCATGAGTAAGAAAAATGTGAATTCATAAAAAGCACGTAATCCCAATCAAACTCTAAATGCTAGTGAAAATTTCACTCGAATCCGTCAAACGGTCTAGGCTGTAGGTCTGCGTACAAATTTGGTTGCTAGATTGGCTAAAATATAGTAAAATACTCAAGCCTTTTAGTATATAGGACTAGCGGTCCGACCTGCTTCGCAGGTCTGACCCCTAGGCTCCGCGACCCTGAAGAAGATTACATCTAAAAATGTAGAGAAATAAATTGAGTAGTCTCTTCGTTCCTCGCATCCAAGTCAGTACTTTGGCGAAAAATGCTCGTCACTTCGTTCCTCGCTTCCATGTTAGCACTTTTTGACATTAGAGTGTATATATCCTCCTTGAGACCTTTCATTTGATACCAAACATGTTAGAATTTAAATAATATTTATAAAAAAAAAACAACTGACGATCTTCCGAAACAACACTTGAGTTTAAATCTCACGTCTAAGACCTTTAATTTAAATCCAAACCGGTATGTTTTAAAGAACATTTATAAAAAACAATTGACAGTCGTGCAAAATAACATTTTGACACTTGAGTTTAAATTTCACGCCTGAGACCTTTAATTTAAATCCAAACACGGTATGTTTTAAATAACATTTATAAAAAACAATTGACAGTCGTGCAAAATAACATTTTGACACTTGAGTTTAAATCTCACGCCTGAGACCTTTAATTTAAATCCAAACACGATATGTTTTTAATAACATTTATAAAAAACAATCGACAATCGTGCAAAATAACTTTTTGACACTAGAGTTTAAATCTCACGCCTGAGACCTTTAATTTAAATCCAAACACGGTATGTTTTAAATAACATTTATAAAAAACAATTGACAATCGTGCACAATAACTTTTTGACACTTGAGTTCAAATCTCCTTCGGAAGACCTTTAATTTGATACCAAACACGGTAGGATTTAAAACATTTATAATAAAAAAACAATTGACAATCATCCCAAAAAAAATTTTGACACTTGGGTTCAAATCTCCTGCGTAAGACCTTTAATTTGATATCAAACATAGTAGGATTTATGACATTTATATATAAAAAAATTGACGATCATCCTAAATAACTTTCTAACCGTTGAGTTTAAATCTCCAAACAATTGATGATCGTTCAAAATAACTCTTTGACACTTAAGTTCAAATTTATTCCATGAAACCTTTAATTTGATACCAAACAGCGTATGATTTAAATAATATTTATAAAAAAACAATTGACGATATTCCAAAATACCTTTTTGACACTTGAATTAAATTCTCTGTCGTGAAACCTTTAATATGATACCTCTTAAATAACATTTATAAAAAACAATTAACAATCGCCCAAAATAATGTTTTGACATTTTTGTGTATAAATCTCCTCCGTGAAACCATTAATGTGATAACAAACACGGTTGGATTTAAAAAAATATATATAAAAAAAAACAATTGACAATCGTTCAAAATAGTTTAATGTGTACGAATTTTGATTAAAAAGAAAATTCTGCAATTCATTTTGAATATTTAAAATGATCTTGAAAGTAATTTTCATCCTTTTTGTATTAGATAAATAATTAACTTATTTAAATTTTACCGCCAAAAATACTTTAAAGCATCGATGTGTACGGCCAGAGGCATCTGTTATACTTTTACTTAAAATTTCAAATTGAACTGTCAAAAATGACAAGTTGCACACAAATTTGTGAAAAGTGACAGCTACAATTTTAATATTTTTGACTGACTTTTAAAATATTAACAAACCACGTATATTCATTCATTTTCTCTTAACACAGATAAATTTACAAAACTTCTGCAACTTGTCTAGAATTAATGTAATTTATATTTAATTTTTCAAAGAGATCTGTCAAAAATGACAAGATAACACAAATTTGTGAAAAGTTACGACTACAATACAGTTTTTCATTTAAAATCAACAAATTTCACTTTCATAGCAACGCTCGCACACTCTGATTTCCGCCTTATTTATTTAATATCTCGCACATCATGTGTAAGAAAAATGTGAATTCATAAAAAGCACGTAATCCCAATCCAACTCTAAATGCTAGTGAAGGTTTCACTCGAATCCGTCAAACGGTCTAGGCTGTAGGTCTGCGTACAAATTGGTTGCTAGATTGGCTAAAATATAGAGAAATACTCTAGCCGATTAGTATATAGGACTAGCGGTCTAACCCCTAGGCTCCGCGACACATATCTTGAGTTAGTCTCTTCGTTCCTCGCTTCCATGTCAGTACATTGGCGAAGAATGCTCGTCACTTCGTTCCTCGCATTCATGTACATTGTACAGTACATTGGCGAAGCAAGCTCGTCACTTCGTTTCTCGCTTCCATGTTAGTACTTTTTGACCTTAGAGTGTAAATCTCCTCCATGAGACCTTTAATTTGATACCAAACAGGGTAGGATTTATATACTATTTATGAAAAACAATAGACGATCGTCCAAAATAACTTTCTGACACTTTTGTTGAAATCTATTCCGTGAAACTTTTAATTTGATATCAAACACGGTAGGATTTAATTAATATTTATAAAAAAACAATTGACACTCGTCCAAAATAATTTTTGGTACTTTAGTTTAAATTTCCTCCGCGAGACCTTTAATTTGATACCAAACAAGGTAGGATTTAAATACCATTTATAAAAAACAATTGACAATCGTTAAAAAAAACTTTTTGACACTTGAGATTAAATCTCCTCTGTGAAACATTTTATTTGACACCAAACAGGGTAGGAGTTAAATAGTATTTATGAAAAACAATTGACGATTGTCCAAAATAACTTTCTGACACTTGAGTTGAAATATACTCCGTAAAGCTTTTAATTTGATACCGAACACGATAGAATTTAAATAACATTTATAAAAAAAAATTGACCATCGTCCAAAATAACTTTTTGACACTTAAGTTTAAATCTCCTCCGTGAAACCTTTAATTTGATACCAAACACGATAGGGTTTAAATAACATTTATAAAAAAAAACAATTGACGATCGTTTAAAATTACTTTTTTTTTTAATTTTAGATTTAAAATAAAATTCTGAAATTGATTATAAATGTTTAAAACTATCTTGCAAATAATTTTTTACCATTTTATATTAGATAAGTAATTAAATTATTTAAATTTTACCGCCTAAAATGCTTAAAAGCAACGAAGTTGTCGAACAAGGGTATCTATTTTTTTTTTTTGAGATGGAAAAAGAAATCATGTATGATGTGAAATGTGAAATATAATAAATACGTATATAAAAAAAAATCACATTTAAAAAATTTACAAAATACTAAACATGTTCGCTCAATTATTCTAAACACAAATAAATTTACCAAACTTATCTACCTTGTCTACAATTAAAGTAATGTATAATGAAAATTTCAAACTGAACTGTCAAAAATGACAAGTTGTTCAAGTGAACTGTCAATTCAATTGAAATCAACAAAAATTTCACAATGGTAACTACGGGTTTGATTCAACAAAAGCTACACACCCATACTAGATTTAAAAATGCCCGCCTTATTTATTTAATATCTCGCACATCATGTGTAATAAAAATGTAAATTCATAAAAAGCACGTGTTCCCAAAGGATCTTTAAGTGCTTTTGAAGGTTTCACTCGAATCCGTCAAACCGTGTAGGCTCTAGGTCTGTGTACAAATGGTTCATAAGCAGATGAATCTATAGATCCGGAATTAAGCCTTTTAGTATAAAGGATAAAACAACTAACATTCACCTTTTTTCATTTTAATTTGTTCGATAGAGTGGCGTGGCGTGATGTTGGAGGATAGGGATATTTTGTTTTCTTTGATATTGCAGTAAATTTTTACATATTCACTTTGCAGCAAAAGTGTAAATACAAAAATTGTTCTGAATTTATAAGGCCCATTTGGTTACTTAATATATTACGATATATCAATTTAAATCAATATTTATTGGGAATGTTTTAGCACGGCCGTAGAAAATTAGACAAAAATGAAAAATATTTGACATTTTAATAGCAGGTTAAGATTTATCTATTTATTTAACAAAAAGAAATGAAAAGAGAGGAATCGAAAATTCGCCATTATATCATTGCAAACATCTACGAAATAAATATTGTTTTAAATTTTATAGATATATCGTTAAATAATAATAATCACGCATGAGTTGTTCCTTGCGTATGACTTTATTTTGACAATTATTTGATATATAGATGTTAAATCTGTTTAATTTTTTGTTCTCATTATAACTATGAATTTATTTTGAAATAGAAATCAATTAATATCTAGTCTTCAAAACTTTTTAACTAATAATACAAATTTTACTTTTATAATATTTCCCACGACACATATTTTTGACACTTGACAATTATTTGACACGTTTGACACAAAGATATTAACAATGTTTTAGTTTTTGCTCCCATTGTAACTAAGATTATTCAAATATATTCTTAAATATATAATTTAGTTTTTCTCAAAATTAGAAGCATGTACAAGAAAAGTGCAAATAACATTTCATATTCCAAATATTTTTGCTAATATCTTTCATTTGAAACTTTTTCTCACAGCAGATTCTATTTTTGAAAAAAATTGAATTTATTGTTTTATGTTTCCAGTGAACAACCACTTCTGGTTTTTCAATTTCTTTTAAAATCAACTTAGCTCTTCATTTTTTCATGAAACTTTTAAATTCCAAGTTTCGTTTACATATCTTGTCTCGTTTATGAGATATTGCGCGCACAGGCATCCATACATATATCACACACAGCCATCATTGAGAAATTGGTCTTAACGGATTCAGTGGATGTCAAAATATTTATTTCCGCAAAAATCTCGTCAGCGATTTTTTTCGTGATTCCAATACTTTTTTATACTTTGTATAAGAAAGTAAAACTGTATAGTACAGCTTTCTTGTGGTGCGGTTCACGTCACTATCTTCTTTCTCACTTTTGCAAATCAGCAGAAGTGAGAAAGAAGATAGTGACGTGAACTGCACCACAAGAAAGCTGTACTATACAGGGTGTTGACCGCGACCCCGGAACATAGGACTTTAACATGTAAAATCATACTTTCGTAATTTCCTGCTTAACAAATTATATTAGACAAAAAAGGTTCAAATAAAGATGAGAGATCATAAAATTCTACATCAGAATCAATAAACAGAATTAAATTTACATGCCGCATAACGCCAGAAATTAAATATGAAAATAATAAAAATTAACTCAAAAATCGGGTTAGCCTTGGAAATGAAACAAAATTCTTTCAATTGGAAATGAAAATTGTATTTTTTATTAATTATTATTATAAATTGCATAATTGACTATTTTTTTTAGGAATTTTGCTTCATTTCCAAGGCTAACCCGATTTTTGAGCTAATTTTTAATATTTTCATATTTAATTTCTGGCGTTATGGGGCATGTAAATTTAATTCTGTTTATCGATTCTAATGTAGAATTTTATGATCTCTCATCTTTATTTGAACCTTTTTTGTCTAATATAATTTGTTAAGCAGGAAATTACGAAAGTATGATTTTACATGTTAAAGTCGTATGTTCCGGGGTCGCGGTCAACACCCGGTATATCCGGTTCAATCGACGCAGGTAAAGCTGGGAGCACATATACCACGATCGCGATAGCGATGGCCATCGGATCCGTCTTATGTAACCAAGTGTATCCGCACAGACTTGTTGCGATCTGTTGGCGATACAGTCGGCTTGTGCAGCGATCGATCGCGCGATAGTCGGCGTTAGCGATCAAACGCTGCACGTCGAGTTGTTCGCAGATCGCGAGGCATTAAAACATGGACATTGCGGAAAGGCTAATTGAAAATGTCAAAAAACACCAAGTATTATTTGACCTCTCTAGCCCCGACTACAAAAATGTCCGAATTAAAAATAAAATTTGGGATGAAATTGCGAAGGATATGGAATTAAAAATAACTGGTGAAAAGTATGCATTGGTTTTTGTATTTAATAATTTTTATTATAAAATTAAATTATAAATTGCTAAAATAACTAACAAATTTTTCGCGTATGTTGAAAGCCAAGTTAACTGCTCTTCTGCGATCAACCTGTATGTTATTAAAAACGTGTATTGTTCTCTCATTATTTTGTTGTAATAAATGCACAAACTGTTGATCGATATTTTGTATACTACACTTTTTTATCTAATGCATTAAAACATCTTATATTAAAATTCAAACGAGGCGATTTGTAGATCACCACGGCTCATTTGTGTTTGCCTTCAAACGCGATCGCGATCGCCATCGCTATCGCTATCGCGATCGTGGTCCCCGCATTCCTTCTCGGCATCTTTTATTATATTTTATTAAGTATACTATATTTATTTCAAATTTACTTTGAATTATTTGATTCAATGTTTGTTCAAACTGTTTAGGAATTAATATTCAATATTTAATTTTTGGTACTACATAATTTTTTCACAATTTTAAAAGTTGCTCTTCTTTTTTATCTCTATGATTATTTTTTGACGTTTCTCTAAACCAATGAAATGCTTTATTGTATGTCACGTGTCTGCGTTTTAACCAATCCTGTCATTATTATACTGAGAATAATGCTCTTGTGATTATTCCTGGCAATTTTTTCTGTAGCTTTTTTGTTTTTGTTGACAGATGTCAAATGTCAGATAGTTATCATCAACACAAGTAAAAATGAGCCAAAAAGATAGATTTAGTGCTGTGCCTAATAATGAAATCAAAAAATAATCTAATTAAATACAACTCGAGAGTTCGATAAATTAGAAAATAATTCTCCAGTATCTTTCTCAAACTTGTCGCCATTTGGCAATAGCCTGGCAACAAGTTTTCGGAAGATCTGTCAAATTATTTTCAATTTATTCTCATTCTCTTGTTATATTATTACTGAATATTTATAATGAATCTATGTTTTTGATGATTATTCCACTCATTAAAAATTTGACCAATCAGAATGTCTCGTTTTCAATTGTTGTGCATTTTAGATAAGTGATTAACATTTAATGGTGCTTTTTGTTTATGTGTGTATCGATTTATTATGTGAAAATGTGTAAAAACAACGTTTTAATACAATTTCTTGAAAAATTTTCAAGTTTATAATATAAATTGACATAATCAATTGAATCGATTAAATTTTATGTCTAGCTTATTTATAAAATTTTGCTTTAAAAAAAGTGTTATCGTACATAATAATTTAAGATAATATCCCTCGACCTACGGTCCCGGGATTTTTTCAAATTATTATGTACTCAAACACTTTTTAAGAAAAATTTATTGCATATTTGATATTATGAAACACAAGTTTTCTGTTTCAGCTTTTTTTTTTTAATTCTGATTTATCTGTTTAAATTATAAGGTATGCATCCTGTAATTTTGAAAATATTTTTTCTATATTTTTTAAATGTTCTTCTAACGTGTTCCCAAATATTTTTATATGTAAACAAAACACATTTTATTAATATATTCTGATAAAATTTCGTTCATCTTTCTTTGGAAGGCGCGGGGACATTAATTAATCTGAAGGGCATACGAACGAATTCGTATTGTCCAGAAGCAGTAGGAAAGGCTGTTTTTGGTCTACCTTTTTCTTCTATTAATATTGGATGGAAGCCAGAATGGAAATCTTAAGTTGTAAAAAATTTTGGATTTCCAATATGATCTAATAATAATGTGCAGCGAGGAGATGTAAAATTATTTATCTACCTTTATATCCATCATCCGACGACTATTTCCAGTTGATCTAATAATGTATCAATATTTGGCAAAGAGAATTTATCTTACGCCAATTATATAATTAAACTTTTTGAATTATATAATTGGCGCAGGCTTGGTAGCATTGACAACAATA
Organism: Poecilus cupreus; assembly: GCA_963942605.1. NCBI lineage: Eukaryota > Metazoa > Arthropoda > Insecta > Coleoptera > Carabidae > Poecilus > Poecilus cupreus. Next base: position 22,117,580 of record OZ012713.1, on the reverse strand, counting down.
GTTTGTAACAGTGAAAAACACAAAGTTACTCATCTAATTGTGATATTTTCTAGACCTAAATTGGCTAGTCGAAGTAAATATAAAGTGCGCAACACAAACCACAATTAAGACTATATAAATAAGAACTTATAATTGTTTCGAGTAGCCAATTTACATATAGAAATACGACAATTAGATGAGTAACTTTGTGTTTTTCACTGTTACAAACTATACCAAATATATAATAAAACTTTTTGAATTTATTTTTAGAAAGTTTATTTGAAGCGGAAACAACGTTACAAGCTTGTTTGACATGTGAAGACCTTGTGAAAAGTTTGTAACTGAATCAGCTTTTTTAAGATAGATGCATTTCATAATTTATATTCACAATCATCCGTAATTACCAAATTAACTTCACATCCTACTCGTATATCGCCGTTTTCCAACAAACAAAGTTGATGTCTGGTAGTAGTCTATGAAAACAAATGGCTAAATTTATTTCAATAATTTGACATAAGCGTCAACAGTTCAAGAAATTCAAATGCAGATCCCAATAAAACTACATTTCATTAAGATTTTATGTTACTTTATAATAAAAATGCCTCTGATAATATTGATATTGTTTTATTGTAAGCATAAGATTTTATCATTATGTTTGAAAGAATTGTTTACCTTACTTTGAGAGATTTATGACTGTGTTGCTAGGTAACCATATACCTATGTATAAACCTTGGTATAAACGTTTCGCGTCCACAGGATTTAAAAATATTTCCCACCCGTGAGATTGTCATTGCAGTTAAAAATAGCACACGTTTTTAGCCTTTGACAGGTTAGGAACTGACATTGACACTACAGTGATCGTGAATAAGAATAATTACTGCACAATACAATAGGATATTATACTTCGCTTTCTGAGTATAATATGACGAAATGTGAGTGAAATTTAATAAAAATTGCTAATAATATTTCCTCAAGGTTGAACAGTTCAAACAATCGGTAGAACAAATATCCTTGTACAATCTAATTGAACTTCCCATATCACCATGATTACATATTCCGGTGAAAAACCAGTTTGTTTTTTAAGGAAAATTCATATTTATGACGTGTTGTTTTAGAGTTATAGAACTTTAAAATGAAATAAAACATATAAATCGTAGCAATGGCCATGGTATTGTCTTTTTGAAATATATTTTTTATGCCAATTGTGTTTGAATATGGAAATAATATGGTGCAATCTACAAGTGTAATTTTTGATCACTTTTTGCGGCAGCTGGGGCTGTATATTGGCAATAACACGGCGAATGTTGAATTTCATGTCGTCAATCGTCTCTTGTTTATTGGCGTGGACTAGCGACTTCAAATATCCCCATCGAAAATGATCCAAAGGTCACAATAAAATCACAATATCTTGGAGGCCAATCCACAGGTTCATTGCGCGATATTAAGCACTCATCTAATGTTACCCTCAATAAATCGATTGAGGCGCACGCTGCGTGATATGTTGTGCCATCTTGTTGAAACCACCGCATTTCCACATTAACGCTATTTAATTGGGGAAACGAAAAAGTCAGTTTTGACGACTCTATAGTGGTGAATAAAATATTCGAAATAATTTGCAAATTTCTAGAAACAAAATCAAAATGATTTGGTGCGCCACATATTTTTCCACTCCGCCCATCCACGTACGTAATTAATGACGTGAATTTGTCATGCTCTGGAACTAATACGTTCTGTTCAGAAGAGAAATATTAGTTTGACGGTATGATGCGATGATGAAATGCATCACAATTTATTTAATTCAACTATTGTCACCGGAGCCAGGTAAGCACGTGATAGGGTCACTGGAATACGATTTTATTATATTACCGATGACGTCTGTGCATGTCCATATGTTGTGTGTGACGATTTTTTTCGTTTATGATAACTCAAAATCTAACGACAGTCTCATTTTAAAATTCAGGTTACAAGGTGATTAGATCTTCGTGCTAGTTTATTTTTAAACCCATTTGGTTTTTCTTGTATATCTTAGTAAAAAGTTGATTTATGAGAAATTTTAAAGCTTGAAGAGATATTAAATAATATGCTCTACACTTTATGCGAAACTTTCTTGTCTATATTGAACTGTTTAAAAATTATAGTTATTTTAAGATGTTTCGGCGAGAGATCATATGGTACAAGATTTTTTTTTTATTAGCTAATGAGCTAATTCGAGTCGCTTGGTATAATGTGTGCTACATACATTGCTCTACCCGCTAACTTAGCTTTGACGGTTGGTAATTGTGAAAATACAAACAGGTGTCCCATTTCAATCTTAACACCTGGATATCTCGAGAAATACTCATTCTAGGAAAAAGTGTCTCTTATGAAACTTGCCGGGAACAAAATGGGCCATGAATTGTGGCGCAGCAATCGGTAAACTTGAGGGAAATTAATTTTCTTAAATGGAATACACATTTTTAATTACATATTATGATTCCTAACTTTTTTCTGATTGGTGATAAATGGCGCTGTACTCAACGAATATAAGTCAGACGTAGTTTTTTTAATAAAAACTCCCACTTTTTATAGAATAATATGTTTCTGTGGTAACAACTAACTTTTGTCCGAAATTTTTTTAATTAACATCGAAGGTAGCGCTGCAATCAGCGAAATGGGTAAAAATCATTTCATCGAAACTTCGATGAAATAAACTTTTCTTTGCTACAACTTTTTTTTGGAAATACGCGCTTTTATTTCTGTACTCCTTTGAGTGCGTAGTAGTGTACAGACCGTCGGCATTAGCGTTACCCACTGTGCAATTTTTCTGTGGAAATTCATGATGGCTACTAGCAAAATAGACATCTATCACGAAGCAGAAAAAAATTAAGTACTGTTAGCACAGAATTATAAATGTAATAAAAATTAGGGTTTCAATTTAAGAAAATAAATTTCCATGAATTTTACCGATTGCTGCGCCACTTATGAGAAAACTGAAATTGTCAATTTGTATCCCCTTTGTACTCGACAAGTTTCATGTGAAAACGCTTTCCTTAAAATGTGTATTTCTCGAGAAATTCGTCTATTAAAATTAAAATGGGACACCCTGTATAAGTATAAATTACGAAAATCTAATTTAGCATATTGTCAAGGGTTAAACTGCGCAGGGCTGCATTGAATTTTATTTACAAACACGGAACACCGGACGCTTGATTGTTCTGTGCGTGTATGAGGAAAATTTGTATTTTCTTATCAACACGTATTTATGATTATAAACTAGGATTGAACGTAACTGCCACTAGTATGTTCAGTGATTTCACAGACAGAAGTTCGCGCACAAGAATGTTGCTGATATTTTATATTGTGTTTCTGGTGCTGATTATTCGAGGTATGTAGTTATGATAATATAATATACCTTAATTACCCATTGGTGGATTTGCCAATCTGCATGGCAGTTTACAGCTTTTTTTATCGTTGTAATTTATAAGTTGTAAGTTATATGTATAAATTTTTTGACGATCCCCATCAGTTTGAAAATTATTTAAGCACTGAACTATACCACTATTTACTCTATATCGTCTAACACATAAACCACTTGAAACAATTTTCTACACAGCAGTCCGAGGTCTTTTGTCAAAGTTGAAGTTTTGGCTAGTGATGAAAGTATTAAATACGTTCATAACTATGTGTATTGCATCATATGACATATGTACTCGTTTTTTACAGTTTTGTTTTTTATTTGATAAAGCTACACATTTTCTCCGACGTTCAAATCTTCACTCCACGGTCACCTCATTTGAAATTAACTCTAACTTTAGACTTTAGCTATACGTCAGGTCTTCGTATAGTCTAATAAAATTTGATATTTCAATTCAATCAATTCGTAGAAATTTGTTTCGATACAAATAAGAAAATTTTATTTTATTTGTTCTTACTCTAAAACCAATAAACTCTAACAAGCTGATCTCCTCTAACCGGGACTATTCTCTAAAAAATTTCTCCCGTAACAACTTATTGTGACAAAAATTAATCGTTTTTTGACAGTTATTGAAATATTCTACATTAAACATTAAAATATTGTTGCGATTGTGTCACCATTAGCAAGTTGCTACAATAACAACGAAATATTTATTTTATTTATCTGACTATGTTTTACTTATTTATTAATGTTTTTATTTTTGTAATTATTGACCAGGAGATTTATCTTTGCGTGTTTTTTATTTATTTTTATATTTGTTGTTTTTAAAATGTTTTGTAACATTTATTAAAATTCACCTTCTGATGAAGACGCATATAGCCTCGAAACTAGTAGAGGTTAATTTTATTTAACAGGTTAAATAAACCCTGATAAATAAACCAGTGGCTGATTTCCAAAAGTTTCGTTCCTTATAGAATGATCGGCAGGAATGGCAATACCCCGCTGTGTTAGGGCTGGTTACAACATTAGTAAAGTCAGGTCGGTTGATACAGGCTATATTCTACATACTCATGTTTACATAAATTACATTTTATTCAAAATAGGACAATAGGAGATATAAACACTAATTAATTGAACAATTGGTAGTAAAAGCAATAATTAAATATCTGATGTTACCAACATAATAAACAATTTCATATTATATAATGTTTGAATAAATTAATCAACTTTATTTCGAGAATGGCACAAAAAACTTGTGCACCTCACGTCCAGAAACAGTATTGCGAGTTCTTTTTATGTAAAAAAAATTGAATTTCTGACCTAGGAATATTAATAATTATTTACGGATGTTGAATAATTTTAAATGATTTCCAAAGAGATAATTATTTTTACGATTATTAAATACTTAAATCAAAATGAAAGTAACTATGAGTACTGCTATTTTAAAAATAAATAATACTAAGTTCCATTTGTTTTATATATTTGACTAATAATAAAATTTAGGAATATGTTTGTTCATTTTATTTACAAAATTTGAAAATTTTTGATAGGTTTAATGAATTTTGGTGCAGTGTTAACTCAGCCGTGTAGATTCAGCCGAAACTACCTGCGTAACCCTTCCACGAAACTAAAGTAGATTTTGACCACTAGGTACTCATCATCGTTACAAACTAATATATTAAATTAAGGGCCTGCTTTCCTACTAATTTTAGGTAAATAAGCGAAAATGTACCTAAAATTACAAAATTCTGTATCTGTTTCAATTAGCGAAATTTATTAATAATACATATATACAAATTATATAATTCAAATCGCTGAATTTATTTTTAAAAAGTTTATTTGAAACGGGAACAACGTTACAAGCATGTTTAACATGTGAAGACTAAGTTATCAGTGCATTCTACAGGGCTTATATTACCTTGTGTAAAGTTTATAACTGAATCAGCTTTTTTAAGATAATCACATTTCATAATTCCTCCCCGCAAGTTTAAACTTTGCACAAGATTTACAAATCTTTAGCTATTTTATCAAAATTCTTTAAATTTCTATTAATTTTCAAACGCTTTAACATATAATATTTAAAAACAATTCTTACAATTATTACAAATATTATTACATCAAGTATAACATATATTATATAATAATGATGAGTGTTACTTTCAGGGTTTCGAATTTCTTTTATTTTTTCTAATTGAGAAAATGATATCTTTAATTCTTGTAATGGTTTCAAATTAATCTTATTTATTTTTATATCAAATTTTTGAAGTTGCACATTATCAAATTCTAGTTCTTTGTAAGCTTTAGATATTTCATTAAATGACCATTGATTAATTTTACAATCTCCATAATTAATAAGTTTAAAAATTCCTTGAAAGTTTATCTTTATAAATGTATTTGTGCAATTTATAATTAATTCTTGATTAATTTGGAGAAACAATTATTATATTATTAGTGTTTGGAATTTGCACAACACTATTTCTATTATATTTTTCAACTATTTCACAGTCATCATTATTTTCACTTAATACTATATTATTAATACAATTACTAACTTCTATTCCTTTTGTTTGACAAAAGTTTATTCGATTCTTTATTGAATCTTTCTATCAATATATTTTTATTTCCTCTATTTATAAAATATGTAGGCGGTTCCATAAATTCATATAGTTTATTGTGGTGGATAAAAGGGATTGGATAGAGTTGATGCAATGGGTAACAATTCTTTGAAAGCTCTGGCTCAATTAGCAGTATGTGGATTTGTTCGTTTTCGTGCCGGCAGTATGTAGTTATTTCGTTTATTTGTGACCAAATATCAGTTTTACCTGTGATTTGAATTAAGTCGTCGTGGTCTATGATAGTGGTATCTAATTTATTTAATGAACAAATTATTAATGTCAATTCTGTGTGTTTACAGAATTCTTTTAAATTTTGGATAATAATCAATAATTGATTAATTTTTACTTCTGCCTCCATTAGGCTTACCCAGTTTTGTTCTTCATCAAGAATATGTTTTATGCTATCACGGGTTTTTGTTATTTTAATTTCATTTAATTTGATTTGTTCTAACTTTGAATTAAATTTATTTGTCAAATATTTTTCGTTCTTTATTATTTGTTGGTTTTAATTTTGAAGAATCTTTTGATTATTTTTCAATTGATTTATTAAATTATCGTATTTTTTTGCGTCAGTCTGGTCTAAGTTGCCTGTGATTGACTTAATTATATTTCCTAATCCGTTTATCAGGCCGCGTTTAGTTCTTTTACTATTAAAGAGTTTTTGAATTTGTTGCGTCAAGTCATGAAGGAAGTAAGAGAATGCTTTATTTTCTTCTTCGAAATGAGGATTATTTTGAATTTGTTTTATAACATTAGTTGTAATATATTTTTAATTTTGATTATTCTTTATAAATTGGGGTGATATTATAATTAAAGTAATGTATTATTTCTCCTTCTTTTAGTTTACAATTTCCGATCCCAAATAAGAGAAATCTGTTATTATTCGAGATGTTCATCAATTGAGCGGTGGTAAAAGCCCTGAAATCAAAAGTTGATTTTATTTTTTATTTCTACTGTTCCTAATATGGGCTTATAATTTTCTACTGTAACTCGTTTAAATATGGGTTTTTTTATATTTATGCATTAATCTATTATTTTGTTTAACATAAACTTTATCTGGTAGTTTTAACGGTAATTCATTTTCTTTTACTCTTTTTGTTTTATCTTTTTCAATCAATTTATTAATTATTTTATTTGTATTGGATTTATTAATGTAGTAATCCTTTATGATTTCTTCTTCAACTTTTTGTTCTCTATAATATTTGTTATGTTCATTTTGTCCGAAAAGTATTTCACAAGGAGTTAATTTTGTTATGGAATGTTTAGTATTATTATACGCTATTATTGCTTTATTTATAATGGTTTGAAGGTCTTTATTTTTTCTTGTTGAATGTAATATTCGTAAATGATCTATTAATACGGAATGAAATCTTGCTACTGCGTTTGATTTTGGGTTTACTATACTAGTTAAGTGTAATTTTATGTCATGATTATTACAATAGTTTTCTACTAAAGCATTATTAAATTCTGGTCCGTGACCGGCGATGATCACTTTTGGTTTTTTATAAGTTTTTATGAAATCTTCTATTATTAGCATTGTTTCTTTTCCTGTTTTATCAAAAGTGGGGTGGATAAAACCGAATTTAGAAAATTGATCAAATATAGTCAGGAAGCATTCTTTATTTAATGTAAGGAGATCTATATTTATAATTTCAAAAGGGGTTTGTGGTGTAGGTGTTAAATTATCATATAATTGTATTGGGTGTCGGTCAAATTTATTTTCTTTACATATTCTGCATTGATTAATAATTTCTGTAATATCTTTAACCATATTTGGCCAAAAATATTTTTCTTTAAGTTCATTGTATGTTGCCATTATTCCTCTATGATTTAGGTAACCATTATGACTGTCAAATATAATTTGAGTTTGTTTTTCTTCATCCTCGACATCTTCTACAAGTTTATTACATTTTATTAAATTTATTTCAAATTTACTTTGAATTATTTCATTCAATGTTTTTTCGTATTGTTTAGGTATTAATATTAAATATTTAATTTTTGGTACCACATAATTTTTTAATGCCCGGTTTTTCAGTGCGAGTTTAAACCAAATTTTTAGTTTAAGTTTCAGTTTAAGGTTTAAAGTGTATTTCAGTTCTACTTAAACCATGAACTGAACTCAAATTTCGCTTGAACTTGAACCTTATCGGGTACTTGGTTCAACGTTGAGTTCAAGGTTTAATGACAAATAATGACTGTTTTCGCGATGAATTTGGTTGTCAAAAGATATATTATTAATATTGTGAATAATATTAAATTAGGAGAAATTGTGTGCGTTATTTATTTATTATGGAGTCATCTGACAATAAGAAGGATATAAACTTTTTTGAAACGATTACGATATTTTTGAAAAATTTAGATTGAGCAAAGAAACCATTAGTGTAATTATAAATGTCCTACTGCATGGCAAATTTGTTAAAAATATAGGTAACATATATATGCGAGTAGACTCATGTACTTTAACTGCTGAAATTTAAAGAAATCATACTGTAAGTCCAGATAAAACGATCCCATTAACATTCAGATTTTACGCTACTGGAAGTTTATTTGAACACAAGAGATTTAACTGGGGATACATACGAGTAAATCTGCGATCCGTAAAATTATTTAAAAAAATATTGCATGCAATAGCAGTTTCAGTTTGCTATAATATAGCACGTTTCCCAAAAGTAATAGGAACAATTTACTGTAGTCATTGTTAAAATACAGTCCCCTGCTAATAAATAAAGGTATAAATACATTTATATGTTAGAAATATTTGCTCCTCTTCTATAGTGAAATTTATTCACATTTCAATTACAGTTATCTTAACTGTCATAAGGAAAATTAGAGCAAAAAACTCACCAATCTGTCAAATTTGTCAATAATTTTGACGTTATGTCACTTTTCTACTACCAACTTAATCAAATTAAAGCATAGAATCGTTGAACTTCAGTTCAACTGAACTTGTAACTTAGAAACGCCATGTTCACTGAACTAGTTCAAAAATTAGTTCACGGCTCTACTGAACTTTTACTTAAACCATGACTGAAAAACCGGGCATAACAGTTCTAATAATTGTTCTTCTTTTTTTCTATATTAATAATAATAGAATAATAAATCGTTGTTTTTGATGATTAAATAACTTTTTTATTTTTATTTCAAATGGGTTGCTTGAGAAATGAAGTATAATTTGATTTTTTGCGGTATTCAATCTATTATCGACAAATCTTAATCCATTAATTGGATTCTCATTTGAACTATGAAGCGTGTTTCCTGAGTCTGAGCTATTTGCGATTATACTTTGTTGTTCGTTATTCTCATTACCATAAATTGTGGTTAATGTTTCATTTACAATTTGATCCAATACATCTGTTTCCAAACTAAAATTTTCTGGCAATTCATATAAATTTATTTTTATGTGAATATTATTAAAGATATTTTCTAAGATTTTTATTAATTCTGATTTTTCTAATCTATCTAATCCACATGGCAAATAAGGGATATAAATTACGTATATATCATTTTTAATTTAATAATCTCGCAATTCTGTAAGTGGTTTCTAAAAATATTTTCTGTTTACGTTTTCTAAATGATTTTCTTTTGTAATTAAATGGAAAATTAATTATTTTCTACGGTTTGAATTATAATATTTTTATTAGTCACATTTCTTTCACAATAATTTTTACTATCAAATTTAAAGTTTATTTGTCTAGCAAGGCCTTTTCCAAATTTTAAATCTTTTGATATACAATGTGCAAAAATATCAGTATTCGTTTCGTCTCCTATTCTTTTCTCTACTTTGAATTTATCTCTTTTTCTTGATAAGAAATCTGCTATTTTGTTTGTTTTTCCTGGTAAATATTCAATATCAAAGTTGTATTCGCCTAATTCTACCTTCCATCGCATTAGTTTTTGATTCGCGGTGTTCATGGTAAATAACCACGTGAGGGGTTTATGATCAGTACGGATAGTAAACTTTCTTCCAAATAGGTATGGTTTAAAATTATCTATTGACCAAATGGTTGATTTTAATTCTTTTTCTATGGTACTATAATTTTGTTCTGCGGCATTAAATGTTTTTGATGCGTAAGCGATTGGTTTTTCTTGTCCGTTTATGACTTGGGAGAGTACAGATCCCATAGCAAAGTCGAATGCGTCTGTAGTGAGAATGAATTTTTTTGAAAAGTCAGGAAATTCTAAAATTGGTGGGTTACTTATTAATTCTTTAGCAGTTTTAAATGAATCTTGATATTCTTTATTAGTTATGTCCTTTTGTCTATTTGATTTCCCTTTTTAAGGCACTGCGTAAAAGGTTTGGTGAGTTTAGCCAGGTTAGGGATAAAACGTCTGTACCAAGAGAGTTTACCTAAAAAGGATTTTATTTCCTTTACTGTTTTTGGAATCATTATTTTTTCAATTTCCTTGATTTTTTTCATATTAGGTTTAAGTCTTTCTTTTGATATTATAAAACCTAAATACTCTGTTTCGGTTTTTAAAAATTCCGATTTATCTATTTGAATTTTAAGGTTCGCATCTTGTAATTTTGAACATACTTTTTCTATGTTTTGTAAATGTTCTTCCAAAGTATTTCCGAATATTATTATGTCATCCATATAAACTAAGCAAATTTTATTAATATATTCTGATAAGATCTCGTTCATCATTCTTTGAAAGGTCGCGGGGGCATTAATTAATCCAAAGGGCATCCGGACAAATTCGTAATGTCCTGAGGCAGTAGAGAAGGCTGTTTTTGGTCTATCTTTTTCTTCTATTAATATTTGATGGAAGTCAAAATGCAAATCTAAAGTTGTAAAAAATTTTGTGTTTCCAATATGATCTAATAATGTGTCAATATTTGGCAGGCGGAATTTATCTTCAACTGTTTTCGAGTTTAATTTTCTAAAATCGATTACTAATCTTGTCTTGCGTTTTCCCGACGCGTCCATTTTTTTTTGGAACAATCCATATGGGTGAATTATATGGACTTTTTGAATTTTGAATCACGCCTGATTTTAATAAATTTTGAACATGTTCCTCTATATCTTTTTCGTAAATTTGAGGGAGTCTATAATTTTTTTGAAATACCGGTGTATCGTCTGTTGTACGAATTTTGTGAGTAGTTACGTTTGTAGCGGATAATTCTTCGTCTGACTTTGGGAATAAAATTGAATATTTTTCTATCAAATTTTGTATTTTTTTCCTTTTGACCATACGTGAGATGTTCGTGTCTAAATTGAACGAAAGAATTATTTAATGTTTCTGATGATAATAATTTAAACTTTTTATTTCCAAGTGTTATAACTTTATTTTTAAAATCCATTAATGCATTACAGTGTTCTAATATTTTTACGCCAAACAACATGTTACTTTCTTTGTGAAAATCATGTATAAAGAACTCAAAATTTTTATTTTGAATTTTAATTCCAACACATTTTTTACATTTTACTTTTCCCTGAGCTGTTTTAAAGGTAATTGGCTTATCAATCATTTTTAACTTTCTTTGTTCAACAATATTTGGAGATATTAAATTTATATTAGAGCCTGAATCGATTAATATAAGGTAATCATTATATTTTATTAAGGGAATAGATTTTAATTTTAATGTCATTACGTATTTTGTTCTATCGTGTCTGGGCCTTCCTCTAAAAAAGAATCGGTATTGTTTTCATTTTCTGTACCACATTCTTCGAAATTCTGTCATTATCAGTATTATCGTCTCGAGTTTCAGTATTATAGTTTTGTTTGATTGTAGATGCTGACATAGGTTGTGTATTACGTGTCTGGAGTGACATGGGTTGTGGTTGGAATTTACGTGATTTTGTCTTTAAAATCTATTTGGTCCTGGAGTTGGTTGGGCATGAACATTGATGGGTTTTGAGGGGAAGTATTGGCCAGGGAATTGTTAGGTGGAAGATTAAATGTAAAGTTTGGGTTCTTTGATGTGTTTGCATTTTGTTTATTACCATTTCGTGTCAATGGACTGTTGTGTAAGGAATTAGCGAAGCTAAATTCGTTTTTTTAAGTCACAATGTTATAGTGTTGAAGGTTGTTTCACAATGAAAGATCCTTTTATTAAGGGTGGTAATAATGAGATGAATTTATTTACAATTGCTTTTTGATTTTCTTGAATAATAGCATTTTTCTGATCTAAACTGTAATTTTTTGCAAGTATTTTTGACTTATACAGTTCAAATTTATCTAACATTATTTTCAATGTAGTATCTGTATTTTGTTTAAATTTAATTTCAAACAATTCTCCTAACAATGTCTCGGACGTTGTTTTGTCTGAGAAATTTGTAGTTAAGTATCTTTTTAAATCATCCCAGTTTGCAAATTTATTTTGTGAAAAATCTTTTTGAATTGTTAATTAATTTATTCTTAACTAAATTAAAAGCATACATTTTTTGTGCTGCTGTCAATTGTAAAGTATTTAAGATGGCATATGCCTCATCTACAGTTTGTATAAAATTATTAAGTGTTGTTATGTCCCCTTCGTATGTTGGGATCATATCAACGTAACATTTGATATCTTGCAAAGACGCCATATTATTTGATATTACTAAGATTCTGTTAATATCGTTTTGAACAGTATTTATGAATTCGTCACTATCAGAATCTGTCATAAATATGTGTGATTGCCTTGTGCCGGGGCTCGTACTCTTTATTACTAGTGCTAGCTAGAGAGTACCCTGTGTATTAATACAAAATAGTTGTACTTACAAGAATAAACTTATGACTAAGATTTTCATTGTAAGGAGTCTTCAGGTGTGGTTTTCGAACTGTTTCTCGTAGAACGAATTAGACGAGATGTGAAGTTCTTGAAGCTTGTCGTCTGGATTGTCGTGATCGTGAGCAAGAAGATTCACTTGAGACGGTTGTGGTCCGGTCTGATGGGACGTTTGAATAGTCCCTGATGGGCACTGTTTAGCCGTGAGATGGGTAACCCTTTCTCATATGGTTGATGTTGAGTAATGAGGTCTTATTGATATAGCCTTATGTGTGTTTTGTGTTTCACACTTTGTAATAGTTTCGAATAGCCACTTTACGTTTTGAAATACGACAATTAGATGAGTAACTTTGTGTTTTTCACTGTTACAAACTATTGTTGGCTATCCTACCAAGACTGCGCCAATTATATAATTCAAATCGCTGGATTTATTTAAAAAAAGTTTATTTGAAGCGGGAACAACGTTACAAGCTTGTCTAACATGTGAAGACTGAGTTATCAGTGCATTCTACAGGGCTTATATTACCTTGTGTAATGTTTATAACTGAATCAGCTTTTTTAAGATAATTACATTTCATAATTTACATGCGTTTAATAAATATATAAAAACTCAAACAAAATTATTTTAAAAAAATTACCTACATTAGTATAATAAAACAAAATATACATATAAAAATACAAATTTCTCAATAGTTACGTCCAAATTATACTTTCACTCATTGTCACCCAAATAATCACCCAATAATCAGGCAAAATACATACTATAAAATTATGTATTTCAAGCAAGTACATGCAATCTTGTCCCCTAAAAAATTATCAAAATAAAGTGTTCTACGCCCATGGTCTTCTGCTGTGAAAAGGAACGGAAATTTCCTGAAAGGGTTACACAGGTAGTTTCGGCTGAATCTACACGGCTGAGTTACTACGACACCGTGAATTTTAGTTTGGGGTATAACATGCCAAATATGTATTTCTGCTTCATCAAAGTGTTTGAAACATGCTACAAAAGTAATCGCATCGTGTACAAACTTGTGTAAATAGACGTGAAAGCCTCTTGTTGGGACCGCATTTCGGTTGATAGTCTTTCACCCCACTTTAGCTAAATAAACACACTAAGATGATAGTTTGCGTGTTGTGCAAATGATATGCACTAAAGTGAAACATTTGTTTGTCATTCTGTTACAATTAATTGAGTGTATTAATCAGAAATCCCTTTTGAACTGTTATTTAACCATAATTATGTAAAAATCAGTAGTTAGTATAATTTATTTGTTTCAATGATGCGAACACTTACACTTTTATGAGTGCGAAGCGGTACAAAATATGAAAGAAAGTCGCAGATTAAAATTGTAGTACTGCACATTTTTATGAATATTACAGAGTTTATATCCTAAATGAATAATTTACTTAGATACGTTTTTTAAAACCTTATATGTCTTTAAGTAAACTACCACTTCCGGTTAATGGATAGTACCCAAAATCTAATCAGCTCACACACACTATCAAAATGTTTTACCCCTACATACCTATACAATTACGATGCCAACCTAAAACCATGACAAGTCTATACTTTCTAAGGTCGGAACATTATATTTCTTGGCCATTTTGAGCTACAAAAACCTAGTGTATCAGAACGGATACATAAACTATATTATTTGTATTGCATTTAGGTATAGCGTAAATTTTTGTTAAAAACATTGAAACAAAATTCAACTTTACGCAAATGTTTTTGAAAATCTTATTGAAGTTATCTTATTATTGTAAGCAGTACAGTGTCACAACCTTGAAATTTTATTACTAGTTTTTTGTAATAACAATTTAAAAATAACTGTAATTTTATGCGATATAGGAAAATACATTCAGGCAATTCAAAACCTCAATAAACACAAATAACATTTTGCGGTCTGAAATAAGATTCTAACACGGATGTGTGTTATGGAGTTTGTTTGTTTCCTTTTATTATCAAATAGTCTAATAAACAAGTTTTTATTTCCGTGATAACACACTGAATCGGGAATGTTAGATCAATCGATTCCCGCAGCCGATTGTTAATGTTATTTTGTAGGTCCACAAACCGACATGCGTCCGTGACAGCTGTGTGCTAACAATTATACTTAATTCAAATTGAAGCGATTCGAGATAAATACACGGAAAAAAAATTGCGTTGTTTATTGCTGAAAATAGAAATTTACAGTAACAATTACTATTTCCGATTGCTGCTTCACCAATTTAAATATTTTTGTTTTTTACCTCCCGCCACATCCTGTATACGAAATATAGGAATCAAGCTAAAAAGAATAAGATTTTAATAGTTTCGCGATGATGTCTGCTTGTCGGTCTGTGTAGATATCTGGAGTTACGGTTTCTCAAAAGCTACTACTCGTATACTGAAAATTTTCATATTTTGTATAAGGATCTCAACTGTATCAATTTGGGTAGAGCTGATTAATTTGTGGTGATAATCCAATAACCGGAAGAGGAAGTTTACTTGAAGCCCTATCAAGTTATTTTGAAATATCTCAGTAAATTATGATTAAATGACAATTTTTGTTATTATAATAATATTTAAAATATTAATATTAATATCTAGAATTGTCGTTTTTCTATTACTGTCACTATTTACGTATTACAACATGGTAAAGATAAATTATATTTTGTCATTTTCGTTTGAATATGCAAACCTCTGCTTTTTGAAAAAAAAAAACAAACCAATATTTAAAAATGTCATTTTTTGATATGTGTCAAATAGGGGAGATGGGGACAGTTTAGAATATCTTCAGTTTAAATTTCTTGTTTGAGTTTTATGGTGCCATCGGTTTCAAATATATTGTTCTATGTACGGTGCTCCTACAAAACTAAATATTTACTTGTACGGCATAGCGTGTCACTGTTATATGTGGCAATCTGTGTGTGCATCTAAATTGTAAGTATTTATGACTTCTCATATAGGGACTTGCTAAACTTAATCTGTTTAATTATTAATATTTGAGAAATTGTCTTTTGAATGTAATGTTTCAGAAATAATTATACTTAACAGTTACAATAATTCAACGTACCGATTAGAAATTTGAACTATAATATTAAATACATGTCGTAGGGGGCTGTGTTGAATGTTAATCTATGGGGCAGTTTAAAACAAATGTTTAGTGTAATATGGTGTAATATAAAAGCAAATGGGGTGCTAATGAAGCAATGATGGCAAAGACTTACGTTAAACAGCAGCATTATACGGACTCAGTGTTACAATGGTATACTATAGATTTAAATTTTTTTAATTATTGCCCAAATATATAATTCTGTTCGTGGCCGTACAGATTTTTCCTCTCTTAAATCAATTTCCCAATTTTACAATGCAACTGTAAGAACTGACGATATATTTTTATAATTACCGTTTCCCATTGATATGGAACAACAGCTCCGACTACTCAAGTTTTCAGATTTCTCTTAAATTTCAAGTCTTACTAAGTTGCTGATAGATTATTTCATTAAATTATTGTTTTCTTGCTTATTTTTACAAATATTCAAGATTGATGTATATGTGTTCCTAACTGCCCCGTGTCAATTGAAAACTGCCCCTGCTGTGGGGCAATTTTGAATATTTTATAATCTATTTTTAATTAACACTGTTTATGACAAATGTTAAACAAGATGTTTTACTATAACATGGTTATTTTTTAATTTCAACATACATTATAGTAATTAAAATATAAATTAAAGATTAAATTTTGTTCTACACTTCATCTCTCCCATATATAAAATTCTTAACAATATAGCATATTTAAAACAACATGATATTATGGTAATAATATATCTAATTTTCTCCCGCCATAGATTTCTTATCAAATAATTCAGGTACACGAACCACAAAAAATTTAGTTTTCACCTATCAAAAAATGACCTTAACATTGTTTTCTTCAAAAAGCAGAAGTTGTTAGCAGATTAAAACGCTGATGACAAAATTTAGTTTATAGTTTAGTATATACATATATAAAAACGGGACCAGGGCTGGATTTACAAATATGGGGGCCCCTCTGCCCCCTCACCAAATAAATAAGTAATAACGACCTGAAAATTTAATTCTTAATAAGTCATCGAAAAATGTTTTTCCTATTTCACGTACACAAAGTCTATTTTGTGACACTGTTTTTCTCAAAAACAATGCTATAAAATTGAATTTTGTGCAACTGTTTTTGGGGAATTTATTATTTATAAAATTAACAGTTTGTCAAACTTGGGGCTGTCATTGCTCACGTAAAATTATGGAATCAGAGCCCCTACGACGCGGTTGCGGTCTGGGGCCCGATAGGCCCCGCGGGCAAAGCCCCTTGGTGACCAGTGGTATATTAAACATGCCGTACAATTTTATTTTATTTTTATTGAATTTATGAACGTGAAGTAGGAAAAGTGGTATGAACAACTCGTGTTACAATGCCTAATTATAATACTCGAATTTTGCGTAACTCGACTGCGGGTCGTTTACGCAAACTATACTCGTATTACAAAAAAGGTCATTGTAACACTAGTTGTTCAATATACTATTTTATTTTTTTTTCGCGAAATATGTTTGCGAGTTGAGTAAGTATTGTATAAGCCTTCCAAAACATATATTTCATTGTGTTTATCGGCTGTTTACATGTGTTCAACTTTAGTTTGCCGTTGACAACAAACCTCCGTTGCGCTAACGTAAACCTAGACCTCGCAAAGAATGCACTCAGCACTCCTTTCAGTAGAATGAGAGCTTCATATATCAATTCTTATTAGATATAAGATCAAAATAAAAATATATTCTGCTCCTATATAGGTACCTTCTTTACTTTCTGAATTATAATTTATAAACTTAAAAATTTTAGTTGTAAGTATTTGATACGTTTCATTAGTCGGATTCATTGCATTTTTAAATTCAGTTTTCACAGAATGAATGTTTTTGAAAACGACTTTTATTGGCCTTCTTTTATTACCACTGTAACGTTATTGGTTCTATTAAAAATAACATTAACTACACTGTTGTATTTGATTTATTTATTTTATTAATCTTTGATCTGTCGCAACGCCAACTGGATTGCTTGTGTCGTCGGCTACCAGAGATATCTTAAATCAAATATAAAAATAAATATATCATCACGCCTTTTACCCATTATGGGTGGGGCACTCTGCTTAAGCAGATCTCGGTAGGCAATATATTTTTACGTATGAAGTGCGGTTACCAGCCGTCAAATCATAGCCCCCAAAGATGTTAGTGAAGAGGGAACCACAGGGGTAAACTTAAATTGGCAACTGTCGACAGTGGGATTCGAACTGAGGACCTCGCGATCCACAGTCCGGCGTGTTACCACGGAGCTATTTACCCCATATAGATATCTTTATGAAACTATTTATACTACATCTCCCTTCTTTTAATAATTTAAACATAAATGTTTTCTAAACAAATTATAAACATGTTTAATTATTTTTACAACATAAAATAATATTAATATACAAAGCTTATCTTACATTTACATATTATCGAGCATAATCCTTAAACTTAATAGGTTCATTAAGGCTGGCGTTTGAAGCAGTGAAATCGTAGTTCCAGTTTATTTCAAAATGTACTGCGTGAAAAAAATCATTTTATTTTTTTTTAGGAATTAGAATGAGGTCTCTAGGGACTGACGTTTTTGCTTTTTTAATATTCATTAAAATGTAAAAGTTATAAACAAAATTTATTTAATTTTAAGATATTAATAAAAACAAAATATGTCTGTCCCTGCATTACATTGTTAGGAATGCAAGTGTCTTCAAATTTCTTTAATAGAATGCACTGAATTTGAATTATTAGAGAACTAGAATTTGTCCATAAGAGCCTGTGTTAAGTTAGTTCAGCGTTTATCCGTTGAAGGTGCAGCATGCGACAAAGTACCGCGCTCGCTGCCACCCCCCGCCGGACATACCATAGCTAGGTTCAAGTTGACTGCAGTCGACTAGCGCGCGCAAATGTGGCTTTTCATGAGATACTCAAAATGCGCTGCAGTCAATATGAATTTACTAATCGAAAGTCGACACATTTGGTTTTTTCAGGGCAAACTAAGAAACACAAAATTAGTTTGGAGTCACTAGTCACATAAACACAGTAACTTATTGACTAAAAAAGTTAGTAACGCAAGTTTATAACAATATAAAATTTGTTGTGAAAAATCATGATTATTTGCTAACCTGACTAGACTAAATTTATCAATTTACTGTACAATGTGTTCTACTCGCGAGTTATTAAAATATTATACATATATTGCTATAAATATGACAAGTTTTGTATATTGTTCCTAGAATTTACATTGTTTTTGTCATCTCTAAATATAAATGCTAAATTAAATTGGATACGCTATCCAATATTTTTACGTTTTCATAATCAAATGTACGATTTGTTACAAAATGAATTAAATTATAACCAACTTTAGCATGGAACATACAAATATATACAATAGAAATTCCAACTATATAAAAAATTTCAAAAAGCTAAAACATTTTTGAAAGATAATAACGATATTTTAGTTACTAAAGCGGACAAAAATAACAAAATGTTAAATATAACAAACGAAGCTTATAAAGGAAAAATGTATGATCTTTTATCTGACACTTCTACATGTAAAGTCAGTTCGGTAGATTTATCAACAAAGATTAAAAACAAAAACGACAATATTGTGAAAAATTACTTGATAATAATTACATTGACTTAGAAACTAAAGTTAAATTATTATCATGAAGAATTATCTTAAAACGCCACAGCATTCAAAAGAGGTTTAAAATGTGTTGAATCGTCGTAAATAAGCAGTGATGTGACATATCATTTTAAAAATTATCTAGATCAAGATCTAGATCTTCACATTTAATATGATCTAGATCTGATCATAGATCAATTTTTATGATCGGGTCTATTTTTTTAGATCAGGAATAAAAGATCTTTATTTCACAAAATTTTTAATTCTTAATTTGAAAATAGAAAGGTGGCTATTTTAAAAACATTGAAAATACAAATAACATTATAAAATAAAATCAAAAAAGTTATTCTATATTTTTTTCCAGAAGATATATTGAATTTCTTATATAATTTAATACTGAGAGTCAAAATTTAGAGGAAAATATCTGATCTTTTTTAAGATCATCCATCTTATTATTTTTGATCAAGATCAAGATCAGAAAATATAAAACGATCTAGATCAGATCATAGATCTTAAAGGTGGTCTAGATCAGTCACAATACTGTAAATAAGTAACTAAATATTATTTAAATAATTATATTTTATATAGTGTGTTGACTGACTCATAGGCATTTTACATGTGAAATAATACTTATACAATTTCCTGCTTCCCTAATCATTTCAAAGAAAAATGTTTCAAATAAAAGTAGAAGCGTTTTAAAATAAGCACTTGAATCAGTGAACAAAGTTCCTTTTACTTATTTAATAAAGACTAAAAAGAAAATTTAGTTTTTAAAGTAAGTAGCCATGGTAATCTTTATTTGTTTACTTTGATTTTAAATAACGTTAAATATTTGCTTGAATTCAATTCCATTTGTATGTATTTATTTCAATGTATGGTATTAGTCATAAAAAATATAAAATTTATATTATAATTGACTGCAGCGGTACTAGGTTGGTATTATTTCAATATATAGCATCGTAATGTATCTACAACTGTGAAAAACGCCGCGCATTCGCGACCCGCAAACTTTCAAACTTCAGAACTCCTCATCTATTCAAGTTATAGACATAATTTCTTCATCAAAAATAATTCTCATCTTTTATTAACATTTCACTCGCTGCGCGTATATCAAAATTCTCAATCGAAAATTATTTAAAGGTCGAATAACTTTTTCACTACCTGAAATAAAAATTCGAAAAAACAACATTTTTATCTCATTTGTTATAAACAATATACTAGTTTCAATGACACTGTTGTGTACTATAAAGTTTCCATTATTTCCTGTATTTTTTAAAGTTTTATATCGCTATTAGTTTTTCAAATATTACAATGTGAGTTTAAAAAGATCACAAATTTCAAATTCATTAAAAAGGGTGAAAATTGCTTTTTTGGGGTAGTTCTCAATTTCGGATTGCAATTCGGATTTCGAAAATCGATAGAGCAGAAAATTTTACATCGATTACGATATTTACCCGCATTTTTTTTTTTTTTGTCACAATAGAACTTCAGATACAATAAAATCCAGCCGTGTACTCTTAGTTTAGTTGTCTTACCCCTCGCTTCTCGCTCCGATGTAGATACCTATCCCCGCTACTAAGGCCTGTGAATAGCTGCTGTGTGGCGCGAAATGTTGTTACGAGTTTGGACGCTTCAAACGCCAGCCTTAATATGCCGTTTTGGACTTTTATTTCATTTAATATATTCATGTTATACGTAAACCTTGTTTTATATGTTGTCTTAACTTTACTATCTTTAATAATATACTTTTTATTTCGTTCTATTATTGATCCATTATCTAATCTTACTATATATGTTCTTGGTTTATGTGATATATTAATTAATTCTCCTGGTACCCAAGAAGATTCATCATATTTTTTTGTAGTCTCACCCCCCTTTTTCAAATTTATAGATCTCTCTTGTATTTTTATCATAATTTACTTTTTGTTGAATTTGTTTTTTTTTTATTTTTGTTTAATAAATTCAAATTTATAATTTTTATTATCAATATTTATTTTAAATTTCGGTAATAGACTGTTAATTTCTCTATTAAAAAGCATTTCAGCTGGTGATGGAACGTTGCTAGCAACAGGAGTTGTTCTGTATTCCAATAAACAAAGAAATTGATCTTTTTTATCATGCTCAGCTTTTTGCATCATATTTTAAAAGTTTGAATACAGCGATCCACCATTCCATTTGACTGTGCATGGTGAGGACTTTAAGTTATACAGGGTGTAGACCGCGACCCCGAAACATACGACTTTAACATGTAAAATCATACTTTCGTAATTTCCTGCTCAACAAATTATATTAGACAAAAAACGTTCAAATAAAGTTGAGAGATCATAATATTCTACATTAGAATCAATAAACGGAATTAAATTTACGTGCCCTATAACGCCAGAAATTAAATATGAAAATATTAAACATTAGCTCAAAAATCGGGTTAGCTAGTTAGTTAATTCTGTTTATTGATTCTGATGTAGAATTTTATGATCTCTCAACTTTATTTGAACGTTTTTTGTCTAATATAATTTGTTAAGCAGGAAATTACGAAAGTATGATTTTACATGTTAAAGTCGTATGTTCCGGGGTCGCGGTCAACACCCTGTATGGTGTATATTCCAGTCATTAACAAATTCTTTTTTGTGCAACCGGAAGCGAAATAAGCATTTCGCAGCCGCAGTATAGATCGCAAAATTGATTTAAGCGGCTGTTGCCATGGTAACGGCCGCGAAATCCAAAATGATTGTTTTTTAATCTATTGCGCGTTACCATTAACAACGGTCGCGAAATAGGGTAGAAAACATTAATTTCGACACTTGAGAATTGACATTATTTTTTCAAAACTAATTGTTTTGTTTATCAAATGTCAATCCCATAGCCACTTTCTATTTACGATAAAAATGTTTAAAATTTGTAATTAAAATTTTCTACGGTTGCACAAAAAATGGTGTGTACACCTTGGCCGCGAAATCCTTTATCACCCTGGAGATTGTCCTGCGTCGGTCGCAAGCGGCCTCGGCGACAATTTTTCTCTCGGTACGCTAACGGATGATTTCGCGGCCTTGGTATACAAATAACTAGAAATTTATCTGAACTATATATATCTTGTAGCTCTTATAGTTCTCGAGATAGCAATGGTGGCACACTTAAATTGAACATCCTGTATACGCATGGATCAGCATGACTAATTTTACAATATAGTTTTTTGAGATCGTCATTTAAACATTTATTCCACTCTCTGCCAAATTCTCGTATCCCTCTTTTATAAATCCAGGTGGCTGGTACATGAAGATTTCTTCATTCAATTTTCCATTTAATTAGGCTGTTTTGACGTCCATTTGATGTACGTGTCAGTCTAGTTCTGCAGCTAAAGCAAGAAGAATTCTAATACTTTACCATTTAACAACTAGAGAAAACATTTCGTGATTATCTATTTGTGGTACTTGCGCGTAACCTTGGGTTTTGATCCAATAATTCTTCTATTTGCTGGATTTGGAACTAAGATCCATGTTCCATTTTTCTGCAATGCAATTATTTCTTCCTTCATGCATTCCATCCATCTTTCGTTATCTTCTCTCATCATAGCATCTTCAAAACTTTTTAGATCTTGCTCATTACCACAAGAGTCGTTCGTTATTTGGTTTTCAATTTTATTTTCTTGATTCGTTGCTTTTTGTTTTAGTCTTTATGATCTTCGTCGATTTTCTTTCCTGAAAATATCTCTCCCACTTAATTAAATATTCGGTTCAATATTTTGTTTATTTTCTTCTGTAATTCCCTCACATTATTCTATGGGAATATCTTCACAAAGAATTATTTCTTCACTACTTTGTATATTTTCTTCTTTATTACATTTGCCGTCTTCATCATCCTTCCTAATAGTAGAGAAATCATTTCGTGTTAATTCGTTCTTTATATTATTATGTTTATATATATGGGGTAAATAGCTCCGTGGTAACGTGTCGGACTGTGGATCGTGAGATCCTCAGTTCGAATCCCACTGCCGACAGTTACAAATTTAAATTTACCCCTGTGGTTCCCCCTCCACTAACAACTTTGGGGGCTATGACTTGACGGCTGGTAACCGCATTTCATTCGCAAAAATATATCACCTACCGAGATCTGCGCAAGCAGAGTGCCACACCCTTAATGGGTAAAAGGCGTGATGATATATTATTTATTATTTTATTATATGGAAAATAGGATTCGTCGAATTGAATATCTCGAGATTCTTCAACAATTTCTTTTGTTGAATTCCAAATTCTGTTATCTTTGATTAAAGACCAACATCTACAACAAAATATTTTAAAATATTTTACATTTGTTTTTCTACCATGCCAATGAAAAGCAGGAACTTCATTCTCCAAGCTTTTTGTAGGGCATCTATTTCTAACATTCATTGCAGTTGCAACAGTTTCAGCCCAAAACTTCTGTAGGAATCCGCTCCTCTCTAACAAACAACGAGCTGTTCCGACAATTGTTCTGTTGGCCCTTTCAACAACACCATTTTGTTGAGGAGAATAGGTAGTTGTTAATTGTCTCTTGATACCATGTTGGATTAAATAATTGTTAAATTCATTATTTACATATTCTGTTCCATTGTCTGTACGCAAATATTTTATTTTCTTATTAAAATGCAATTCTCACATTGACTTAAAATCAAGAAAACATTTAAAACTTATGATTTAAACTTTATCATGTGGACAACAATGATACGGGTAAAATCATCAATAAATGTAACGAAATAAATACTAATTCCAGTGGGTCACTTAAACATTTAAAAGTTTTCTTTGCAAATGTTGGTCTAGTTTGTTTACCTTGAATACAAGTTGAACAAATTCCATTTGACTTGTCTTTTTCTGAAAAAGTTAATCTATATACCACATTTTAATTTCGCAATTGTTGTAAATATTCGAAATTTAAATGTTCAAATCTGTCATGTCAAATTATAATTTCTTGTGACAAATTTATTATTTTGACATTCGCAGCTGTAGTGACAATTTCTGGTATCAAATAAGTGTGCAGTTAAATTTACTTCTTTGTTGCTCATAATTCTTGCAATATTGTTTTAAAAAATTTTGGTTAATCCTTTTTCCATAATTCTTGAAACAGATAACAGATTTCCATACAATTCTGGAACAACCAAAACATTATTTAAAATTATTTTTCTTGTACCATTGCCGATCTTTGTACAAAACAGTCCTTTGCATTCTGCGTGACGTTCAATTTATGTCCATACGCTATTTTTATATAAAATATTTTTCTAAATCAGGTACTTGTTAAATTATTTATCTCAGACGTCATATGACCAGTAGCACCGCTGTCCAAACACCATTTATTTATATCTCATTTATTATTAGAAGTATTCAAGCATGTAGCTTCATAATTCTGACAAATTTTTCAAGTTGTTTCGATCTTCCTTCTTTCTTGCTTTTCCTTTTTAAAGCAATATTTGGCAATATGTTCGGATTTACCACAAAAATGACATGTTTTTACTTTAAATTTATTTGATGTAAATACCGCTTTTGATAGATCAATATTGTTTGACATTTCAGGATTATTTCTGTTATTACTTCTTGATCAGGGCCGGATTATGACATTTGGGAGCCCTAGGCTGATTATAATTTGGCGCCTACTCTGGGTGCATTTTAAATAAAATACTTGTCATAATTGTCATGTAATTTGTACGGTTGTATTTATAAAAAATATAACATAATATACATATACGTACATACATTTTATTTTAAATAATTACAAATGTATTTTCGACATTCAATACTAGAAAATGATTCAATAATATCTTCAAAATTATATAGTCTTTCTACATCTGATTCAAAAGATAGAATGAAGAGGTCAGTTTTGTCGTCTGTTAAAGAATTACATAAATAATTCTTTACCCGTTTTAACGTAGAGAATGATCTTTCCTCTTTACAGTTCGTCGAGTACATATAAATATATACTTAGAATAATATCAATATTTGGCAAAGTACAAATTAGGTTTTTGCCTCGGATTATTTTTAGCCATGTCACAATTTTGGTTAATTCTTTCTCGTCAGAATCTTTTAAATAATAAAATATTTGAATTATTCAATTCCAAAGTTATCATCTAAATCTTCCTTACACATTTTTCTAAGTTGTTTATATTTCTCTTTCAAAGCATTGTCTTCTAAGGTTTCTAATATTGCAAGAAAATTTCAATATTCGTTAAATTCTTCGTATGCAGTTTTTCTACTTTCAATTTCTGATTTTATATTATCAATAACCACATAGTACATGTTTATTTCCATATGTTTTTTTCCATCAAATACTGTATCTTCGCCACGAATTTCAGCCGCCAATAATTTCCTTTTTCTGTGTACTTTTACATCCATATTGTACTCAGGCACGTAGCCCAGGGTAGGGGCTCGAGGGGCTGAAGCCCCTCCTGAAATCTGGTGAATTTAGTTTAAATTTTTAAATTTTATCTATATGTCTAAAGGTTTATTAAAAATCAGGCTTTTTATTGAATCATTCAATTTTACTGAAATGTATTTACTCGAATTAAATAATTTATTTGCAAAAAAAATATATTAATATACTGACACAATTGTATTAATTTCAAATTATTTGAATCACACGTTCAAAATCAGATATGCAAGTTCTGGGACTCCTGGCTGGGGAAAACAGATCAGAAAATTGCTTCTGTAGTTGATTCTAAAACTCGGTTACACGGTTCAACATAATTTTGTGACTCGGCTTTCACTATATTTGACTGGTTCATTTTTTTTAAGTAAGGCGAAATCAAACACATAATGTCCATTATTTCTTTTTACGGTCAGGATATTGATTTTTTGACGGTTTTATACTTTTTCCCGTTTTTTGCCTTAATTTTGTTTCAAATGATCAATAAAAGTTTTGTCCAGGTTACAGATGCTTGACAGGTATCCCTTAAACCTTAAACCAAAAATAAATTGAGTAGAAATATCACGGCACGAAATACCTATTTTATAAGCCTATGTTTTGAAAAAAACTATTTTTTTGAATTTTTTTATAAAATTTAGTTCCGTACCTTCGCTTTTTTTCATTTTGAAAATGTATTTATCATTGTTTTCAACAAAACATTAAGGTCAATTTTTGACTTGAAAATATCAAACTTGTTTAAAAGAAAAAAAAAAAAACTTATCACTTGAAAATGCACCAAAAATGGCTAAGTTTCAGAGTGCCATATCTCCGTTACAATTAGTTGAAATTGGATGATTTTTTGAGTTATAGAAACTTTGAAATGTTCTCTTTAATGTGATGGTAGTCAATATGATATCAAATCCATTACACCTCCCCCCACTACCATATAAAACAAATGTTCCAGATGTCAAAAAATGTCCAACTTTGAATCGTACGCAGTGCCAAAAAAATTGTATACTCAATTAGCTACCAGGGCATGAAAGTTCAAATATTTTCCTTTAAGGTTCTTAAGTTTCGAGTACCTACGACAATTTGGCGCGAAATTGTGAATTTTTCAAAAAATCGCTTTTTGCGTTTTTCTGGCTATAACTTCGCCGATTTTACACCAAAACCGATGAACCTTGGAATTCTGAGAAGTTTAAAAAATTCTCTTTGCGATGCTTTAAGTTAATTAGCCACCATCTTCATAATATTTATCAAAATTTACTCTGATTTCTGTTATAAGGTTAAGGAAAGACTCATGTAACTGAATAGTTGTCAATACATCCATACTTTGCTTTTGTAAAAAAGAGAGCACAATTCCTGCTTCGGGCGCCTCTATATTATAAGACGCCCTAGGCTTTAGCCTAGTCAGCCTTTTGGATAACATGTTCTTGATTCTTCATTAATTAAAAATGTTAAGACTTTCGAAACGTAGATAGAACGGGAAGCTTCCCACAACTATATTATCGAAATCATTTGGAGGACCCGTTAGTAACATGTGTGCGAATTCTTCATCAGACAATCCGTACCCGGCAGCGTCGAGTTTCAGTGATATTTTTGTCATTCTTTCAAAATATTCCATCATAGATTCAACAATTTTTAAGCGGGATGCATACAATTCCTGTTTTAAATTAATTATATGAATTTAACATCGCGAATTTACGTTAACTGGCTATAATCTATGGAATTGCAAAGAATGATCATACATAGCTTTTCTATCTCTCAAAATTTGCTCCGCGTTTTTCGTATCAGTATAAGGAAACCCAGGGTCAATAACAGACCAAACATTTTTGGCATTTAACTTTTCAAAATCTATTTTAGCATACATTTTTTCTCTAAAAATCAACAAGCTATTAGATGTAATCCAAAAACTTCAAGTCCTGGGCCCATAACCTGTTAGATTTCTTTTAAATATGTAGTGAACAGGAAGTGAGAAATAAGTAACAATAGCTTTAAAATCCAATATCAAAATATATATTTATTTTTCAATAATATTTTACTGACATACATATTTTTATTGAATAGTTACATTTAATTTTTTATATCGCATACAAGATACATTTTTTACTACATAAATTTAAATAATTTGGCAAATAAAAACAACATCAAAATTCAACAACTTTCCCCTTGCCGTCTGTCGTTTATGGCAACCAATGGAAAAAATCTAAACTCAAAACTACGTAGCCTTTGATTTTTTGACATTTGGGGTCAAATGGATAACCCCCTTGGGGGGCTAGGGGGTCATTTTGTCAAAATCCGGTGCCCCCCTCAAAACCATGACGATTATGATTCGGCATACTTTTCGGTAAAATGCTTTCATATCGAGATAATCAAGGATATAATGTAAAATGGGACAACCTGTATATACAGTGTGTCCAATGAAACTGTTTAAGCATGGGGATCTCGAGAACCGTAAGAGATACGAAGTCGGTTAAATTAGACAAAAGTTGTGTCATTACGGGGCCAACTTAGACATATTTTTGTTTTCCACAAAAATGCATAGGTGACTAGATATAAGCCAAAATGTAAATTTTTCAAATTTCGTTTTTCGTTTATAACATTGTTATTTGAATTCATGCAAGACATTAACTTGGACAATGTTGAGGCACTTTTTAACGAGGAATTCACAGCAGTTATCAAAATTTTTATAGCTTGTACAGTTTTCGAGAAATTGATATCAACTTTTAATTTTCATATGGAGCTCTAAGTAGGCTGTGACTCGTTTAAATAAGGATTTTTTTCTATTTTCAACCATATAAAAGACAAGTACATTAATATTAGAATTAAACGAGAAATTACATATTGACATTTTTTTACAGTTTTTTATAGATTTTATTGAAGATTGATTGGCTTGGTCGGTCCAATGAATTAATAACAGTTATTATTCTGAGGCTGTTTTTTATGAAACAATTGACAATTTTTATTGTCTTTATATATTTTAATATACCGTGTGCCTGTCTTACATAGAAGATGGACATGGGAAATCAGTTTTTTGCGTGCAGTTGCTCGGTGTTCTACCGGACAATAATGATTGTAGTACCAATCGAAAGATATAATTTTTCTGAATCAAACGATTAAAATACTTTACTATTTAGTAGTAATTTGGTTCCGTAAATTAATTTTTAAATTTTGAAAATTCTCAGATTTATTAAATTTTTATCGAAAATAAATAGTCATCTATGACAAAATGTAACGCGCTTGTTACAATTTATTCAATTTTTATCAAAAATAAATATAGTCATCTATGACTGTTTTGTTCTGATTTCTGTCAAGCTATTTATTTGACGTTTCTGACTTTTTGACTTGTTTATGACAATTTGTAAAAATATGGTTATTTATACTAGTGTAGAGCGTATTTTTATCGTAAAACTGTTTCATGGAGGAAATAGTTAACTCAGAGTGCGAGATTTATTTTCTATTAAGTTTATGAATCGACCGAATCCCAGTGCAACCATAATTGCTAGTATCTACGATAATATACACGTGAGCTTCGTAATTGCAAATTAGCAAGAGCAGAAAAACGTGCTTTATTGGAACAAAGGGTTCTAGGAATGATAAATGTAGATCCTTCATATAGCACTAGATTTATTGGAAATGAATTGATAATATTTTGAAAAAGGTTCATATTATTCCTATAAAATGCACTGCAATCAAGAACTTTTTCCATTTGACGAAGAAAGTAGAAAAATATATTGTGAAGATAGGGGCTAATGAAAATGAATTTTTTTTGTCATCGATTTAAAAAAAAACTTAACTCTTAATAATTAACATTAGTTAAACCAAACTGGTTTTTAGACATTTACTTATTTAATAAAATTTATATGCAAAGTCATATATAATTAATTATATCTATTTTTGATAAATATCGAATATAACTGTGATATTATTATAAACTTAATAATTCAATCATTTCTATCTTCTACGAGCTGCGCGGCTCACCTGTATAAATTTTTTTTATAAAAATACGCTTGTCATTACTGTAAACAACCATATTTTAGTAATTATCAGAAACCTCAAATAATTCACTTAAAAGAAATCAAAACAAAAGAGTCATAGGTAACTATATTGTTTTTCGATAAAAACTGATTAAATTGGGAATTTTCAAAATTTAAAAATTAATTTACGGAACCAAATTACTACTAAGTTGTAACGTATTTGATATCATTTGTTTCAGAAAAATGATTGATACTACAATCTCTATTGTCCGGTAGAACACCGAGCAGCAGCACGCAAAAAACTGATTTCCCATGTTAATCTCCTATGTACACCTTTAAGACAGACACACGGTATATGTTTCATAGACAATTTTCAACTTTTTGTTCATTCATTATGTAATACTATTCGTAATAATGTACTTATCGTGTTAGTAGTTTGTTCTGTAGTGACATACTTATAGTAGGGATCCTAGAAAAATTGCATTTGTACGTGAAATAACATTCTCTTTTGAATGCGTTTAATACTTTCTGATTATAGAACTCATGAACCATATTTTTGTTCAGCGTGATTTGTTTTGTTATTTTGTTGAAACTATGGAAACAAGTATCAGAGCTTGGAAATACCCGACGTAAATTATAGAATCAAAATCTTTTTATCTTTTTAGGTATTTCTTGTTCAGTGTTCGATATATAGTTCGCGTAACAAGTACGAGTTTTACCTGTTTTCGAAACTGGGAAACTCTGAGTAATCTGCAATATTTTAAAATTAATATGATTTTTATCCAATTTACAGTTTTTGCTAATTACAATAATTATATTAATTACCAGGGGAAGGAAATACGATCTATTAGATACAATTCTTTTGGTGTTTTCCTAATCTTTTGCATCAAGTGATGCAAATTTGTTTATCCTGTCCACAGTAGCAAGGTGATTATTTAAAGAATTGAAATCTGTCCTTTTAAACACGTACAATTCATTACTATTAAAATTCATTATACTGACACATAATCATATTAGTAATGTAATGTTAATGAAGGATGATAAATATCAATCATAATAAAGGGGCTTAAACATGGCTCTACATTTACATTGATTATTAAAGATCTATTACAATTTGTCACTTCATCAAGTTGCTGAAAATTATAATAAAACAATGTATCCGTAAAATCAAATGAACTGATGTTATAAGTATTATTAGCATCGTAATAATTATGAATTTACTGCCACTGAAGAAGGGGGAAGATCAAAATCTCAACAAATAAGTAACTTGTTTTCCGATACAGAATTAACAATAGCAGGTAGTGAATAAAATATTAGTTTTTAAGCCATTTCTTTTATAAAAAATATATTAACATATGTATTTCGTTCCATAATTATAATTTTCAATAGTTATTGAACATTATTTTTCACTGAAGACTCATAAAATCCATTCCTTCCACTTGAGTGCGCCGCGCGCCTGCTCGTGTAATTTCGAGAAGCGTGCCCGCTGCAGGGTTAAGAGCTTCAACGCTATTTGATGGAATGTACAGGCAACAGACGTGCTGATTTCGTGATAGTTGACCAATCCGCACTACGCACAAAATTTGAATTATTTTTATCAGCTATCAGCGCACCACCGCCATCATTAGCACTTCAACCTTCATGGTCAAACACCGACGAGGTCAGGAACGTTTAGTGCGAAACACACTTTTAAAACCGTTTGTTGATGGGTTTACTTGAATATCGTGCGTAGATGTAATAAATTGCAAGTTTTCAAAATTCTAGTTACATGTGGTCGCATTAAAATTCTGTCACAGTAATTTCCGTTTTAAGGTAACGCTTACCTCAACAATATTTGTTCGTCTACGGGGACTGAGAAGGCCGCAGCGACCAGGTAGCTCATTCTCAGTCCGTCGGTTGCAGAAACCGGTAGTTAGATTTAATTATCACCTTTATTGTATCTTGATATATTATTTTAAATTCGTACTTTAATATTCCTTTTTAATAAAACTTATTTTTAATTAACGTCGTCGCCGATTAATTTCTAATAACCCGTTTCCGTCTAAATACTAGTGCTCAATAAGTGATCCAGCCTACCAGCGCAGTAGCAGCGGACCGCAGGTAAGTATACACTTTTTAACCGTTAAAACGTTGCTGCCGCTGCCATCAGCAGCGTTTGTTACAGTGGTGTCAGAAGTGGGATTCAATCATTCAATTTGTTGAATCATTACGTATCGTTTTAAAAAGTGAGGATCATCACATATTATTGGTTGAATAGTAATTGCTCATATATAACGTAAAAAAATGGCAACAACGGCAAATACGACGACTACGACGACCGTAATTACGACTAGTTTAACTACCGATACCACCGTGACGTACACATTACCACCGACAGGACAATCGATACCTACTTTTGTTACTGAGAATCCATACCGTTTACTACAACACGGTTACCCGCCGCAATACCCGTACGCAATGCCCGGTCCATCTTATGCCCAACCTTTTTCGTATCATATTCCGCCACATTATCCTGCTAAACCAAAACCCGATATTCCTTTTCTGGGGTCACCCCCAGTGACACACGCATTCGCACCAGCCTCATCTCCTGTACGAGACTCAGACTGTACTCAAATTTTCTTCGAACCGAGCACGATGTCCGCCATGAAAGCTATCGAACCGTATTCGGGTGGACCAGACTTAGAGGCGTTTCTTGATAACGTTGCAGCAGTCGCTGAGTGTTACAAATGGAACGAGGTACAAATTGTTAATGTCATGAAATTAAAGTTACGTGGCGACGCACAGAATTGTTTCTATTCTTTACCCAGAGACAAAAGACCAACGACGGTAGTACTTTTTCGGCAATGGTTAATTGACCTATACGGGCGTAAAGTTGACCCTGCTTCAGCAGAGCGAGATTTTATGAAAATATTTCGGAAAAAAGACGAATCTCTACGTAAATATGCGTTACGTCTGGAAACAGCGGCATCAAAAATGTTTGCCGCCCCCACCGATAACGAATACCTAAATTTTAGAAACAAAATTAAATGCGAAACCTTGTTAATCAAACAATTTTTGGACGGGTTAGACACGCGGCTAGCAAACGAAATATGTAGGTATCAGCAATTCGAAACCATAGAGAGCGCTTTACCGTATGCTGAACATTGCGAGGCAGTGTTAGCTCGGCTCTACAAGGAAACAAAGGCGGATGTTCACAAATCGAGTATCCGAGCGATGGCTACCAAGCCGCAAGTTTCCATTAACTCGAAAAATAAGGAGCCAAATAAAAAGCACTTCTCTAAAACCCCTAAGACTAAGTTGCGTTCCGATAAAAAATATCCGCAAATGAGAGGTCGATGCTTTAACTGCGGCAGTACCGATCACAATTACAAATCGTGTCCAAAATCAAAACAACAAATTTGTTATAAATGCGTAAAATCGGGACACGTAGCGTCTAACTGTCCTTTAAACGGGGAACCTGTCTCGACGACGACCCAACGTCAGACAGTTTAAAAACCGAATCTTTGAGTGTCATCCCAAGGGTCGCAAATTTTAATCCCGATAAAACAAGAAAAATATTTTTCAAAATTAAAAATGTAGCCTACAGTTTCTTAGTAGACTCCGGAGCGGGTATGTCTTTAATTAAACGCCACGTTGTAGTAAAACATAAGTTACCGACTTCAAAGATAAGCGACATTTTAGTTGACGTTTCTGGCAACCATTTAAGTAGTGATGGCTCCGTAGACCTCACTTGTTCGTTCGGGTTGTCACAGAAAGTCAACCACCGTTTTATTGTCTGCTCAGATGATTTGTACATGCCTACAGATGGACTGATTGGAGTCGATTTTTTGGATGCTAAACGTGTAACGCTAAATTTCGAGGAAAATAGTTTCCAAATAGATAATCACATTTTGTCGATGATTGAAATATCAAAAAAGGATGACACTAAGGAAGAGATTCGCACCCTAACCATAAGTAAAAATGAGACGCCAAACTCTCATTTAACTAAAACGCAAACCGAGTTTGATTCTGATACCGAGAAATTTGATCCGACTCCGCACAACGGAAAAGATAAAATTTCTATACAACCTCAGAATCTACCGCCGTTATCAGCAGAAATCAAAACTGCAGATAAGCAGACAATTTCCGAGTTCACCGTCCGTCTCAATGACAAATTAGAACTACCGCCGCGACACATGTGTGTTTGTTCAGCAAAATTAAGTAAACACGCAAAGGATAGGTTTTACATAATAGAACCGAAGGGTATTGAATTACATGGCGTACTTGTAGCCCGCACGATTACTAGAGTTCATCCTCAAAGTGTAGTGTATGTTAATATTTTAAATGATAGCTCTGAAACCGTAACCATTTCCAAGAATGTTGCAATAGCATCTGCTTTGCGCGCCGAGGAATCAGACAGCGATTATTTCAAAGAGAGCAACATTCACCTAATATCTTCTGAACAAATTTCCGAATTATTTGATTTAAGTCATTTAAGTAAAGAAGAAAACAATGAATTTTCCAAATTTTTATTAGAATACGCAGACATTTTCAAATCAAATCACGAACCTTTAGGTCAAACGAGTCTGGTAAAACACCGCATTTTGACGGGAGACAGTGCGCCTGTAACTCGAGCCCCTTATCGTATTCCGTTTAGTAGACGTCAAATTATGAAGTTCATGATAGACGAAATGTTAGAAAATAACATAATTTCGCCGTCTACCTCCCCTTGGTCTGCCCCTATCGTTTTGGTAGAAAAATTAAATTCGAATGGGGAGAGCTCATATCGATTTTGTATCGATTATCGAGCCCTTAATTCCGTTACCAAACGTGATTTTTTCCCCATTCCGAATTTACAAGATACCTTAGGTCAGCTAGGTAAAGCCGAGAGATTCACCACCCTAGATCTCACTAAAGGTTATTGGCAAGTCGAAGTTGACTCTAAAGATCGCGAGAAAACAGCGTTTTCTGTACCTTGGGGTCATTATGAATGCAATAGAATGCCATTTGGGCTGGCAAATAGTCCAAGTACGTGGCAACGGCTTATGTATACTGTTCTATCAGGGTTAACGGTTTCTCACTGTTTTGTTTATTTAGACGACATAATTTGTTTCAGTTCTAACGATATTAATGAACATATTTCTAAACTCAGAGCCGTTTTCGACAGACTTAGAACTGCAAAATTAGCTTTGAATCCGGGAAAATGTAAATTTATGCAAACAGAAACAAAATATTTGGGTCATATTGTGAGCAATACAGGTGTGAAACCCGATACCGAGAAAATAACCGTTATTCAAAATTACCCCACACCGAAAAATGTAACAGATATACGCTCTTTTCTTGGGTTAGTTGGGTTCTATAGGAGATTTATTCCAAATTTTGCCGATAAAGCTTTACCTTTAACGTCACTTACAAGAAAACACGCTAGATTTAATTGGAACCAGCAAGCGCAAGATGCATTTGATCATTTACGCTTAGCATTGATAAAGTCGCCAATTTTAAAATATCCAGATTTTGATCGCGAGTTTATTTTGTGTACTGATGCGTCAGCATAGAGCTGTGCATTTATATCGATATATCGATATTATATCGATACATCGATATATCGAATAACGATATTCAGCACAAAAATATCGATGTATCGATATATTGATTTATCGTTTGATCGATACATCTATATATCGATATACATGTATTAACATATCAGTTTGTCGATGTATAAGTGGCGAAAAGCGCTACTAATAAATATGCTTAAATTTATTGCTAAACTGACGGTCGGGCTATGCATCTGGCAAGGGACTGAATAGGCACCTAGATTTGTCGGACGGCGCCTAGCGCCAGAGAAATACCCCAGATGTTCAAAATTATTCTCCTTCATCTTAGGGACACCCGTTGCTTCTCTTCACAGAGACATCCTGAACCATTGTTAATCCCTCTATAAAATCTATCTACTTTGGACAGTTTACTATTTATATAGTCCAGACTGTAGAAAACAAGATATGCCTCCGTTGTTTTGTGTACTTAACTGAATATAACAAAAATAAAATTATTTTGGTAATTACATCGACAGAGCTAGGCATAAATTATTTCAAACCAAATTGTAAAATTATATGAAGAATTTAAGTCTTCTTTATTTGAAGTAATTCTCTCTAAAATTAAGCAACGGCGGGTAAAAACTGATTTAAAGACCAATTCTGAGCAATTCTGTACAGTCTGTAAGATCTGTAAATGCTTACAGGTCAAATGGCAAATCTGATAGCATCTGTTCCTTACAGAAAATCGTAAATATGTTACAGATATCTGTAAAATTTTCGGTGAAGTTTGAGGTGCCTGTAAACTTTTACGGTCACTGTAGAATGCGAAAGATCAATATTATTTTATGAATAATATCACAACTATTATTTATTCTCTTTAGAGATTTCTAAGTATTAAATAAGTTAAAAATTAATAACCAAGGTAATATTATTTATTGGATTACTTAGCGAAGTTTAACAATAATTATCCAACAACGCGTATTCCTTTTTAGGTATTTTGATACAGACATTTTTTCTTACCAACTTATATAAAATATCAATTTTACTTTAAGGGTTTTCGTAACTTTATATTTTGTGTGTAGTAGTTCTTTCCAAAATCCAGTTGGTTCAAACTGTTGGCTAAGTTTAAGTCAGTCGTCTGTGAGTAAAGTATTAAAAAATATGAGTAGTATTTTAGCGCCTCCAGAATTCGTTTTCGTTTTTATCTCCCGCCTACCTCTAGGTAAGGGAGGTATTGTTTTTGGTCAAAAAATTGGGTAGTGAATTTTCAATGAATAAGCACGTTTGTAGGGTCCCTACAATACGATTTTACTATTTTCGCGATGATGTCTGTATGTATGTATGTATGAATGAATGTATGTATGTATGTGTGTGTGTGTGTAGTCTGTGGCAAATTTTTCGTCTCGCAAAACTCAAATACTATAATACCAACAAATACAATTTTGTAAATTATTGCTTCTTATATTTAAATGAAGAGTTGATTAGATTTTGGATAAAATTGGTCAACCGGAATTAGCAGTTTATTTAAAACCCTTAACAGTTTTTCGTGAAAAACACGGTTAAATTTCCTTTTTCAACAATTTATGTTATTTTGAAAGTTGAAGAATATTTAATTTTACATGTGTTTTGATTACACTAATTTTATTAATTTTTATTAGATTTAGAGATAATAAAATATAAAGAAATTAGATTTCACAAATCTTGCATTCCTAGTACACCATGAAAACATTTAAAAATTTTCAATTTTTTACAAAATTTGACACATTCATTGTGATTGTGAATCTGTTATCTTAGTGAAATATGTCAAAAAATTAAATAAATATACGAAAGAAAATTAAAATTCTCAAATATAAATAGAAAATAAACAAATAAGAAAGTATGTTTCTGTATCATCAAATACTATTTTGTACCGTTTAAGAGATAAAAGATAACAAGTATTGGGCGGGAGGTTATGTGCTGGCCACATCAGATTTTTTGATATATATTTTCAGTACCGAATTTGTAATTCCATATATTCAAACGATAAATAATTTAATTACAGCTTAAGTTAATATATTATTAATTTTTTTTCAGTACCTACTTCATTTTAAATAACATAAATAATTAAATATTTTATTTTATCCGTCACTTACAGATAACCAAAATATTATTGTGAAAGACGAATATCGTAAAATAATCGTCTCGTGACCGTAAAGTTGATCTGTAAGTTGTGTTCTTACAGGTACCTGTCGAGAATTGCCAAAACTGTAAATCTGTAAAGTTGCTAGTTACGAGCGTATCGTAGATAACAGATTTACGAATTACGATCTTACAGATAAAATGTTCAGAATTGACCCATTAATATGTTAAATGCATATGATCCGCATTTTGATTAACACGCTGTATCAGCACATTCCAAAACCAGATTAAGCACAATAAACATCGTTACCCTTCTATTGATGCATAATATATCGATACATCAATATATCGATACATCAATATATCGATACATCAATATATCGATATATCAAAACATCGACATATCGATACATCGATATTATCGATATTTTTCTAACATCGAACATCAATATTCAAAACAAGATATCGAACAGCCCTAATCGTGAAAATATATATATATATATATATATATATATATATATATATATATATATATATATATAACTTAAGTTTCAAGACTTTTTGATTGGGTTTTAAAAAAATTATTTATTGTACATAAAAGAGTACGTGTGAATACAACAAGTTCGGAATCTAAACTAAACTAACTTACAACACATTTATCATACTTCATCTACAAACTAGGTATACTATTACAGTTTACTGTATCATGGAAAAGTACTGTGAAAGTCCGACTCAGCACTTTATGGTGGTTGCGTGTTCTGTAACTCCTCCCCTATCAGAATGGCGCTCCTCCTGGAAGCTCGATTGGGGTAGTCCGAGGGGTAGCTTGGGTGTTGGATGTATCTTCGTTCGATTGTCCTCTAGATCTCTGCATGTATCTTCTAATGTCGAAGTATCCCATGGTTAGGACGATGAGGGAATACAACAGTATTGTCCAAAGGCTTGGGATATGCATTTGGGTATAATCTTCATTTATTGGTACGATTGGATTGAAGGATATATCGTTAAGTTTTACAGGATTTAGATTTATAGAATAATTAGAGATCTTATGTGATGGGATATTATAGTTTAATTTGGGTAGGAGTAATGGTTTTCCTTGCTCGGTATCTAGGAATATTAATTTTTGTTCTTTGAATTTGATTTCGTAATCTTCTTCGTTCTTTATTAAGTGGATTCCAACTAATGGCTTAATGTTGGTTTCCTTTAAACATTTAATTATAATTTTTTCTTCTTTTGGAAAGATTGCTAGGTACTTGTTGATTTCCGGGATGACTTCTACGTGATTTTCCTTCATGTTTATTTTCGTGTAATGACATTGTTTTGAAGTATGTTCTTGAAGAATTTCTTTCTCACAAGTTGAGTGGAAGTGACCGTAGTATCTGGTTGAACACTGGTATACTTTTGTTTGAACACACATGTCATTTATAAGAATTATTTCGTTATCGGATTTTAAATGATATTTTGAATTTGGAATAATTGTCACAAATTCTGAATCATACTTTGTTGGGATTGGATATAGATAATAAAGCTCAAAATACCTTTCAAAGTTAATGGGTGTAGAAATAAAATATATTTGAGTAGGCTCAATTTTACAGCTGACCTTTAATAACGATTCAAATTCAAGTAAATTTTCCAATTTAGGTGTGAATGGCAGTTGTAAATGGTAATGGTCTGAGACTTTTAATAATTCATTCAATAATTCTATTGGCTGTATTATACTTGGATGTAAAGTTTTTAATTTACAAAATGTGATTGAGTTTTCTACATCTTGTAATGTGCTAAAAATTGAATTATATAGTGTAGATAGTTGGTCGTAAATATTTTTTGCAAAGAGGATATCTTCAATATGTGATTTATTTATGCGGTTGGCAAGTGTGTGAATTTAAAATTTCTTGATTTCTATTAATTTCTGAAATAGTGTTATTAAAATTTTTTATTAATTGATGGTTTACGGAATATGATAGTTTTAATTGCTTTTCTAAATTATGCTCATTTTCTTGCAAATGCGTCATAATTTTGTCATACTTTTTGCCATCTTGGGCATCTAAATTACCAGTAATAGCTTTGAATACTGTTCCTAGTCCATCTATCAACCCTCTTTTGTTTCGGCGTTTAGTAGTGTAAAGTCCCATGTAATTGAGCTTTGTGTTTATATTAGTTGGAAGAAATTCTAATACTTTATTGTAATTATGAAGTTCATATGTGAAGTGTGTATTATTAGAAATAAATGTTTTAAGATTTGTATGTTGGATATTCAAATTATCATATTGTTCGATGAGTGTACTGAGATTGTGATAGTGAACGAAAGTGTGTGTTGTCTTCTCGAGTTTTGCAGGACCTAAGTTGATAGGAAGGATTCCAAGGTTTTCTGTTATGTTCTCTATTATTGTTCCTTGTCCGATGCCCAGTGCGAGCAACCTGGAAGTGATTTAAACTTATAGGTATTTTTCTTAGGGCGTTTTATATTTGAGAAATGAATGTTGTCGGTGGTATTACCGTGTGTTGGTTTTATTCTTCCGATTTTAAAATGTTTATTAATTTTAATTAATTTTTCGGGTTTATATTTATTTTTAGTCTTTTGTTGTTTTTATTTATTTTTAACAAAGACATTTTTAGGGATATTTGGTAGTTCTTCTTTATTTTCATTATATTTACCAATTACTTTTTCTTTATTTTGTCTAATTTTATCATTTATAGTTTCGTATAATAATTTAGTTTTATTTTTGTGATTTTCTATATAATTATTTATTAATTGTTGATTAACGTTAATTTCAAAAGGGGATTTCATATCAAGGTGGTCAGAAACTATTTCCGATGGTTTTAATTTAGTTACAGAGTGAATTGTATTATTATAAGCCAAAAGCGCGTAATTTACTTTCATTTCTATAGGTTCCTTTTTGTATTGTTCTTGATTGTTAAACAATCTAATATGCTCTATAAGGGTTGAGTGAAAACGTTCTATGATTCCGTTGGATTGAGGATGTTGGGAACTGATGAAATGCATATCTATTTTATGTAATTCTAAAAGTTCTTTTACTACTGAGTTTTTAAACTCAAGTCCGTTGTCCGAGATTATTTGTTCTGGGATTCCGTGATGTGAAAAATGTTTTATTAAGTTGTTAACAACTTCTATTCCCTGTCCCGAATTTAATTTATAGGCTTGAGCAAATTTTGAAAATGAATCCACTATAGTTAAAAGTTTAGCGTGATCTAAAGTTATACTGTCTACGTGGATGGTTTGAAATGGCTTTGTTGCTGTGGGAGTGATGTTCAATTTTAATTTTAAGGGTCTTCTATCATACTTGGTTACTTGGTATATTTCGCAATTGTTAATAAATGTTTGTATAGAGTGTCTTAAATTTGACCAGTAATAATTTCGTTTGACACGAGCTTCTGTGTCATCGATTCCTCTATGATTTGTTTTACTGTGGTGGTAATTTAATATTATTTGGCTTATTTCGTCTTCGTCAGTAACATCAGTTAAATATTGTGTACATTTAATCATTTTAATTTGTGAATTTTTAAAGTGGGTTTGAAGTGTTGAACTAAACTTTTCGTATAGTTCATCTTCGAAATAAATATGATATTTGACGTTTGGGGCTATATATGCTCTAATAAATATTATCATTTCTTTTTCGTAATCATCTTTAGAGAATTCTACTAAAAATCTTTGTTTTTTATTACTAAATAATTTCAATATTTTGGGGGGTTTAGGATTATACTGGACTTCGGATATTATTATCTGGTTTTTTCCGTAATTAACTGGGGATTCTGTTATCGGTATTCCAACGATAGGGTTCTCTTGGTTGGAATGTACTGTTACATCGCTATCATCTTGCGATTCATCACTTTCGCTATCGCGTCTTGGTGCGTTATCTACTTCTACCGCTAGTGAATGATTATAATTTTGTTCGTTGTTAATTTCTTTATTATTTCTTAATTCGGTATAAAAGTTATCCATGAATTTATTAAGTTGTTCAAAATTCTCTGATTCGTTTATATTTAATTTCATGGGGGTAATTTCATCTTCAGGTTTATTAAAAACAGTTATAAGTACATTAGTATCGTTAAAAGTATATTCTTACATAATTTTAACTTCATCCCAAATCAATTCGTCTAATCCGCAAGCAATTCTTGGGATACTTAAATTTTTGATTCTATTTTTTATACAAAATTTCCTTAAGTTCAATAATGTATAAAATAAATCTTGATATGTTGGTCTCTTAAAATATTTTTCTTTCGTTACCAAATATATTAAATATCTATTATTATCTTTTAAATATAATACCTGATAAAGTTTAGGATTTTGTGATTCTAACAAGTGAATTCCGTCAAACTTATCTCTAAATTGTAATGCAATACCTTGAGATAATTCTAAGTCTTTACTGATACAGTGCGCTAAACTACTATCAGTTGGAGCGTCAAATAAATCTCCTTTTACTTCAAGTAAATTTTTACAATCAAAATTTTGAGTTTGCTTTTTATCTAATTAGTCTTGGTATAAGGCCAAGGGAGAGTCACTGTCAGAGAATTGTAAGGTGTTTGAAATTTTATCATTATTTTCTTGATGGATTCGGCTTAGAGCGTCGGCATTAGTATTTTGTTTTCCTTTTTTGTAAATTATTTCATAGTCAAATTCTTCTAGCTTTAACCGCCAACGTATTAATTTTTGGCTACATTGTTTAAGGGAAAAGAGCCATTGGAGTGGTCGGTGGTCTGTATATATTTTGAACTTTCTGCCGAATAGGTATGGTCGGAAATACTGAGTTGCCCAAATTATTGATAACAATTCTTTTTCTATGGTGGAATAGTTTAATTCTGTGTCGTTAAGAGTTCTGCTCGCGTAAGCGACGGGCAGGTCGTTACCCAGGCTGCCTTGAGATAGCACAGCTCCGATGGCGACGTTGCTGGCGTCACACGTTAGGTTGAATTCCTTATCAAAGTTGGGATATTGGAGTAGCGGTTCGTTAGTCAAAAGATTTTTACAAATTTCGAAACATTGTCTGTATTCAGGGTTATTAATGTCAATTATTGAGTCTTTCTTCAAGCACTTTGTAAATGGTTTGGTGATTTTAGCGAAGTCTTTTATAAATTTTCTATAATAGCCTAAAAGTCCTAGAAATCATTTTATTTGTTTTGTAGTTTTTGGTATAGGATAATTTAGAATTGCCGAAATTTTATCAGGGTTCGGTTTGACACCGTCTGGGGTAATTATGTGTCCAAGATACGCGACTTCTTTCTTTAAAAATTCTGATTTGTCAATTTGAATTTTGAAGTTTGCATTTTTAAGGCGTTCGAATACAAGTTTTAAATTATTAACATGTTCCTGTAAGCTTGTGCTGAAAACAATTATGTCGTCTAAATAAACTAAACATTTGTCGTTTGTCAGTCCTCGTAAAATGTTATCCATTACTCTTTGGAATGTCGCAGGTGCATTTTTTAATCCAAAGGGCATGCGTAAGAATTCGTAGTGTCCGTCTTCGGTGTTGAACGCGGTTTTTTGTATGTCAGTCTCGTCCATTTCTATTTGATGAAATCCCGAAGCTAGGTCGA
The DNA here is from genome assembly GCA_963942605.1 of Poecilus cupreus. Classification (NCBI taxonomy): domain Eukaryota; kingdom Metazoa; phylum Arthropoda; class Insecta; order Coleoptera; family Carabidae; genus Poecilus; species Poecilus cupreus. Next base: position 22,074,664 of record OZ012713.1, on the reverse strand, counting down.
GTGTCGTAAAATATTGACAGCGTCCTTATTTGTCTAGTAAGTCGCTAATATTGGGTAAGGGATATTTGTCTTCGATTGTCTTTTCATTAAGTTTTCTATAGTCGATTACGATTCGCCATTTCTTTTTGCCACTCGCGTCTAATTTTTTTGGTACAACCCAAATAGGCGAGGACCATGGTGAATTTGAGGGTCTGATAATATTCTGGTCGAGCATTTTGAGAATTTGAGATCTAACTTCCTGTTTATGAATGTTTGGATATTTATAAGATTTAGTGTAAATTGGTAATTCGTCGCTTGTTTTTATTGTATGCTTAATCTGATTAGTGAAAGTTAAATTTTGATCTTCTGAATAAAAAATATCAGAGTATTCATCTAATAATTGTACTATGGCTGCTTTTTCTTCTACATTCATATGATCTAACTTAATTTTTGACATATCAAAATATGACTTTACAGAATAATTAAAATTTAAATTAGGACTACTATATGTTTCGTATTGATTCATTTTGTCAACAGTTATAGGATTTTTTTGTGTAAAATTAATTTTTTCTTCGGAAAAATTAATAAGGGTACATAATGCTTGAAAATTACTTGCGACAGAGACGCATTCAGGTATTAATGTGTTTTTAGTTTTTATTCTCGGTATTAAGATTGTTCCGTTTTCAACGTCGACTTTTACTTTTATAACTTTTTCAGTATTTGGTTCAACTGTATTATTATTATTGAACGTTATATTATTATTATTATTTGAATTTTCAGGGTGATCATGATACTAAATTTTAATTTCACAATTAGGAGTTATAATTAAATCGTTATGAATGTCTATAATAATTTTTAACAATTTCAAGTTATCTAAACCCAAAAGTAAATCGAACTGATCATGAAATTTAAATAAATGGTATTTTAATTCTAGATTTGGTTGATCTTTAATGTTAAATAATTTTGATACGGGTACCTTCGTGCTAGACAACTCGGTGGACGTGCCGTGAGCTGTTGTAATTTGAAACGGGTCGTTTATGATATGAGTTTTATAATGTTTAAATGCGACGTCAGGTCTAATGAATGATTTCGTACTTCCCGTATCGATCAAAATTTTTAATTTATTTTCAGGGATTACTATAAATGGGAGTTTACTTTGGTAGTTAGTTAGGTGCATTAGTTCAATGTGGGGGTGATATTTGGTTCCGAGGCACTTATCTCTAAAAAATTATTATCATGATTTGCTTCCTCGAAATCCGTGATAACAGAGACATTTGAATCAGTATTTTGTTCAGATTCGTATTCATTATGTATTTTATCATTTACTGCTTCTACATCGTTTATGTTATATAATTCTTCCGCGATATATTTCGGAAGGTTAGAAAAATTGTTACTGCGATAATTCTGAGTTTGCCGGGATGGTCCGGGGTTTTGTCTGGTTTGATAAGGTGCAGTATTTCGTGTGGAGATACTCATAGGAATTGGTTTAGAAAATCTTTGGTTGGTTTAACAAGTATTGTAACCTGCTATAAAAATCAAATACGTATTCGTTTGGTTCTTGTTTCAATGAAGTTATTTCAATATTAAGAGTAAACCAGTCTCTTTTGTCTGCGTACGTGTTTATTAACGCCGCTTTTAAATCGTCCCATGTTTCAATAGTGCAACTAGCAATATTTACAGCTGCTTCATCTTTAATTTTTGACCTAATTGTACTCATCAAATATTCGTTTTGAAAGTCATTAGGGTCAGCTATATTATAAAATTTTGTTACTAATTTTTGTGATATATCTAAAAATCTAGAAAGTAATTCTCTTTCTCCGTGGAAATCTGGGATCATATCTAAGTATTCTTTTTTTAAAGGGATAGCCATATTTAATAAGGGGTTTCTTAATAAGTTTCGATTAATTAATGGAGATATTGGATTTAAATTACGATCTTCCGGATCGGAGTCAGATTCAGAACTGGACTCTGATGAGTTTAATAAAGGAATTATTTCCCGAAATAACATAAATGTGTACTCACAAAAGCGTCAGTGTCCACGATATGTGCGTTGAAGATGGTCACTGGCGTTGTAGTCGAGCAAACAGTCCCGTGCTCGCTGATGTCCTCTCAGTGGATGGGAAAACGTTCTTGTGCTCGTTCTTCTCGGCAGTTGATATTCGCTCAGCTGACGGAAGATGCAGGATGTCCAATGAAGTTGTCTTGAAGTGTTGATTTCACAACACGTAGAAATTGTTCGGTTGTCGAATAAATCAAAATGTGAAACAAATTATATTCGTTAATCTGTTTCGACAATCCTACCGACTGCGCCACTTAATGGTGCAATTCTAAGCAATTTTTATATTTAATCGTAAAACCGTAAAACCGTAGTGTACGAGGCAATCGTAACAAGTCAAGTTACAGATTTACGATAAATGCAATTCTATGCAGAAAACTGTATCGACGAACGTTACAGATTTAGCTTTACGATTGACGTCATATTTTTCGGTCAGTATCTAACATCATTGCTAATACAGTGTCTGAATATAATATGACAGTTGTTTTTATTTATTTACTTATCAAATACAACCATGTGATGAGTTTTCATTACAAATTTTAAGAAAAATAGTCTTGTCTGCGAATTATGAAACAAGATCTTCATTTACATCCCCATCGTCTACAATCATCCATGAACAATCGGTGACATGTGTCATTGTCAATTATGATATACGAAAAATTTGTCTTGGCAGTATTTGATGCCATTTTTATTTAATCACCTGATATATTTAAATATAAATGGAATACTATAATATGCAATGGAATTCTTGAATTTGATGGATTATAAAATGGTTGTATATTACAAATAAAATTGTATATTACAAATAAAATTGTCCATTACTGATTCAATCTAAATATTTGTTTGAAATTTGCAATAGTAATGTCAAATGGATTTACCAAATCTTTTATATCTGTGTCTGCGCAAGAGACGCAAGTAATTTTTAAAATATGTAATAAGGTAATTTTTTTTTATGTATAATTAACATATTTTTGTTATGCATTACCTGTTATATTCAACAAGAAGGAGAGCAATATTCCAAATATTTATATTTTCATTCATTTTAGTGACAAAATTGAGCAATGATTAGAGAGAAAAATCAATACCGTAATGTTACGTCCAGTTACCCTCTCAACGTAAAATTTTCGAGAAATCGTAAGATATTTACGAGTGATCGAAAGCAATAGTTTTGCACAGAATTGGTTTTTGATTCGTAAACTGTTACGAGTCTTACGAGAACACCTTACGAGCCTTACGATTATGCTTAGAATTGCACCATAAGTTTCAAGACTTTTCGATTGGGTTTTAAAAAAATTATTTATTGTAAATAAAAGAGTACGTGTGAATACAACAAGTTCTGAATCTAAACTAAACTAACTTACAACACATTTATCATACTTCTAGGTATACTATTACAGTTTACTATATCATGGAAAAGTACTGTGAAATGTCCGACTCAGCACTTTATGGTGGTTGCGTGTTCTGTAACTTATATCTTATTAGATTACCAAATAACAGACAAACAAAAAATATATGGAAAGCTCGAACAACAGGAAAAAGAACAAGAGGAAGACCGAAGAAAACGTGGGAAGATACTATAAACTATATATTGAATGAGAAGAAAATTACAAATCGAGAAGTACACGATCTAGCAAGGGACAGGAAAAAGTGGAAGGCGTTTATAGAAAAACTTTAAAAACAGAAATAAACAACCTCTACACCCTATGGGTAGATGAGGACTTGACTATATATATATATATATATATATATATATCTAATAGGGCTACATAATACCTCCCCTTCTAGATGATGGCTAAGAAATATTGGATGGAAAAGAAATCTGATGTTCTACTTCATTACTTAAATGTGGTGATATATATATATATATATATATATATATATATATATATATATATATATATATATATATATATATATATATATATATATATATATATATATATATATACACATTTAAGTAATGAAGTAGAACATCAGATTTCTTTTCCATCCAATATTTCTTAGCCATCATCTAGAAGGGGAGGTATTATGTAGCCCTATTAGATGCTGACTTAACAAATATGAGATGAATCTTTGAGAGAATATCTCACGTAGTAATAAGAAACCTTTATGATAAGAAATAGTATAAATAAGCGTTAGAGTAAGAAATGTTATCCTTTTTGCTGTAGAACTTCAAAGTAGAAACTGCTAAATAAAGCCTGTATATTAAAATCGAAAAATTCGTTTTTTTTATTATATATCGGTCACGATCATATAATTGGCGCAGTCGGATCGGATCACAAATAAAGAAGTCAGTGTGCTGAAAATTCGCCGTAAATCTGTCATCGCAAACAATTAATAGTGCGAAGAAACTCAAAGCCTAACAAGCAAGAAGCCTTCGTAAAAGCAAAGCAACACCAATAAGTCTTCGCTAATCAACAATCAACCTAAACAGTGGTTGCATCAGAGGTCTATTCATACGACCCATCGAATCCACCAGGCCAAGCAGCAAGCAGCTCGCAGCTCAAGGTATCCGTCAACTGAACGTCATCAGCCCATCCGCAACAAAGGAGATGTCAACAATACAGATATTCACAATAAGTCTGTAAGTCTCATTGTTTCTTTTTAAACTTATAAATTACATGTCAGATAACGAACCACTGTCATCTGATACAAATCACGAATTTGAAATATTAAGTAACTTATTAAACAATATTTCTCTACAATCAAATAGATTGAATAATACAGAAATGACAACTTACGCAGATATTAAAAATCTGGCTAATGTCATCCCTGAATACAATGGTGATGTAAATAGATTACCAAACTTTACAATTCAAGTAGATTGGTTCTACGAAATAGTGCAATCAACAACAATTAATGCATTGCAAACCAAATATGCTTTTTCATTAGTGTTAAGTAAATTAACAGATAAAGCAGTAAATTTGATTAACGAAAACACTTTCCAAAACTGGAGAGACCTAAAGCAATATTTAACTGAAAATTTCGAAGATAAATTAACTAAAGAAACCATTTTACTAAAAATTTTAAGCATCAGAAGCACAAATAAAATACATGAAACTTTAATACAATTTAAAAATGACTTTGCAAAATATAAATCAAAAGTTCATTTATTAAATTATAACACAGCTCAGAAAACTATATTAATAAATGAAATACAAGAATTAGTCGTAAAACATTTCATTACACTACTACCAATTCATGTTCGAGGATCTTTTATTACAAATAACCCCACTACATTAGAAATGTGTGAAAATTTATTAACAAATGATTATAATTATGCACTCCAAACTTTTAAAAGTCCATTGTTGAGATCAGATAACCCTCAACAATCGCAAAAAACATTTCACAATAACATACCTCCACAAAGATTCCCAGGGCAACAATTCCCTTCAAAACCTATAAATGTTCAACAGAACTCTGGTAAACAAAACATGCCTTTTGCTTCTAAACAAAACGCGTATAATGCCGTCAGAACTAGACAACAATTTAAACCTCAACCCATGTCTGGGATAACAAAAAGTACAATCCCAATGAGTACACAAACAATAAAACAAAATTATTTACAAACAAATGTCGAATACGAACCCGAAAATTTGGAAACATATTTCCAAGAAAATCAAAATTTTGACGAAAACCCAGATTTTGAAAATCAGTCAAATGATAATTTTTTAGAGTCCATAGAGCCTCAAAACCAAGAAACATAGTTATGACTTCAGTCACAAACAAGATTCCTGTTATTAATTTATCAAATTATAAAGTATTAATAGATTCAGGATCAGATGTAAATCTTATTAGCGAAAATATGGCAAAATTGTATAAATCAAAAATTGTAAGTGAGAATTTGACCTTTAAAACAGCTAATTCAAAAGTTCATTGCAAAAATTCTATAACTATAAAAATTTTTAATCAACCTCAAATATTTTTTATTCATACTTTTCATAAAGATTGTGATTTATTATTTGGTATAAATATAATGAAAACATTAAAATGAATAATATAGAATTTTCATTTATTCCAATGACAGAACCAAATTTTTGCAAATTGAATTTTCGATCAGAACATTTAAATAATGTTCAAAAACAAAAAATAAATAAATTATTAGAACAATATACTGAACTCTTCCCAAAAGGGAATGAAAATTTATCATGCACTACACACACTAAACATAAAATTTTGACTAAAGATAATACCCCTATATATACGAAAAACTATAGTCTTCCACAAACATTTGAGAATGACATTTAAGACCACGTACAAAATTTATTAAAAACCGGTGTAATTAGAAAATCAAATAGCCCTTATAATTCCCCTATTTGGATTGTCCCCAAAAAAACAGACGCATCAGGAAAACGAAAAACACGTCTCGTAATAGATTACAGAAAATTAAATGCAAATACTAGAGAAGACAAATACCCTCTTCCTAATATTGATACACTGTTAGATAAAATTGGTAAACCAAAATTCTTTACTACTCTTGATCTACATTCAGGATTTCATCAAATTTCGGTAGAAAAAGATGATATAGAAAAAACTGCTTTTAGCACCCCATCAGGTCATTACGAATTTGTCAGAATGCCTTTCGGACTTATTAATGCACCAGCAACATTCCAACGTATGATGAACGAAATTTTAGGAGATTTAATTAATAAAATTTGTCTTGTTTATATGGACGATATTATAATTCTTAGCAAAACGGAAGAACATTTACAAAATTTAAAACTTGTTCTTGAAAAATAAAAAAATGCAAACTTACAAATACAAATTGATAAGAGTGAATTCATGAAAACAGAAATAGAATATTAAGGATTTGTTATATCAGAACAAGGTCTTAAACCTAATCGCAAAAAAATAGAAGCTATTGATAAAATTATAATTCCAAAAACACAAAAAGAAATTAAATCATTCCTCGGAAAATTATCTTGGTATAGACGCTTCATACCTAATTTTTCAAAATTAACGAAACCTTTTACAGCATGTTTGAAGAAAAATAAAACAATTGATATAACTAATAAAGATTATCAAGAAGCATTTCAAAAATCTAAAGAATTAATTAGTAACCCCCCTATACTAAGCTTCCCTGATTTTTCTAAACCATTTATCTTAACAACTGACGCATCAAATTACGCCATGGGTTCAGTACTCTCACAAGTACAAGATAATGTAGAAAAACCTCTAGCATACGCGTCAAAAACTTTTAATAATCACGAACAAAATTACTCTACAGTAGAAAAAGAATTAAAATCTATCATTTGGTCGGTACAAAATTTTAGAACTTACCTATACGGCAGAAAATTTATTATTCGAACGGATCACAGACCTTTAACTTGGTTATTTAACATGAAAAATGGAAATCAAAAATTAATGAGATGGAAAATTGAATTAAGTGAATATAATTTTGAAATCGAGTATTTACCAGGTAAGACAAACAAAATTGCTGATTATTTATCACGAATAAAAGAACCTTTCAAAATTAATTATATAACTGGAGACGTAACTGAAACAGAAATATTTTGTCATTGTGTTTCTAAAGACAACTATTTTGGTAAAGGACTAGCTTCACAAATAGACGAACAATTTACTAGTAAAACATACTGTGAGAATAACTATAAAAATCAAAATATAGTAATTCAAAATTTTGAAAATAAAACAATTCTTCATCTGTATACAAAAGACACGTATAAAGAAAATGTTAACGTGAAACAATTAAAATCTTGTCTTATTAGTCTGAGAGACTATTTAATTAAAAATGACTTATTCGAAATTAATATGCCGTACCTATCATGTGGATTAGACAAATTTAAAAAAGAAAAATTAATTCAATTATTAAATAATATTTTTAAAGATACAAATATCCAAATTAATATTTACGAATTACCTCAAAATTTCGTAAACTCACAAGAAATTGATAACTTCCTAAAGAACCATTCAAACGAATCGGTAGACAGTTTATTAAATAACGCTGAAAATGTAGAAAGAGAATTAGAAACTTTAACAATTGATACTGTTCATTCCTCACCAGAAGAACCTATAAATGGTTTAAAATTTATGGAAAATCGAATTAATGTAGCCGATAATCAAATAATAATACAAGAAGGTGAAGAAAATAACGTTGAAAAAAAAAGATTATTTAATTGCAAAAAATTAAGAATTATACTTACATTAGAACCAGAAAATAAAGAAACTCAACTGTTTGAATTTATTCTAAATTATATAGTACCTAAAATACGATATTATTGTATTTGTACAGATGAAATTCCTAATACTTTAAATAAATTAATACAGAGTAAATTCGAATTCGGATCAGTAAACTTAATAAGAGTTAATCAACAAGTTGAAGACGTAGAAAACGAGAATGAACAGGATGAAACAATATTTAATTACCATCACGGAAAGACAAACCATCGCGGTATATTAGAAACCTATAATAAATTAAAAACAAAATATTATTGGCCAAAAATGTTAGAAACCATAACTGCATTCATAAATAAATGTGAAACTTGTAAGAAATGTAAATATGACAGACAACCCCCAAAATTAGAAGATCAACTCACACCAACCCCAGGTAGAAATTTTTCGACGCACGTGTTAGTGCAACGTGTTTTTGTGTACCTGGTGTAGATTGACCTGCGTTTATACGTGTATGGCATCCGTCAGGTAGTTAGTTAGTTTCGCTATTTGCGATTTCAATAAGTGTTGTTAGTGAAAACTACAAAGACAATTAAGTTCTAGTGTTTTGTGCAGTGAGCTATGATGGCGCAAACCATCAGTGAGCTGGAACGCGTCACGGCGCTTATCAGCGCTTATGAGAAGAGTAGTTTGACTACGAAAACTACGAAAAAACTGCTGGATCTGAAATCCAAAAAAAAAAGGCTTTTGGAAGCCAAACTGAGGGGCCGACCACGTGCCGTCGTGACCTTTACTGACGCACCAGCGACCGAACCTGGCACCAGCCAACCAACGGCGTCGACATCAAACTCTAAGGTAGGAGAAACGCCATTATCAGCCCCTATGGAAATATGCGCTTCGCATACTCCTGTAAAAGCCGCGTTAAATCCTGACAAGGAAAATGCGGATGACTTTAAATTAGTAAATACTGCTAAAAAACAAAAAATTGATTCCCAGATTGTGCCAACAGGCAACCGTTTCGAAGTCTTGACAGACAACGAAACGTTGGCCTCGGGCGAGCCCTCTAACCCTGATTCCTCCCCAGCACCAGCTGGAACTAACAAGCAGCGCACTCCACCGCCCATCTTCGTCACGAATGTGGGCTCGTGGAAAGCGACTGCGCATGCAATTCGCCAGGCAAACATCCGTGTAAAGTCGTCAAAAACGACTAAAGACGGAATTAAAATCCAACCTGAAACAGTGAGCGACTACAGAAAGTTGCAGTCGCTGTTATCGGCAGCTCAGGCTGAATTTTTTACATTTAGACTTCCGTCGGAGAAACCGCTGCACGTGGTTATCCACGGAATTGAAAAGTCTTTGACTATCGAAGACATAATAAATGAATTGCGCGATAAAGGGTTCTCACCCTTAAACGCGTACCGGCTGGGAAAAACCCAGAACTTAGTAGCAGTCCTACTTGAAAAAAATGAGACGAACAGATCAATTTTTAATTTAACTGATCTGTTCTTTCTGAAGGTTTCAGTAGAAGCCAAGAGGAAATCTACTGCTCCCGGGCAGTGTCATAGGTGCCAGTCCTTCGGACATGCATCTAGCTGCTGCAACAAGGCGTGGAAATGCGTTCGTTGTGGTGAAATGCACTCCACCCAGGAGTGTCTAAAGACAGACCGCGAACAGCACACCGCTAAATGTGCTAATTGTCATGAGCAGCACACTGCCAATTACCGTGGCTGCAGAGTGTATCAGCAAGCTGTTGATCTAAAAAAGGCCAACAGCAAGCGCTCCTACGCTAAAGTTGTTGCCAACACGGTACCCGCCACAGTTGGTCAAACAACAAACCCACAAACCACTACTCCCGCCACCGCACCAAATGCAGCAGCTCCAGCTCAACAGGCTGATCGACTTGCTGTCCAGCATTAACCTGGAAGCTGTCTGCAACAGCTTGCTCGACTTCGTGCAGCAACTGTCCAGCGTCAAAAACACTGGCGACCTCCTGAAATTAGCGCTAAATACGCTACCTACTCTACTTGCTACCTTTACAAATGGCAGCAATTAGAACAAACCCCGCCAGCAAGCTGAGGATCGTCTCGTGGAATGCAAATTCCATTCACGAGAAATTAAACGAATTCGAAGAGCTGTGTCATAGGCTCCGGGCCGACATAGTGTTGGTGCAGGAAACGTTCCTAAAGCCACATCACAACACGCGCAGTCTTCGGAACTACACGACGCACCGCCAAGACCGTGATGGAAACGGTGGCGGCACCGCTGTTTTTGTCCGGAGGACGCTCGAACACTCGGGCGTTGATTCTCCAGGACTAATTAACTCGGAAACTTGCGGTGTGGTCGTGAACACCGAAAGGCTGGGCCCCGTTCGCGTGGTCAGCTGCTACAACTCGCCATCGAAACCACTAGAGCCAGATGACATTAGGTCCATCCTCAACGAGGACAACCTGCCGGTCATCCTGGCTGGTGATTTCAATGCCAAACATCCGGCATGGCAGAGTAGAGTAACTAATGGGCGGGGTAGATCCCTGCTCAGAGTAGCTACTCAACAGCAGCTTGATGTTGTCGGTCCGGACGAACCAACATATTATGACGCTAGTGGTTACGCCCCTGATATTCTCGACATCGCCGTGCTTCGGAGCGTTAACTGTAACTATACGTTAGAGACAGTAAACGATCTGTCATCGGATCACAACCCCATAGTGCTAGACCTGGAGCTTGGTGCGTGTAGCATCAACCAGCCAAACACAAGCCGCAAGGTTGACTGGCAGCTGTTCACGGATGTGCTGGAAAGAGACTTAGGTCCACTACCAGCCATAATCTCCGTGCAACAGCTTGAGGCTGCTGTTGATGATCTTACTAAAAAGATCCAACAAACCATCACCACCTGTAGTCAGACCATCCCTACCAGGACGGCTCCAGGTCCAAAACTACCCCCTGAAATTCTACGTCTCATCGTGGAACGTAGGCTAGCTCGGCGAAACTGGCAGCGAAGTTGGGATCCTCAAGACAAGAGGATCTACAACCGAGCTACCACTGAGTTGCGAGACGCGATCCGTCAACATCGTAACGAGTGCTGGAAAAAATGCCTGGCATCAGCTGATGATGAAGACATCAAGTTCTGGCGTCTCAGCAAAGCGCTGCGTCACAAAAAGGCACCAGCCCGAGTGATTCACAGCACTGGAGGTCTGCAATATACGGCTTCAGATAAAGCCGAAGCTATTGCAGAGAGCCTCGAGCGCCAATGTTTGCCCAACTACGAACATGCTGATCTTGATTTCGTCATCAGCACAAATCGTAAAGTTGCCAGGAAAATGCGAGAAACCCAGCACTCGCCGATAAAATTTACCACGCCCAAGAAAGTTGCACACTTGCTGCAGCAGACTAAAATCCGCAAAGCGCCTGGCCCTGACGGGATTCCAGGCGCTGCGCTTAGAGCTCTGCCACCCAGAGCTGTTGTCGCACTGACAAACATAATCAATGCTACACTACGTCTGAGACACTTTCCATCTTCTTGGAAACAAGCCACTGTTATCACCATCCCGAAGCCAGGCAAAGATGCCAAGTTTCCGGAGAATCACAGACCAATTAGCCTGTTGAACCTGCTGGCCAAAGTGGCCGAGAAGGTTCTTCATGAGCTGCTTCTGCAGCACACGGTCGACAACAATATAATTCCTCCGGAACAGTTCGGCTTTAGGGATAAGCATTCCACCACGCACCAACTAGTGCGAGTCGTGGAATATGCTACGAGTGGGCTTAACAAGAAGATGGCCACCGGTGGTGTGTTCTTGGACGTAGCCAAAGCGTTTGATAAAGTGTGGCACAGAGGGCTCCTAGCGAAGTTGCTGCAGCTCAAGTATCCACTGTACTTGGTGCAAGTTATTGAATCTTACCTCAGTCGGAGGAAGTTTCGGGTTAGGTTCGACGGAGCGCTCTCCAACGAAAAAACATCGACAGCGGGCGTAGCGCAAGGTTCGGTGATCTCACCACTCCTCTTCAACATCTTCGTCAGTGACATGCCGAAGATGGAGGACAACACTAGCCTTGCGCAATACGCAGATGATACGGCCTTGCTTAGCCAGAGCCACAGCCCGAAACTTGTGACAAAGCGACTCCAACAAGCAGTCAATGCTGTGGAGCGCTGGTGCATCAAGTGGAGGGTAGCTGTGAATCCGGACAAGAGCACTGCCATCCTCATCACGAGGAGGCGGCTCAAACCGCATGGCAGTCTGGTGATGTTCGGGCGTCCGATACCCTGGCGCGACAAGGTAACGTACCTTGGAGCAATCATAGACCAACGGGCTAATTTCCATAGCCACATTCAATCTGCCGTGCAGAAAGCGAAGCGAACCATGATGCAGCTGTTGCCGCTGATCGGACGAAAGAGCGAACTATCGCTCGCTAATAAGTTGAGGGTCTACAAGACCATCATCAGACCTCAACTGCTGTACGCGGCACCAGCATGGGGCTGCGCTATTCCACGGCAGATGAAAAAGCTTCAGGTTTTTCAAAACCGAGCCCTGAGGGTAATAACCAACGCTCCTTGGTACGTCCGCAACGCCAATATTCACCGCGACCTAAAGGTCACAACGGTCCGTGAATTCATGCTCACACAAGCCACCAAAGTATTTGGTGGTATGAGTGTGCATGAAAACATTCTCGTACGACAGTCAGTCGACTACGACGAGATGGCACCGTACAGGGTTCGGCGCCCGAAACATTTTCTCAGTGATACATAGAGAAATTATCACCACTGACTGCCATCCGGATTAAACCGGAAGGGCTATAGCAGCCCGTATCATAAAACCTATCAATCAATGAATTCGGAACAAGGGAGCCAATGGCTCAAACTCCAAAAAGTGAAACCACATGTAGTAATATATTATCTAACAATATTTGATCAATTTTCAAAATATGCTCAAATATATTTTATAAAAAATAAAACCTGTAATAATATTATAAACATAGTTTTAAATTTCATTAAAGTAAGATTACAACCACAAACAATTATCTGCGACTCAGGAAAAGAATTTGATAATTTAGCTTTTAAAACTTTCTGTCATAATAATCAAATAAATCTACACATTACATCCGTTGGTAACCCAAAATCAAATGCAATAGAAAGACTGCATTCCACCTTAATAGAACACTTGCGAATCTTATTCCAAAAGTATCCAAATAAAACCTTAGATGAAATACTGACGATAACTATACTAGCTTACAATGACACCATACATACGGTAGAGATTACTCACACATCCGACCAAGAATGACCTTAACAGACGAACAGCAAATAGAAATATTTCAAAAAAATAAACAAAGTAAACATGATAAATTACGAAATAAAATTGTGAATGAAAAATTAAAACGTCATAAACCAAATAAAACTTATACAAAATTTCAATATGCCTCTCAGGCTTTTCTTAAACAAAATCCCAGACTGATAACAAAATTTAAAAAACCATTGTTTGAAAAAGTAAAAATTGATAATTATAATGATAAGAATCATACCATTGAAGTAAAAGGAAAATTTCATAAAAGAAAAGTAAAAATTAATAAATTAAAATTATAATTTGTTACAGATTAATATCCTTATCTCACGGTCAATTCCTTCAAGATATTTCCGTTAACAACGGATACAAATTACTAGAATTAGGTAAAACCTATATTAATGAATATGATATTTACGCATATTTTAACTATGACTTACAACCCCTATTTTCAAATTTCCAAACTATTACTAATATAATTAAAACTTTTAATAACAATTCTAAACCATTACAAAAACAAAATATTGACACATTTAATGTAATGAATATGACTTATGAAAATACAGAAAATCAAATTAATAAATTAAAGATTCATAAAAGAAACAAACGAGGATTAATAAATGGATTGGGTACAGTTATAAAATTCATTTCTGGAAATTTAGATCAAAATGACGCAGAACATTATGAACAATTATTTAAACAAATTAAAGATAATGAAGAAAATTTAGAAAGAGAAATAAAAAATAATTTACATTTTTTGAAAGATTTTACTAAACATTTTAACGAACAAATTAATAAAGTAAATATTAATGAAAAAGAACTTTTTGATCAAATTCAATGTTTAAAAGAACAAATTAATAAACGAGATAATAAAGACGCATTAATTTTATTTAATTCAAAATTACAGTTAGTAATTTCCTTGTTAAATCATATTCAAATGATTATTTCTCAAATAAACGAAAGTATTAATTTTTGTTCCTTGCACACTTTCGATGTAAGTCTAATATCTTTTGAAAATCTACAACAAATGTTACCCATGTATGATATAGTTGAAATTTCCAAATTATTAACAGTTAATTGTAACCATGACAAAAATAAATTATATTTTATAATAACTATCCCTATTATGTCAGAGAAGACTTATGATCTGTATCAAATGACAATGATTCCCTTTAAACAAAATAACATGTACTATTTATATGACCAAGAGACAACAATGTATATTGACAACAATGTTAAGGTTGATGATTGCCTAATCAATAATAAGTATTATTATTGTAAAACTAACAACGTAAAAATAAGTGAATGTATTAATTAATTGTTGTACAGCAATAATGGTAAATGTGAAATTAAACAAATAACATCTCATAATAATATAATTCGTATACCAAACTCTAATGAATTAATTATATTTAGCCCTGACAAACAGGATGTTGAAATTGATTGTAAGAATATTAAAGAAATAAAAAGTATACAAGGAATATTCCAGGTTTCTAGTACAAATCAATGCAAAATTAATAAATATGTCTTTAAAACTTTTGTAAATGAATATAAAGAAATTAAACTTCAGTCTCCACAATCAATTATGTCAGAGATAAAATTAAATAAAAATGAAACAATGCAGAAATTAGAAGAATTTACAGAAACTATGCCCACCATAAAACCATTGAAAGAGTTAAATATTAACCATGAAACACACTTTACTATTTTGTATGTACTGTTAATTATTATAATTTTAATCTTTATATGTTATAAATTAATAATTAAATATAAGAATAAAATATGTAAAGGAAAGACATCTGATGGAATAAAAAATCAATCACCACATTTAAGTAATGAAGTAGAACATCAGATTTCTTTTCCATCCAATATTTCTTAGCCATCATCTAGAAGGGGAGGTATTATGTAGCCCTATTAGATGCTGACTTAACAAATATGAGATGAATCTTTGAGAGAATATCTCACGTAGTAATAAGAAACCTTTATGATAAGAAATAGTATAAATAAGCGTTAGAGTAAGAAATGTTATCCTTTTTGCTGTAGAACTTAAAAGTAGAAACTGCTAAATAAAGCCTGTATATTAAAATCGAAAAATTTGTTTTTTTTATTATATATCGGTCACGATCATATAATTTATATATATATAACTTAAAGTTTTATTTATAGTCGCTGTGTTTTTCAAAACTTTTATTTTGTTACTAACAAAAGTACAATTTAAATTCAGATGTTTTCCGTTTAACAGTTCAACTAAGACTAAATACAATATAACATAAAATATTCTAAGACAACTACAATCTTATCTAATTATTCTAAAAGGGGTGTCATGTTGCACCGTGGGGCAGTGCTGACGGTGCGGTTCCCATCTTCTGGAGCGATGTAACTCCTCCCTCCTTAGAACAAAGCTCCCCCGGGAAGTTGAGATTCTTCTGGTTCGGCTTGGTGGTTCTGTTGATTTCGTTTAACCAATTTTGCAGTTAAACGTTTACATGAAACATAAATAATTGTTATAACTACTCCAAAGTATAATAATATAGTCCAAATGTTAAGTGAATAATATCTCGTTAAATTATATTTAATTATTGTAGGAGTGTGGATTGGAATATCTTCAAGTTTAATTTTCTTTAATTTAATGGTTATGTTTGATATTTTATTTTCACTAAGTTTGAAATTTAGTTTTGGTAATATTAAAGGTGTTCCAGATGTCTTCTCCAAATAATTTAATGTTTTTTGTTTAAATATAATCACACACTTATTTCCTTTTATTAGGTATACACCCACTAATGTTTTAATGTTTATGTTATCCGGGCACTGGACCGTGATTCTTTCTTCTTCTGGAAATATTCCCAAGTATTGGTTAATTTCGGGAATAATTTCGATGTGGTTTTTACTGATTTCTAATTTTGTGAAATGGCATTGGCTTGAGTTTCCCTTGAGCAGGATGTCTTCTTCACAGGACGGGTTGTAATGAGCGTGAAACTCATTTGGGCACTGGTATACTCTGCTTTTAGTACACATGCTACTTAGAGGCTTTATTTCATTATCTTTCGATTTTAAAAAGTAATTAATAATAATAATAATAATAATAATATTTTATTCTTTCTTTGAATCATACAGATTATAGATATCGTCAATAAAAAATTTAAATAAATAATACAACATATTATACAATGTGATTTTTACAATAGTTAAGAAATTCTACTTCTGTATAAAAACAATTTTGTATTAATAATTTTTTTAATTTGCATTTAAAGATTTTTACTGTTTTGGAGAGCTTAATGTCAGATGGCAGGACGTTGAAATATTCTAAACCTTTGCAATCAGGGGAGTTCCTTCCAATGGCAAGTCGTGTAAATGGAATTCTGAAATTGTCCTTATTTCTAGTATTTGCACTGTGAATATCATTATTAGTCAGAAACTTATTTTTATTTAAATAAAATAAAGGTACATAAATGGTAGACATACAAAGAATAAAGCGTCATTATATTGTATTGTCCAAAGAGATCTCGGCAGCTGATATTAAAAGGAGCATTTGCGAGACACCTGATAATTCTCTTCTGGGCGACGAAGACATGCTTAACAGATGTAGATGAACCCCAGAAGCAGATACCATACGCTAATATTGACCCGACTTTCGCATGATAATACATCACTAACAGACTCTCAGTAAAAATGTATCTCAAATGTCTAAACTGAAAACATAATGAGTTTAATTTTGAAATGACGAAGTTACAGTGAGGAGTCCAATTTGAAATTTCGTCCATAATCATACCTAAAAATTTTACATTTTTTTGTTTGGAAATAGCACTACTATTTACATACAAATTGAGACTATGATTATTTGTATTTTGTGGGGTGTGAAATCTCACATATGTTGTTTTGCTGGGATTTAGATATAAAGAGTTATCGTTACACCAGTTTATTAAATTTCCTATAACTTCATTGCAATTTTCGGCAAGTATGATATCATTTTTATTGGAGACAGCCAGCGATGCATCATCTGCGTAAAGTGTTATATGACAATTGCTTCCTATGTAATCGCACAGGTCATTGATATATAATATAAACAGCACGGGAGCAAGCACCGTACCTTGTCCCACGCCAGTATTGGTATTAAGGCATTCCGAATTCACTGTAAGCCCATTAGGTTGTTTTATTGAAACATACTGTCTTCTATCCGTAAGAAAACTACTGAGCCAATTCAGAGGTACTCCTCTAATACCTACATTAGCAAGTTTAAGTAGTAATCTGCTATGATCTACGCAGTCGAAGGCTTTACTTAAGTCACAGAAAATTCCAATTGGGCGTTCACCATCTTCAAGGTACGATATAATTTTATTGCAAAAATCATGAATGGCATTACACGTTGATAAATTCGGCCTGAAACCAAATTGATTAGTAGTAATCACATTTGTTTTATTCATAAAATATTCTAAACGATCTAAAAAGCAGTATTCAAACACTTTAGAGAAGATTGAGGTCATCGTTATCGGACGATAATTATCCATGTCATCTCTATCATTTTTTTTGTGAAGCGGAACTACTTTGCCAATTTTCAATCTCTCAGGAAATTTACCAGATTCAAATGATAAGTTTACTAAGTAGAGTATGGGTAGGATTATTGTTGAAATAACTGATTTCAAAACAAATGCAGGTATTTCATCGGGTCCGGCTGATCTTTTTTTTTTAATCTTTGAGTTTAAAAGGGAAAGCAATTCCGTTTCAGTAAATGGTATTAGAAAAAATGATTGAGATTGGCAATGACTCTTGATTTCACCGTTATCTCTACTTTGTGGGATATTTTTTAAAATAATTTGAGGAGCATCTCTAAAAAAGCTGTTAAAATTATTAGCTACTGAACTTGGGTCATTTAATAGGCAGCCATTAATTTTTACATTTGGTGGAATAAGATCGTGTGTGTTCTTATTAGTGATTGAATTAATAACTTGCCAAGCACTTTTGCTGGTATTTTCGGAGCAAAGTATTTTTTTTTGATAAAATTGCTTTTTTGTGTTTGCCACCAGAAGAGAATGAACAGATTTCGCCTTCTTGTAAATATCAGATAATTCCGGGTGGAGCTGTTTTAACTGAAACAAATGTTTTAAGTTTATACTTGACTTTCTTACACTATCATTCACCCAGGGTTTTTGAATAATTTTTTTAACCTTTTTAATGGGGAAATGTATATTAAAATAGTGTAAAAATATATCAATAAAATAGTTAAATGCATCATTTACATCATGCAGATTTTCAATATTGCTCCAGTTTTCATTATCTAAATCAGTATTAAAATTTTGAATAGAGCCATTGGAAAAGACTCTCTTGAACTCAAAGTTATCATTGATATTGATATTCTTAAACTGTTTTGAATTAAATAATAGAGTTTTATGGTCAGAGATCAAGTTCTCCAGCACAATGCATGCAGAGTTGACATTAGTATTAGTAAATACATAATCAAGAGTATGATTACCACGAGTAGGTTCCAAAACCGTATTTTTTAGGTTGAAAGTACTTAACATACCACATAGCAAATTGAAATATATAAAATCTCTTACGGGATCTATGTTAAAATCTCCTGTGAGGATTATTTTAATATTTGGTTTATAGATATAATCTAAAACTTTATTTAAATTGTCCAGAAAAATATTGACATCCGAGACAGGAGATGGAGATCTGTAACAGGCTAGCAATATAGTCATACTTTTTCATTAACATCAGGTATTACAGTAACGAATTCTGACTCATACTTAGTAGGTAATGGATGCAAATAATATACATCAAAATCCTTTTCGAAATTTATTGGAATTGAAATAAAATAAATTATCTGTGCGTTTTCAATTTTACAATTTACTTTTATCAATGACTCATAATCCAACATATTTTCTAACTTTGGTTCAAAAGGTAATTGTCCTTGATAATAATACGATATTCTATATAATTCTGATAACAGCTGTTCGGGATTTATGATAGAGGGGTGCAATGTCCTCATCTTACAAAATGTTATTGAGTTTTCAATATCTTGAACAATATTCAAGATTGTACTATAAAGTGTTATTAATTGATTATACAGGTCTTTTACGAAAAGAATTTCATTCAAATTAAGATTAAGGTTTAATAATTTATTCAAATGTTCAATTTTTTCTTTTAAAATAGATTCGTTATGCCGAATGTTTTGAATTGTTGTATTAAAATTTCTTATTAATTTATTATTAACAGAATATGCCAGTTTTAATTGATTTTCAAGGTGGTATTGGTTTTCTTCTAAATGTTTCAAAATTTGATTATATCTTTTGACATCTTCTGCGTCCAAATTTCCTGTTATTTGTTTAAATATGGTCCCCAGGCCATCTATAAGGCCACGTTTACTTCTTGATTTTGAATAAAGTGTCATTCGATTTAGTTTTTCAACGATATTTCCACGAACATATTCCAAAATTTTATTATTATTTTCAAACTCAGTTAGTTGAGTGGTTTTATTAGCCACGTTTAGTTTTAGAAGATTATATTGTTTGTTTAAGTTGTTGAATTCATTTAAGAGTGGGTTTAGGTCGTATTAGTGTACAAATGTGTGTTGAAGTTTTTCTAATTTTGCGGGTCCCAAGTTTATTGGCAGAGCCTCTGTTCTCCGTTATGTTTATTATTTCGGATCCATAGCAGAACCCGAACAACCTGGAAGATTTTTGAATTTATTAGTAAATTTTTTAGGTTTTTTAATATTTGAGAGGTGTATATTTTCAGCTGTATTACCGTGTCTTACATTTAATTTTGCGGTTTTTTATTTCGGGTTTACGCTTTTAACTATTTCTGCTTTATATTTATTACGCGTCTTTTGTTGTTTTTGACGATTTTTTACATATACTCGTTCTGGGATTTCCGGTAATTCATCGCGGTCTTCGTTACGTTTATTTATAATTTTTTCTTTATAATGTTGTAATTTTTCATTTAATTTTTTATACAATAATTTCATTTTATCTTTATGATGAGATATATAATTATTTACTAATTGTTTATCAATTTCAATATTAAATGGGGAATTTATGTCTAGGTGACCAAGTGTTATTTCAAATGGTTTCAATTTAGTAACGGAATGTATTGTGTTATTGTAGGCTAAAAGCGCATAATTTACTTTTGTCTCTATAGCTTCTTTTTTGTATTCGTCTTGATTGTTAAACAATCTTATATGTTCTATTAAAGTTGAATGGAATCTCTCAATGATGCCGTTAGATTCAGGATGTTGTGAACTAACGAAATGAATTTTTACTTTATGTAATTCTAATAATTCTCTAACTAGAGAGTTTTTAAATTCCAAGCCGTTATCTGAAATGATTGTGTCTGGTATACCGTGGTGAGTAAAGAATTTTATTAAATTATTTACAATTTCTATCCCTTGTACTGAATTTAATCTGTATGCTTGAGCATACTTAGAGAATGAATCTACTACTGTAAGAAATTTTACTTTTTCTAATGTAATACTATCTACATGAATAATTTCAAAGGGTTTCGTAGGTGTGGGAGTAATGTTAAATTTTAATTTTAACGGTTTTCTATCATATTTAGTTAACTGACAGATTTCACAGTTATTTAAGATTGGATGAGTGTTCTCTGTTTTGGCCAGTAATATTGTTGTTTGATTCGAGCTAATGTCTCATCAAGTCCGCGGTGGTTGGTTTTTCCTTCGTGATAGTTCTGAATTAGTCGAATCACTTCATCTTCGTCGTATACGTCTGTTAACATTCTTGTACATTTTACAAATTTTATACTAGAATTTTTGAAATATGTTTGAAGTACGCTACTGAAATTTTCATACAACTCATTTTTGAAATATAAATGATATTTAACTTTAGGTACAATAAATTCTTTAATAAATTTAATCATTTCTGACTCAGGGATTGTTTTAGAAAATTGTACTAAGAATCTTTGATTATTCTCATGAATTTTTAAAATTTTAGGATCACTGGGGCTATGTTCAACTTCTGATATTATAATTTGATTTTTTCCGTAATTTACTGCACTTTCAATTATTGGTATACCAATAATTGGGTCTTCTAAATTTGAATGTATAGTATTGTCACTATCATCATCGTCGTCTTGCACTTGAGTTTTCTTGTCTACTTCTACTATTAGGGACTCGTTGTCGTTCGGTATATTATTTTTATCTTTTGCAAGTTGCTGATTAAAGTCATCCATATATTTAAAGAATGCGTCACAATCATTAGTTTCATTAGCATTAAGTTCATAATCTGGTATTTTATTGTCAATTGGTTTTTTATAAACAGTGATCATTATATCAGTATTTTTAAAAATAAATTCTAACATTGATTTTACATTTGACCATTGTAATAAATCTTAACCACATCCTAATTTTGGGATACATAAATTTTTTATTTTATATTTTTGACAAAATATTTTTAAATTTAAAAGTGTATAAAACATATCCTGATTTGATGGCTTATTATAATGATTAATTTTTGATATTAAATAAATTATAAATCTGGTTTTATTTTTTAAGTAAACTAAATTATATAATTCAGGATTTTGAGCTTTTAATTTATGTAAATTTTGAAATTTTTCTCTAAATTGTTTAGCGATACCACGAAACATTTCCAAATCTTTGCTAACACAATGATCAAGACTCTCATCGTGAGGTGCGTTAAAAAGATCACCTTCTACTTCAAAAATTTTATAATCACTAGGTAAATTATTTTGTTTACTATCTAAGTACATTTGGTACTGAGCAAGAGGTGATTCTGTTTCTAAATTTTCAGGGGAATTTTGAGTAAGTGTTTCGTTATTTTGTGGTATACGGCTCAAAGCGTCGGCATTTGTATTTAATTTACCTTTTTTATATACGATTTCATAATCGAATTCCTCCAATTTTAAACGCCATCTAATTAATTTTTGACTACACTGTTTCAATGAAAAAAGCCATTGTAGAGGTTTGTGGTCTGTAAAAATTTTAAATTTCCGTCCAAAAATATAGGGCCGGAAGTATTGTGTCGCCCAAACAATAGATAAAAGTTCTTTCTCTATTGTTGAGTAGTTCATTTCAGTTGTATTTAAAGTTCTACTTGCATATGCAATGGGAAGGTCATTACCTAGGCTGCCTTGCGATAACACGGCGCCAATCGCAACATTGCTTGCGTCGCAGGTTAAGTTGAATTCTTTCGTGAAATCAGGGTATTGTAAGATTGGTTCATTTATTAAAAGATTTTTACAAGTTTCAAAACATTTAATATAATCGGGATCGTCAATGTTTATAGTAGCGTCCTTTTTTAAGCATTTAGTGAGAGGTTTAGTGATTCGAGCAAAGTCTTTTATGAATTTTCTATAATAACCGAGGAGTCCTAAAAAGCCTTTTATTTGTTTCGGGGTTTTCGGAATCGGATAATTTTGAATAGCTACAATTTTATCAGGGTTTGGCTTTACGCCATTAGGGGTAACAATATGACCTAAATAAGCCACTTCTTTTTGTAAAAATTCTGATTTATCTAATTGTATTTTAAAATTTGATTTTCTCAATCGGTCAAAAACTAATTTTAAATTATTAATATGTTCCTGAAGGCTAGTGCTAAAAATAATAATATCATCTAGGTAAACCAAGCATTTGTTATTAGATAAACCTCTTAGAATATTATCCATTGCGCGCTGGAAAGTAGCGGGGGCATTTTTTAAGCCAAAGGGCATACGTAGAAATTCGTAGTGCCCATCTTCTGTATTGAATGCTGTTTTTTCTATATCTATTTCGTTCATTTCGATCTGGTGGAAGCCAGATGCTAAGTCCAGGGTGGTGAAATACTGACATCGTCCTAATTTATCTAATAAGTCAGTTATGTTCGGTATCGGGTATTTATCGTCAATTGTCTTATCATTCAACTTACGGTAATCTATGACTATACGCCACTTTCTTTTTCCAGAGGCGTCTAGTTTTTTAGGCACGATCCAAATCGGTGACGACCATGGTGAACATGATGGTCTTATGATATTTTGATCAAGCATGTTTTGTATTTGAGATCGTACTTCCTCTTTATGAATTTCCGGATATCTATATGATTTGGTGTAAATAGGAATTTCATCTTTTGTTTTAATAGAATGTTTAATTTGATTCGTAAAACTCAACTGCTTATTTTCTAAATGAAAAATATCCGAATACTCATGAATTAATTTAGTGATTATTAATTTTTCTTCTTCATTCATATGATCGGTACGAATTTTTGATAAATCAAATTTTAAATTTTCTGTTTGTATAAAATTTAAATTCGGACTAGAGTACGTCTCGTAATTATCAATACTTTCAACGTTAATTGGTTTCAATAAGTTTAATTTGATTTGATCATTTGATAAATTTATTACTGTGCAAAAAGCATGATAATTTTGGGCTTTGGATACACATTCGGGAATTAAAATATTATTAGTTTTTATTTCGGGGATTAATATTGTGCCGTCTTTCTTATCTACTTGAACTCTGATTACCTTCTCAGTTCTCGGAACTAAGATAACGTGTCTACTTTCATGTGAGATGTTGTTAACGTCTCCTTTATTCTCGGAATTGTGATGATTAATTTTAATTTTCGAATTTAATGTAATTAATAAATTTTGATTCAAATCTATAACTGTTTTTAATAATTTCAAATTTTCTAGTCCCAATAAGATATCAAATTGATCGTGAAAATCGAAAAGGTGATATTTTAATTTTAGGTTCTTTTTATGTAAATTAAATATTTTTGAAGCTGGAATAAAAGTACTATAATTTTCTGTGGATGTTCCGTAAGCTGTCGAAATTTTGAAAGGATCATTAATTATCGAGTTTTTATAATATTTATATGCAATATTTGGTTTGATAAAGGATTTAGTACTTCCTGTATCTATGAGAACTTTTAAATTATTCTCGGGAAAAATAATGTACGGTAATTTACTTTGATTATTAGTTAAATTCATCAGTTCGATTCGTTGAACTGGTGTTGTTCTATTTCCGAGGCTACTACCCCTAAAAAATGGTTTTGTTCAAAATTTTGAAAATCGTAACTTGGATTTTCATCTGAGTGTTCTATTATGGTGTTTTCGGGAATGCAATTTAATTCGCATTCAGCGTTAATTTCATTTTCATCTATATTATACATTTCTTCGTGTACAGTGTTTTGCGCGGGTCTAGCATATTGCTGAGACGGTCCTGGTCGTGGTTGGAAAGTGTTTCTTGTTGAAATACTCATGGGTGTTGGTTTATAATTATTCGTAACTCTTGTTTGTTGTGTAAATTGTCTTGGTTTTTGAAATGTATTTTGAGTGAATGGTTTTGGTGTTTGATATGTGTAATTATTTGTTTTTTGGGGTTGAGAGTAATGAGTTATTTTAGGTGGTAGTTTATTTTGTTGGAATCGCGAATAATTTATAGGTTGTTTAAAATTATTTTGAGTCGGTTTAATATTTTTAGGTGATTCGAATTGAAAGTCGTTTGTAAGCATATTTAATGCGGAACTTAAGTTTTGAGGATTTTTGGCACGCATAAGCTGACCAATGGGTTCTTTCAACCCTTGGAGTAAAATTCTCAAAGCATATTCTTTAAAATATTCAGTTAAAACTGGTTTCTCATTATTATTTTTATGAGTAGCAATGTAAGATGTTATCATGTTTAATACTTTTGTAATTTTGTTATAAAAATCAAAAACGGTTTCGTTATGATTCTGTTTGAGTTCTGTTAACTCGATATTTAATGTGAATATATCACGTTTATCTGCATATGTGCTAATTAATGCATTTTTTAAATCATCCCATGTTCTAATGTCACAGGACGCAATGTTAACGGCGGCTTCGCCTTTAATTTTTGAATAAATAGTACACATTAAATATTCATTTTGGAAATCATTTGGGTTGGCTAAATTCTATGAATCTGGGCAATAATTCTCTTTCACCATGAAAGTCAGGAACCATGTCCAAATATACTTTACGTAGTGGTACTACTGCCATTGTGTTTGTTAGGAGAGTTGCTGGTTTCAGAATTATTCTTTGATCAATGTGTAAATTTTGTATACGATCTTCTAGATCGGAGTCAGAATCGGACTGAGTGGAATTTTCTGTGTCTGAATTTAAATTAAAAAGTGTTGAGCCTCTAAGCGACATGTACTTACAGCAAGTGAATCCAGTACATTGGTCCTTGGCTGTGTTGTACTCTTCCTGGGGTTGTCCTGGTATCCTGGGCTCGGTCGCGCTGATGTCCTCTCAGCTCGTACGGGTCAGGTAGGCAGGCACCGTCTGATGTTCGCTCAGCTGGCGGGTCAGGATGCAGTTGATATACGTTCAACTTTGTCAGAGACTTCAACTTTTCACTCGCGACTGTTGTCGATTGCCAAATAAATCGTTAGACGAAACAAAATTATATCCGTTAATTTTGTTTTGGCAATCCTACCGACTGCGCCACTTACAGTTTTCATTATAGTCGCTGTGTTTTTAAACACTTTTATTTTGTTACTAACAAAAGTACAATTTAAATTCAGATGTTTTCCGTTTAACAGTTCAACTAAGACTAAATACAATATAACATAAAATATTCTAAGACAACTACAATCTTATCTAATTATTCTAAAAGGGGTGTCATGTTGCACCATGGGGCAGTGCTGACGGTGCGGTTCCCATCTTCTGGAGCGATGTAACTTATATATATATATATATATAAATTATATGATCGTGACCGATATATAATAAAAAAAACGAATTTTTCGATTTTAATATACAGGCTTTATTTAGCAGTTTCTACTTTGAAGTTCTACAGCAAAAAGGATAACATTTCTTACTCTAACGCTTATTTATACTATTTCTTATCATAAAGGTTTCTTATTACTACGTGAGATATTCTCTCAGAGATTCATCTCATATTTGTTAAGTCAGCATCTAATAGGGCTACATAATACCTCCCCTTCTAGATGATGGCTAAGAAATATTAGATGGAAAAGAAATCTGATGTTCTTCTTCATTACTTAAATGTGGCGATTGAGTTTTTATTCCATCAGATGTCTTTCCTTTACATATTTTATTCTTATATTTAATTATTAATTTATAACATATAAAGATTAAAATTATAATAATTAACAGTACATACAAAATAATAAAGTGTGTTTCATGGTTAATATTTAACTCTTTCAATGGTTTTATGGTGGGCATAGTTTCTGTAAATTCTTCTAAAGTTTGCAATGTTCCATTTTTATTTAATTTTATCTCTGACATAATTGACTGTGGAGATTGAAGTTTAATTTCTTTATATTCATTTACAAAAGTTTTAAAGACATATTTATTAATTTTACATTGATTTGTACTAGAAACCTGGAATATTCCTTGTATACTTTTTATTTCTTTAATATTTTTACAGTCAATTTCGACATCCTGTTTATCAGGGTTAAATATAATTAATTCATTAGAGTTTGGTATACGAATTATATTATTATGAGATGTTATTTGTTTAATTTCACATTTACTATTATTGCTGTACAACAATTGGTTAATACATTCACTTATTTTTACGTTATTAGTTTTACAATAATAATACTTATTATTGATTAGGCAATCATCAACCTTAACATTGTTGTCAATATACATTGTTGTCTCTTGGTCATATAAATAATACATGTTATTTTGTTTAAAGGGAATCATTGTCATTTGATACAGATCATAAGTCTTCTCTGACATAATAGGAATAGTTATTATAAAATATATTTAATTTTTGTCATGGTTACAATTAACTGTTAATAATTTGGAAATTTCAACTATATCATACATGGGTAACATTTGTTGTAGATTTTCAAAAGATATTAAACTTACATCGAAAGTGTGCAAGGAACAAAAATTAATACTTTCGTTTATTTGAGAAATAATCATTTGAATATGATTTAACAAGGAAATTACTAACTGTAATTTTGAATTAAATAAAATTAATGCGTCTTTGTTATCTCGTTTATTAATTTGTTCTTTTAAACATTGAATTTGATCAAAAAGTTCTTTTTCATTAATATTTACTTTATTAATTTGTTCGTTAAAATGTTTAGTAAAATCTTTCAAAAAATGTAAATTATTTTTTATTTCTCCTTCTAAATTTTCTTCATTATCTTTAATTTGTTTAAATAATTGTTCATAATTTTCTGCGTCATTTTGATCTAAATTTCCAGAAATGGATTTTATAACTGTACCCAATCCATTTATTAATCCTCGTTTGTTTCTTTTATGAATCTTTAATTTATTAATTTGATTTTCTGTATTTTCATAAGTCATATTCATTACATTAAATGTGTCAATATTTTGTTTTTGCAATGGTTTAGAATTGTTATTAAAAGTTTTAATTATATTGGTAATAATTTGGAAATTTGAAAATAGGGGTTGTAAGTCATAGTTAAAATATGCGTAAATATCATATTCATTAATATAGGTTTTACCTAATTCTAGTAATTTGTATCCGTTGTTATCGGAAATATCTTGAAGGAATTGACCGTGAGATAAGGATATTAATCTGTAACAAATTATAATTTTAATTTATTAATTTTTACTTTTCTTTTATGAAGTTTTCCTTTTACTTCAATGGTATGATTCTTATCATTATAATTATCAATTTTTACTTTTTCAAACAATGGTTTTTTAAATTTTGTTATCAGTCTGGGATTTTGTTTAAGAAAAGCCTGAGAGGCATTTTGAAATTTTGTATAGGTTTTATTTGGTTTATGTCGTTTTAATTTTTCATTCACAATTTTATTTCGTAATTTATCATGTTTACTTTGTTTATTTTTTTGAAATATTTCTATTTGCTGTTCGTCTGTTAAGGTCATTCTTGGTCGGATGTGTGAGTAATCTCTAGCGTATAGTATTTCATTCGGTGATAATTTCGTGATGGAATGTATGGTGTCGTTGTAAGCTAGTATAGTTATCGTCAGTTTTTATTTGGATACTTTTGGAATAAGATTCGCAAGTGTTCTATTAAGGTGGAATGTAGTCTTTCTATTGCGTTTGATTTTGGATTACCAACGGATGTAATGTGTAGATTTATTTGATTATTATGACAGAAAGTTTTAAAAGCTAAGTTATCAAATTCTTTTCCTGAGTCGCAAATGATTGTTTGTGGTTGTAATCTTTCTTTAATAAAATTTGAAACTATGTTTATAATATTATTACAAGTTTTATTTTTTATGAAATATATTTGAGCATATTTTGAAAATTGATCAAATATTGTAAGATAATATTTTGAATCTAAGGTTAATATATCTAAGTTTATTATTTCAAAAGGTCGTTGAGGAGTTGGTGTAAGTTGATCTTCTAATTTTGGGGGTTGTCTGTCATATTTACATTTCTTACAAGTTTCACATTTATTTATGAATGCAGTTAGGGTTTCTAACATTTTTGGCCAATAATATTTTATTTTTAATTTATTATAAGTTTCTAATATGCCGCGGTGGTTTGTCTTTCCGTGATGGTAATTAAATATTGTTTCATACTGTTCATTCTCGTTTTCTACGTCTTCAACTTGTTGATTAACTCTTATTAAGTTTACTGATCCGAATTCGAATTTACTCTGTATTAATTTATTTAAAGTATTAGCGATTTCATCTGTACAAATACAATAATATCGTATTTTAGGTACTATATAATTTAAAATAAATTCAAACAGTTGAGTTTCTTTATTTTCTGATTCTAATGAAAGTATAATTCTTAATTTTTTACAATTAAATAATCTTTTTATTTCAACGTTATTTTCTTCACCTTCTTGTATTATTATTTGATTATCGGCTACATTAATTCGATTTTCCATAAATTTTAAACCATTTATAGGTTCTACTGGTGAGGAATGAACAGTATCAATTGTTAAGGTTTCTAATTCTCTCTCTACATCTTCAGCGTTATTTAATAAACTGTCTACCGATTCGTTTGAATGGTTTTTTAGGAAGTTATCAATTTCTTGTGAGTTTACGAAATTTTGAGGTAATTCGTAAATATTAATTTGGATGTTTGTATCTTTAAAAATATTATTTAATAATTGAATTAATTTTTCTTTTTTAAATTTATCTAATCCACATGATAGGTATGGCATATTCATTTCAAATAAGTCATTTTTAATTAAATAGTCTCTCAGACTAATAAGACAAGATTTTAATTGTTTCACGTTAACATTTTCTTTATACGTGTCTTTTGTATACAGATGAAGAATTGTTTTATTTTCAAAATTTTGAATTACTATATTTTGATTTTTATAGTTATTCTCACAGTATGTTTTACTAGTAAATTGTTCGTCTATTTGTGAAGCTAGTCCTTTACCAAAGTAGTTGTCTTTAGAAACGCAATGACAAAATATTTCTGTTTCAGTTACGTCTCCGGTTATGTAATTAATTTTGAAAGGTTCTTTTATTCGTGATAAATAATCAGCAATTTTGTTTGTCTTGCCTGGTAAATACTCGATTTCAAAATTGTATTCACTTAGTTCAATTTTCCATCTCATTAATTTTTGATTTCCATTTTTCATGTTAAATAACCAAGTTAAAGGTCTGTGATCCGTTCGAATAATAAATTTTCTGCCGTATAGGTAAGTTCTAAAATTTTGTACCGACCAAATGATAGATTTTAATTCTTTTTCTACTGTAGAGTAATTTTGTTCGTGATTATTAAAAGTTTTTGACGCGTATGCTAAAGGTTTTTCTACGTTATCTTGTACTTGTGAGAGTACTGAACCCATGGCGTAATTTGATGCGTCAGTTGTTAAGATAAATGGTTTAGAAAAATCAGGGAAGCTTAGTATAGGGGGGTTACTAATTAATTCTTTAGATTTTTGAAATGCTTCTTGATAATCTTTATTAGTTATATCAATTGTTTTATTTTTCTTTAAACATGCTGTAAAAGGTTTCGTTAATTTTGAAAAATTAGGTATGAAGCGTCTATACCAAGATAATTTTCCGAGAAATGATTTAATTTCTTTTTGTGTTTTCGGAATTGTAATTTTATCAATGGCTTCTATTTTTTTGGGATTAGGTTTAAGACCTTGTTCTGATATAACAAATCCTAAATATTCTATTTCTGTTTTCATGTTTTCACTCTTATCAATTTGTATTTGTAAATTTGCATTTTTTAATTTTTCAAGAACAAATTTTAAATTTTGTAAATGTTCTTCTTCCGTTTTACTAAGAATTATAATATCGTCCATATAAACGAGACAAATTTTGTTAATTAAATCTCCTAAAATTTCGTTCATCATACGTTGGAATGTTGCTGGTGCGTTAATAAGTCCGAAAGGCATTCTGACAAATTCATAATGACCTGATGGGGTGCTAAAAGCAGTTTTTTCTATATCATCTTTTTCTACCGAAATTTGATGAAATCCGGAATGTATGTCAAGAGTAGTAAAAAATTTTGGTTTACCAATTTTATCTAACAGTGTATCAATATTAGGGAGAGGATATTTATCTTCTCTAGTATTTGCATTTAATTTCCTGTAATCTATTACGAGACGTGTTTTTCGTTTTCCTGATGCGTCTGTTTTTTTGGGGACAATCCAAATAGGGGAATTATAAGGGTTATTTGATTTTCTAATTACACCGGTTTTTAATAAATTTTGTACGTGGTCTTCAATGTCATTTTCAAATGTTTGTGGAAGTCTATAGTTTTTCGTATATATAGGGGTATTATCTTTAGTCAAAATTTTATGTTTAGTGTGTATAGTGCATGATAAATTTTCGTTCTCTTTTGGGAAGAGTTCAGTATATTGTTCTAATAATTTATTTATTTTTTGTTTTTGAACATTATTTAAATGTTCTGATCGAAAATTCAATTTACAAAAATTTGGTTCTGTCATTGGAATAAATGAAAATTCTATATTATTCATTTTAATTTTTTCATTAGCGAAATTTATTTCGCATTTCAAGTCTTTTAATATATTTATACCGAATAATAAATCACAATCTTTATGAAAAGTATGGATAAAAAATTTTTGAGGTTATTTAAAAATTTTTAAAGTTATAGAATTTTTGCAATGTACTTTTGAATTAGCTGTTTTAAAAGTCAAATTCTCACTTACAATTTTTGATTTATACAATTTTGCCATATTTTCTCTAATAAGATTTACATCTGATCCTGAATCTATTAATACTTTATAATTTGATAAGTTAATAACAAAAAATTGAAAATTGTCTATGAAACATATATATTCAAAAAATATAAAGACAATAACAATTGTCAACTGTTTCATAAAAAACAGCCTCAGAATAATAACTAAGTTATTAATTCATTGAGACCGGCCAAGTCAATCAATCGGGAACTACAGACGCGTTTCGCTCTTATTGGAGCTCATCAGTGTAGTGAACCCACCAGCTGCTGTGAGGCAGTTGGTACCGATGACTGACTTGGCCGGTCTCAATGAATTAATAACTACTACTAATTATTCTGAGGCTGTTTTTTATGAAACAGTTGACAATTGTTATTGTCTTTATATTTTTTGAAGTTAATAACAGTAATTTTGTTTGTGACTGAAGTCATAACTATGTTTCTTGGTTTTGAGGCTCTATGGACTCTAAAAAATTATCATTTGACTGATTTTCAAAATCTGGGTTTTCGTCAAAATTTTGATTTTCTTGGAAAAATGTTTCCAAATTTTCGGGTTCGTATTCGACATTTGTTTGTAAATAATTTTGTTTTATTGTTTGTGTGCTCATTGGGATTGTACTTTTTGTTATTCCAGACATGGGTTGAGGTTTAAATTGTTGTCTAGTTCTGACAGCATTATACGCGTTTTGTTTAGAAGCAAAAGGCATGCTTTGTTTACCAGAGTTCGGTTGAACATTTATAGGTTTTGAAGGGAATTGTTGCCCTGGGAATCTTTGTGAAGGTATGTTATTGTGAAAGGTTTTTTGCGATTGTTGATGGTTATCTGATCTCAACAATGGACTTTTAAAAGTTTGGAGTGCATAATTATAATCGTTTGTTAATAAATTTTCACGCATTTCTAATGTAGTTGGGTTGTTCGTAATAAAAGATCCTCGAACATGAATTGTTAGTTATGTGATGAAATGTTTCACTACTAATTCTTGTATTTCATTTATTAAGATAGTTTTCTGAGCTTTGTTATAATTTAATAAATGAACTTTTGATTTATATCTTGCAAAGTCATTTTTAAATTGAATTAAAGTTTCGTGTATTTTATTTGTGCTTCTGATGCTTAAAATTTTTAGTAAAATAGTTTCTTTAGTTAATTTATCTTCGAAATTTTCGGATAAATATTGCTTTAGGTCTCTCCAGTTTTGGAAAGTGTTTTCGTTAATCAAATTTACTGCTTTATCTGTTAATTTACTTAACACTAATGAAAAAGCATATTTGGTTTGCAATGCATTAATTGTTGTTGATTGCACTATTTCGTAGAACAAATCTACTTGAATTATAAAGTTTGGTAATCTATTTACATCACCATTGTATTCAGGGATGACATTGGCAAGATTTTTAATATCTGCGTAAGTTGTCATTTCTGTAGTATTCAATCTATTTGATTGCAAAGAAATATTGTTTAATAAATTACTTAATATTTCAAATTCGTGATTTGTATCAGATGACAGTGGTTCGTTATCTGACATGTAATTTATAAATTTAAAAAGAAACAATGAGACTTACAGACTTATTGTGAGTATCTGTATTGTTGACATCTCCTTTGTTGCGAGTGGGCTGATGACGTTCAGTTGACGGATACCTTGAGCTGCGAGCTGCTTGCTGCTTGGCCTGGTGGGTTCGATGGGTCGTATGAATAGACCTCTGATGGGTCGTACGAATAGACCTCTGATGCAACCACTGTTTAGGTTGATTGTTGGTTAGCGAAGGCTTATTGGTGTTGCTTTGCTTTGAGTTTCTTCGAACTATTAATTGTTTGGTTCCGACACACTATGCAACAATTAAAATTGTTGAATAAAGCGATGACAGATTTACGGCGAACTTTCAGCACACTGACTTCTTTATTTGTGATCCGATCCGACTGCGCCAATTATATGATCGTGACCGATATATAATAAAAAAAACGAATTTTTCGATTTTAATATACAGGCTTTATTTAGCAGTTTCTACTTTGAAGTTCTACAGCAAAAAGGATAACATTTCTTACTCTAACGCTTATTTATACTATTTCTTATCATAAAGGTTTCTTATTACTACGTGAGATATTCTCTCAGAGATTCATCTCATATTTGTTAAGTCAGCATCTAATAGGGCTACATAATATATATATATATATATATATATATATATATATATATATATATATATATATATATATATATATATATATAAACGTATAATTTAGGTCACGATTCCTCCGCTACTGGCGTTGACGCTGTTTGGCGCGTATATCGCAGCGGTGTATATCGCTTTTCGAACTACGTAGGTTGCAGCTTCCAAGATATTTGACAACGCCGTAGTTTATTGATTTCACGGCAGACAGCCGGTACTCGCGACTCACTCAGTTAGACACATAAGAGTTTTGTTTATTTTTTGTAAAGAGTTTTTCTTTTTGTTCAAATATAAAATTTTTGAGCAAAATGAAACCGATGGTTTTGTCCTTATTTTCAATTTACATCCAGGAACTTATTCTTTCATGTGTGTGATAAATTGCTATTAACACATTTATTTACAAGATGTTAAAAAAATTATAGGGCTTCAAGGAAAGACCATTCCCGGTTGGTAGATTTTCATCAAAACCTAATTAAATCTTCTTAAAAGCATATAAAATTTTAAGTAGAATAGAATTTAAGATAAAGCGTACAATCAAAAATTTTGTACGTGTACTCAGACATCATAAAAATTGGTTCTAAGAAGGGCATGAGAACGTGCTTATTGACAAACATTTTGACATCGAATCCGTTTATGTATTCTACACCTCCCTTTTGAACGGGAGGTAAAAATTATCTATAAAAATAAGTATTGCATTTAAGAATATAAGTGTTATGAAATGGGGTCATAAACCTTTTTTCGTTTTATTTTATTTTCTGTAAATTTTGGTAAAGTTATGAATGTAGATACTAATTTTAATATTAAAAGGCATGTAGTTATAAAGATATATTTTGAAATGGACATCTCATTTCAAATTTTACGCTCGTGACGTCAGCATGTTATACTACTACAAAACACGCTCTAGCGGAGAAAGAGGAACTACACCTACTGTCAAATTGACTGTTATCAGTCATTGTTATTTACTGAGAGGTTTTTACAAATGTAGTTTATTCACATTACCTGGACAAATTAATATAATAAATATACTAAACATAAGTTTAATTTGAAAATCGTTTTTAACTGCAACATATGACTTGAGATGACATATGTGATAATGAGACTACCGACATTACCGACAAGCGACAAGATATAATACAACAAAGCATTTTGTTTTAACACGTCCTAAACTCTTTGACTAAAAATGTTATAATTAACGAATATCTAATTTAATTTATCGGAGTATTCATTTTAATAATAATAAGTAATTATTGCAACACTGAAAAGCAAGTTTTTATTTGTTATCAACACCTCTTTCGCCTTGCCATGCTTTACATTCTATTACAGAATGACGTCATGATTTTGCAACCGCGAAACTTCAGAAAGGAAATTATGAATGAAAAGTTGAAAAATTATAAGAAATATTGAATAATATGTGACTGAAATGATCTAAATTTTTATGATTTGTGAAAAAACACAACTTTTTTTTAAAAGTTTATGACCCCATTGGTTAAATAGAACTTATTATAACTATTTTAGGCATCATTGCAGATATGTTTTGATTTCTCAAGAGTTCCCATATGGATATAAAATAGCGGAAAACTATACTTTTAAATCAAAAGTAAATTTCAAAAGCAATTTTTCCTCAATACTTTCAATTTTCCCTGTAATTTTTTTGATATTAAAGTAAAAACTTATGTTTTTAGGACTTTTAAAATCAAAAACAAATTATTTAATTTTTAAAGGAATTATTTTTTTTTTTTTGAGTGAGTATACCGGGTGTCTACATTTTTGTAGGACATGGGAAATACAGTGCTAAAATTTTCATTATGCGATAGTATGTTCCCTATAAATTTTAGAACAAAAGTGTAAATATAAAAAATGTTCAGCAACAAAAATTGTACCAAACAAGTATAAATTCATTGATTTTAACATATTTTGTAATGACACTTTTATTATAAAATTCATAGGGAACGAACTATCGCCAAATGAAAATTTTAGCCCGTAAAAAATTATTGTAATAATATTGTCTTTTTTATATTAAAAAAAATATATATCTCCCGAAAGTAGCACTGTTTTTGAATTAAAAGTGGAAGTAGTTGGAGCATTTTCGAAAGCAAATTTATTTGATTTAACCTGCAATTTATTTATATTTAAAGAAAATTTTTTTTTGAGTGCTGTATTCAACTTAAATAAAAAAAGAATAAGATAGAAATAAGTAACTGAGCAAAATAATAGACATTTTCAGTCTGGAAATACTAATTTTTAAGTTATTCTATTGGAACAGAATTACGAAACAAATCAGTTTTAATTAATATTGACGTATAAAACATCCAGGTGAGGTGCCATGAAATGGCACCACTTACTTTTTAAACTTTTTTGTTGATAAGCTCGTTTTGGTACTTTTAACAAAACTTTTGATTTAGACTGTTAGGTCTTACGGAGCTGAGAAAACAACATGTGATATTTATCCAATCACTAAATGAACAAATCAACAGAAAATTAAATTTAAGGATAAGAATATTTAGTAAAATTTCACTAGAATAGGATTCAATACTTCGTATTACCTCCTCAAGCCCATATATAAATCATGATTATTACTTTCATATCATCTCCAGAAAATCATGATTATCTTTAAATTTCATTTTTTGTTATTTTTGTTCATTTAATAAACTGTCAAATATCACATGTTGTTTTCTTCTGCTCCTAAGTTTATAAGTCTTTTTATGGTAAAACATCAAAAGTTTTTTAAAAGTACTAGAACGACGTTGTCAACAAAAATTGTAAAACCGTAAATGTTATGTTTTCATTGCACTTGAACGTACGAGCCCAGAATCATATCATTTGGCTTAATTAATATTTAGGAATAATTTTAAAAAAATTGTTCTAATCATATGAAGGGAAAATGGTTGTACTGAATTTCTTTGCATCTTAAATTCTCTTATGCTTAAGAATATTTTAAGGAAAAATAACAACTGAAATAATAACTAATTTTAGCAACAGCCATGGCTGGTAACGTTGAATCCGGTTCACTCGATAACGCAAGTTAAGCAACACTGCCCGCGGTCAATAGTTGTATGGGTTACCGCTTTGCGAAAACTCATACCAGCGAATACCGCGTGCCGTTGTCACATTACCCAAAAACGAGGTACCGAGGCGGCATATAACCTCAGCAGTTGAGACCGCTTAACATGTAAATAATAAAAAACAAATACCAAATTAACAAAAATTGCTAATATTAATAAAGAATTTGGCCCACGAACAGCTTTTTAAACTGATGAAAACAAAATATAAAGAAGAGTTTCAAATAAATATTGTAGAAAAGGTATTCTTTTGATTCAAATTAAATTTATTCATTTCATTTATTTACTGAGGTTTGCCTAAAAACTCTGATAGGCCTTCAAATAATCTACCAATTACTGTTGATAAATTGTTCGCAAAATCTAATCAATTCGTAACATAAATATACCTCCTTTACATATATTTATGTGCGGGTGGCGGAGATGGGCAGTAATTAATTACAAGTAATTAAATTACGTAATTAATTATATTTTTCAGAAATATAATTGGTAATTTAAGTTTTCAATTACAGTATATCTTTTATGGAAAGTTTAGTAATTAATTATATTATTTGTGCAAGTAATTTGTAATTCTAGCACTATTTCATTGTAATTCCAATAACTTTGTTTTTTTTTTCATAAGCAATATGACTAATTCTATGACATTTTTATATATATATATGTGATGAAATCGAAAATTCCGTTTCAATTTCCACAGATCAAAATTTGTTGGTTCTTAGAAATTTTCCAAATATCAACCGAATTTTCATTCGTAGGCGTTATTTAAAATCAGATTCTCTCTTTGAGAAATTACTAATTTTAAAACACCAGTGTGAATAACTATAATCCACAATATTAGGCAGAACGTTATGTTTTGGTTTCAGAATTCTATTTTATATATTATATATATATATATATATATATATATATATATATATATATATATATATATATATATACAGAGTGTAAATCAAAAAGCGGGCCATAGGCGTTTATAAATATTTCTAGTGATATGTAATTGTTTGTAGTTTTGTTTCAATTCCATGGCTATCACTACAAATGAGCATTATTTATAAAACTTTAAAGTCGATTTTACGGATTACAAGACGTGTAAAATAAAATCTGATAAGTGATTAAGATGCAGAATTAAATTCTTTACCATTTTTATTTGAACCATTTTCGTCTAAAATTATTTGGGATCTTTTGCGCACGGAAAAAATGATTTCCCATATTAAACGCCTATGGCCCGCTTTTTGATTTACACCCTGTATATATATATATATATATATATATATATATATATAAATGTATATTTGCACTTCCGGGTTTAAATGCCTGTGTCAGTTATAATCTCGGAGGGATTAAATTGACAAGTAAACAAGTATTCACGTAAACCAGTAAAATATTTTTAAAAATTATTTTATGTAAATTATATTTATTATTAACAATTTTATACAGTTGATAACTACAGAGTATAATTATATGTTTTTGATAAAACTACATACTTTGATCATCAAAAATACCTCGTCTACTGCATCTAATAAGAATTGATTAACTTGTTCTGGTGCAATTTTAACTTTTCAGGTTACAAGCCACCATTTCTTCTTTTAATGAAAGTAATTTATTTCGGGAAAATGCTTATATCAGTATTATTTCTAACCACCAACAATCCCTTCAACATCGAATATTACTCAAATGATAGCTTGCATTTTTGAACTTCTTTATTGTCACACCACTTGCTGAAGCTTCGAATTGTTTTTATATATTTTTTTTTTAGATTTTATCGGCAGTAGTTCCCGTGTAGCTTTTTCAAATTATCCTTAATGAAACATCACTCAAAATGAACACAAATTTTCACTTTGTTTATGGTACCTGTTGAACAATAAAAATATTATTATATTATTATTATTATCTAGGAAACATACAAAATTTGAATAGTGCTTTCATTGTTATCAAAGCTATCCATTTTCAACATACGAATATGGATTTTAAATCTTTTAAAATTAATCTTTATTTATAATGTATTGCTAAAACGAGGGTTTTAAGTGCAAAAAATAGTACATATACCACAGGACTGAAATGCCTTTAATTTCTCAGGTGAATATTTCCCTCGCCTACTGGTCTTGAAATAAACTTCGCCCTCGGGATTAAATCAGGCACTTCAGGCCCTTGGTATATAAACTGCTATTACGTACCTCATGAAACGATCTTAAATTTTATGAAAGTATGGGAAACCAACTTAATTTGTCATTGAAAAGGGGGTAAATGGTGCCGCAAGAGCGATAAAGGTCGCTAACCATTAATCAAATTAACAAAGTTCGTCTATAAACAAAAAATATGCAGAAGATGTGTATAGAAATCAGAAAGAAATGAAATTTATTTAAATACAAAAAAAAGAAGTTATTAAGTAACTAAATACAGAAAAAAAATGAGTGAGCTTAAATCTAAATCAGTGGAAATATGTTGACACTACCGTTTCGCTATATACTAGTATAATGTTTTCAGAGTATATAATTAAACTTTTATAAACTTAATACTCGCTTAATAATTCCATTTACATTTTGTTTCTATCCATACTTATTGGACGCATTAGATAATAGATCTAGTCGTTTTGCTTAAGTCCTCAACAATCACTATGTTTGTACCTTTCAACATTTTTCCACGTTTTAGAAGATTATTTTATTATTATTTGATAATTTACAATCTGTCGCATTTGCACAATAAGTAAATGTTGTAACATTGGTTATAACAGGAGGGGGGTTATGTCCATTGTCATTAACCCTATTGATAAATTTAATTCATAAATCTTTGTAGTAGGTCTTGGCGATTACATTATTTTACTCTAGTAATGTACATGCTATTATCTAATAATACTGTCATTGGGGTGTTTTTCCAGTCTGTTGGTATATTTTTAATTTCTTGGCTTGGCTTCTTCTTTTACTGGTATTTTGAAATAGTTATGTTTAATTTGTTTTGAGATGTACCATGGAGTATTTATAATAGGTCTTAGAGTTTTATTTTTAAATCTTTGTATGATATCACTGTTGGACATACTAGCTGTTCCCCATATTTCTATTCCGTACGTCCAAATTGTTTTCAAGATTGTTTCACAGATGAATATTTGATTTTCTATAGACGTTTTTGATTTTTGGCCCAGTAGCCAGTAGAGATTTCTGTATTTGATCTTTAGTTGAGTTTCTTTTCTTTTTGCCATACCTAAATATTTCACGTGTTCTACTTGTTATTGCCCTCTCAGTCATATTTTCCTTTATAGAGTATACGTGATGTGAGCTGATTTATTTTTATTTACTCGAATGTGCCATTTATTTAGCCACTTTTGCAATTCGGTTAGATGTTCTTGAAGTTTGTGTGATGCGGTTTCAGGATTTATGTTTGTGTCGTCTGCATAAGTTCCCATAGTGGTGTATTCATTAGTCAGGATGTCTGCGGTGTAGAGAGTGTAGAGATAGGTCCGAGGACGCTGCCCTGTGGCACTCCTGCTTTAATGGGAATTAGTGTTGTGTATACCTCTTTATGTTTTACTTTGATATATCTGTTACTAAAGTAGAATTTACTTATTAAGTCTATATTGCTAGGCTGACTTGGTTTCAGTTTACATATGAGTCCTCAGTGCCACACTTGGCAAATGCTTGACTTATATCAAGAAATGCAGCTGAGCAGTATTCCATATCTTCGAATGCTTTATCAATTACAATTGTGACTCTATGTATTTGTTCTACGGTCAAGTGCTTTTCACAGAATCCGTATTGGTGTTCTCGTATAATTTTTTTAATATGTGGTTTGATTCTTTTTAGTAATAGTTTTTTGAGTATTTTGAATAGTGTTGGTAAAAGACTTATTGGTCTTTATGAGGTGACTTCTTCTGTGGTTTTTCCTGGTTTAGGTATTAGGATAACTTGAGCAGTTTTTCATTGGGTTGGAAAGTACTGCAACCTTAGACAAGCATTGCATACAAATGTAATTAGTTTAATAACATTTTCTGGCAGTTCTTGAATGACTTTTCCTGTGATTAAGTCATAGCCAGGTGTTTTGTTTGTATCTGTTGGCCAATATGTGGGTGGATATGTGTGAGAGTTGATTGTTTTTGATGCAGTTTAGTAATTGTCTGCCGCAAGGTGTTATTAGGCGTGAGCCCCAGTCCGTAGGCTTAGCATTGTAGTCTCCTATTGTGATGTTTCTATTCCCTAGTGTGACGTAGAATTTTTTGAAATCGTCTTCTTTAATGTTGAATTTAGGAGGGCAGTAGATTGTTTGTTGCTTGCATATGGTTCATGCAGTATTAAGGAATTTCAAAATGCTTGATTTTGTATCTTATTAGTATGTCTGTACCGCCAAGTGCAGTGTCGTCGGGATGGTTAGTTGTGTATATATTAAACTGTGATATTATGAAGTACGATTTGCTAGCTGGTGAAGTGTATTTCCGAGATCAACATTATGTCTATTTCGTTTAGGTTTTAAAATGTTTTTAACTCTTGGTTAACCAAGCCATTAGCTTTCCAGTCTGCAATTTTTAGGTTTTGAGTCAGTTTATTAGTTTTGAAACAATGTGAGTAGATTTAGTATTGCCTCCATATTGCTCATTAGTTTTTTCAACGTATCTTATAGTTTATTTGCTTTTGTTGCAGAGTCGTTATTTTGTTGTTTTGTATTATCAGTGTCTTGTTTGTTGTTAGTTTTCTGTGCGTTTGTGGCGTTGGCTTCATATGTTCTAGGGTACACTAGGCATCCTTAATAATTGGCTGGATGGGAGACTTCACACAGTACGAATGTCGCAGGTGTACTATATTCCCGAGGGATCACATACTATTGGGAATCCCTGTACATTTTTCAGGGAATAATTATGGAATACTAGGAGTACTAAGCAATACTTAGGAATACTCGGCAATATTTCGCAATACTTGTCAATATTCAAAATTGTGCGGACACTTACGTATGTATATTTATGTAAATATACGAGTATAGTATATTTGATTTGTTTATTTTGTTTTGTAAGAATGAATTTTTAATAAAATAAATATGATTTTAAAAAACTGGCGGAACTCATAATATAATAAATACAATAAAAAAATTAAGATTTACGCAAATTAAGTGACGATCTGTCCGAAACGCCATCGAAATTGAATAAATAATAGAAAAAGTAACTCAAATATCGTTATTATGTATCTTTTTATTATTTTTCCGTATTGATTTCAGTAGAAATATTTTTTCAAGTTATACTGGATTTGACAATATAATAACAATATTACAAGTTGATGAAAAAGATTTTGAAACAATTGAACAGTTTGCTAGAAACTGATGTAAACAAAACTATCAAGTTGAAATGAGTACACAAAATTTTATTGCCTATATTCAGATAATACAAATTTATTCATTATGTAACACCCTACCGGAGTAGACTATTAACAAATAAATTTAGTAAATGGGTTCTTGCCAAACTGGAGAAGTCAGCCCTTACTCAGGAAATAAATAAAATATTGTATTTACGGTTACTTCGGATCAGGATGCTCGTATTCGCCTGCAAATCACTTTGATCCTGGGAGGGGATAAGATGAGGAAGCAGCTGAGTAAAACCCTCAAAGTTCGTAACGATAAAACAATAGCAGTTTATTCAAATAACTTAGAGTTCCTGACACCTCATTCTATTCTTAACTAGCTTAAAAGCGGCCACAATAAATAATTATTAACTACAAAACAGACTACTATAGAAAAACCGGCGACCTCGTACTCGACAAATACTTAACTTTTAAACCCCGTACTAACTTACATTCTCTTTATTTAACTCGTAATAATCATCGTACTCTACATCGACTCTACTTTGCTGTGTACTGTGTACTGTCTTTCTCTCTACTCTCAGAATTCATAATTCTGTCGACGCTAAGTCAGCAAACATAACATATATTACCAGTTTAAATTTAGACAATTACTTACACATGCATTTTTAATTATTGCGCTATCGAGTATTGAACTCTCTATAAATGCTGACATTACTTATTACGTTATTAAATTTTGGAATCTCTGTGTGGTGACTTAGCGTTTACAATAATTATCAAAGGGAACAAAAATAACTAATATTTTCAAATTAGAATTATTTTAAAAATATCACCAACATGCAGCAGAGGTGCAAAAAACGAAGAAATATTTTCAATACGTTGGATCTGACGCTAAAGAAATAGGAATATGCAGATTTATGTAAGGGTTCATTCTCCTATTAACCAAACTCAATTAAAAAAAAAAAATTATTTTAAATAATACTCATAATAAAAGTAGGTATAACAGTTTGAAATCCATCTCTTCATTGACTTTACGCCGATAAAACTAGAAATAAAATAAAATACTGAAAATAAAAGAGAAAAGGAAGCTAAAAAACCGCTGAAAAATATAGGTACCAGAAACAAATGACAAATTAATGAAGAATCTGATATAGAAACGAGCGCAAATAATTATTACTGCTGCACAAATGATTCAGTTTCCAAAAAGCGTATAGCCAGACAAGTATAAGTGCGACACCCACAAACAACACAAAACAAAAATGGCGTGGTGATATCTTTATTTTATGCGATATGGCAGATCGATTACTAATTAAGAAAAAAATCCTGAAAATTTCAGCTTTTAAATCCAAAGAGTTAGCCAGTACCTATTTATTTTATTGTAACTATTTCAATGATTATTTAACGCCATGGTAAATAAGTCAATAAGAGCCTTACATCTATTTTGACCAATCAAAGCAATATATTAGCGAATATACGGGTTCCAGTAACATATCCCTTTACCATGACAATTTTTTAAATAAATAATTCTTTTCACTTAATCGACCGTGTCATTTTAAAAAAATGTATGATAATTTACGTTTTGGAAGTGGTTTTATTAAAAAAATTTATGAAAATAGTGTATCTTGTTGTTGTTATTAACGAAATTTTCGAATCGCGAAATGTTGACGTAATAATCACCTCTAGTGGTATTATTATTGAATATTTTTCAACAAGAATTATTTTAGTAAGAAAAGTAAATAAGGGACGTTAAAAATATTATTATAATTAGTTTTTAACCATCAGTTTAAAAAAGGCAAAGAGCCTATATTTTAATTTTTGAATATCTTCTAGACGAATTAATTAAGTAAGAATTAATTAATGCTAATAACTGATTGCATATATTGCTTATTCAGGCATTCTTATGCATATTTTTTTTAGTTCAGTTTTTAGATCTTCTAGTTCTGTGGAATGGTGCAGATTTTCATCTTGCTTTTTTGGTTAGTATGTCTGAAACATGCATTTTTTCCTAGTTCCTTTATGATTTTTCTGAAGCTCTCTATGTTATTAGCATGGAGTTTCACTTGGTTGTTTTTAATAGTTTTGAAGAAATACTTATCTTGTATTGTATTTTCTATTTTCTTCTTTAACGATTTTGCG
Source organism: Poecilus cupreus (assembly GCA_963942605.1). Classification (NCBI taxonomy): domain Eukaryota; kingdom Metazoa; phylum Arthropoda; class Insecta; order Coleoptera; family Carabidae; genus Poecilus; species Poecilus cupreus. The sequence goes on along the minus strand of OZ012713.1, from coordinate 22,030,551 downwards.
TCAGACATGCCTGGTATAAATATAGGTGGTGGTGGATTCAAAGCTGTTTTGAGTACTGGTTGTTGGGACACTATGCGCATTGGTTCTCCTTCGAACGTCTGTTTCTGGTGTGAGTGCATATATTTTTGTGTTTCCTTGATTTGACATCTTGCCAGTTATTTTGGCTGTTGGTGAGCACTGGGGGAACAGCAATAAGTTGTACAAGTATTACTGTTTACAACCGATTACGTTTATGTACGTACGTACGTAATCACTTTGTTGAAGTAACCACTGTTCACTGTTCTCTTGTCACGTCCGCTCTCTTTGAACGTCTGGAGGGAACTCGTTTCAGGAGATTAGCTCGCATTTTATAGTTCATGAACTTAATTATAATAAGCCGTGGTTAAGACGGTCAAGCGTAAGATAGTTTTGTTCGGTTACCAGAACATCGAAAAATTATTAGTTAAACGTTTCGTTTAATTTTAAGTCTTTATTGGGTAATACAAATTAAAGCACTTATTGATGCAATAGGACCATTGACTTTGCGTTTTTTGTAGTCTTTCTTGACAAAATTCTTATGTTTCGACGTACTTCGTATGTCGTGTCGTATGTCTTCGATGTTATGAGTTCTGAAAGTTTCTCCAAGTTATTATATGTTGTAAGAAAGTCAGATGATTTACTCAAATAATAATCTAGCCCGGGGTCTCGCTGTTTGTTGTAGAATCGCCGGCCTTCCAGTTGCCTGATGAGCCGCGCATGTACCCGCAGCGCAGCGACGTGACGGTGGACGCGCACTCGGACCTGACGCTGGGCTGCCGCGGCGTGGAGCCCATGAACTGGATATTCCGTGACGACTTCAACAACCAGGTGAGTTCCGCTCTAAGACTCTGTCTGTGTGTTTGTGTTTTTATAATAATAACTTTATTCAAGCATGCTCCATACAAAAATATTACATGCTTATACATATATTACATTTCATAATAACGTTGAAAAATCTAACAATGAATACATTATAAAAACAAGTTTTATATAATAAATTATTATTATTATTATTCAACAAGTATTTCAAAATCAATAGTTTATATAAATTCTAAAAATGGTAATATAAATTTTCCTACTAATTCTTCATTTCCAACCGGCCAAGTTTTACGACTTCTTAATTCTTCATTTTTAAGTTTCTCCCTCTCATTCTTCAGTACGTGACAATCGTAAATTAAATGATTAACACAGTCATTAATTTCACCACATTTGCCAAGAGCACTGTCTATTAATTTAAATTTATATAGGTAGCTTTTTAATTTGCCGTGTCCACCTAGAATTGCTGTTTATTTTGGGTGATATGGTGATTAATTAGGAGTCTTTTATTAGTATTGCGGTAAAACATTTTGGTATTGCCACCTTTCTCCGTATTGGACCACTCATTTTGCCACTTTTCGATGCTGACTTTATTTTCCGCATTGTACATTGCCCGTTTAATTGTTCTTGCTACAACAATATCTTTGATTTCCATTGATTTCGTTTCCCTGTATACTCGAATGGTTTCTTAAATTTTTAATATAATGGCTGTATTCCCTGATAAAATACAAGATGCTTCGTAAGATATTGTTCTGTATTCTTTTAAAATCTTAATACTTATAAGTTGTTGAACTCTTTTAATTTTCATTTGATTACATTTCTTCTGCAAGGTACATTTCCACGCTAGTAGCCCATAAGATAAAATTGGTGTTATTGCATTTTTGTAATTAATATTCAGCGCCTAATGTCTTAATCCCCATGTTACTTTCGCCGAAAGAATTTGAAATAATTTACAGCATTTATTCGTCATATACTCCACATGTTCATCAAACCGAAATTTATTATCTATTTGGATACCCAGGTATTTGATAATTTTAACTTGTGGATTTTTTAATTTAGAAATATATTTATTTCATGGTTTATTAAAGATCTTCTTTTAGTCATTATCATAGCTTAAGATTTGCTGTCATTAAATTGCATTTTAGAATCTGTAGCTCAATTAATAACTTTACTCCTTTCCAAATTCATAGCATTTTCTGCCTCAAGAACACTTTCTTCCCTTTGTTAATATTAGTAAATCATCCATTTACTTCTAACAGAGCAATCCTTCCATAAAAATAATTTTTTGTCAGATTGAACAAATTTCTTGGACACACAGAACCTTCCAATGCTTTTATAATAGCAGGCCACCAGGCTGCATTGAACGCACCTTTGATATCTAAACTGACAAGCACCGTAACTTTATTTTCCAGAAAACTATCTTCTACAAATATTTTGACTTCCATGATGGGCTTTCGTTGTCAATTAATTTGGAATAAAACCATACTGGATCTTGTTCATGAAATTATTTGTATACATAAATTTCATAATTCTCTTTTTCATAAATTTTTCCAAAACTTTCTTACCCACATTTAATAAACTTATTGGCCGAAATTTTCCTACATCGTGTGAATTTTCCTTGCATGGTTTTTTTATTTTAATTAAAATAGATGTTTCCACTCCTTTGGAAAGTTAGCTCGTATCAAAAATTGATAATAAATTACTGTGAAAAACAGTGGGAATGAAATAAAAGACTTTTGGATATGTTTCTGTATATTTAAATATATTGAAATAAAATAAAATTTTCATAAATTTAAATATACTGAACTATATCCAAGTTTTTTATTTTATTATTATGAGTTCTGAAAGCTTTTTCCACTTAACAGTGGGAATGTTTTGAAAATTCTTAAAAGATATTCCATCCATTCCAGGAGCTTTCTTTGGGTTCATATTTTTCAGTACTTGTTCAATTTCTTCTTCGACTTCCGAATCGATAGGATTTTTTATAATTTCTCGAACTTGTTTGTGATAGTTATTATCGTCAAAATCATTGTCTTCTAAGACAGACTCTTCCATCATATGATGGAGTGTGCTCTCAGTATCTGTCCTATACTCTCCATTTTCTTTTTTAATTATTGTGAGCGTTGTTGTGTGCTTGGTTTTGCCAGCAGCTATTTTGTATACCGAATTCCACGGGTTATTATTACTATACAGAGTGTTTCATAACTTCGAGTACATACGTTAATGGAATATGTTGTTTGATATGCTGATTAAGAATCTAAAAGAATTTTTTTTTTAATTCGAAAAATTAAGGGTTGTTTACCTAAAACATTTTTTGTAGTACTGCACTGGATTCGCTTTCCTATTAAACACAAACAATGAAGTAGGTAATCAACAATTTAAATTACATAATACTAGTAAAATAAACAAATCAAATTTATTTTTAATAAAATGATAATTATTAACATAATCATCCATCCAGTGGCAATGAAAAATTTTGGACTGGGAAACATGGAATTAATTTTGCGATTAAAAAAAAATTCTTTTTGATTTGTAATCAGCATATCAAATAACATATACTATTAACGTATGTACCTGAAGTTATGAAACACGCTTTATATATTACAGTATTCTTTCCATGACTTTTCTTTCTTAATTTGTAGGATGTAAATTAATTTTTTTCCAAATATTGTTTCTTCCTATCTTTCCTAAAAACAGAACTATTTCTTGTTCCTTGACAACGTCTTCTTAGAACATTAACTTTTTTCCGAATCAAAGTAAGTTCATCCGTCCCCCAAGGAACAGTTTTCCCATTACTTTCAAATTATATAGCTCTTGAAGTCTTGAAAGATTCGAGCAAGCTGTCATTAGGGCTTCAAAGTATTTTTTGATGATACATTCAAAATTCTCTTTACCTCTTTTCAATATTCGTAATTTTATGGAATTCCTGTTCTAGTAATTTCTGAAATGTGTCCCAATTTTCCGGATTTATTTGAACCTATTGTGTATTAAATATTTTCTATTTTGTTTCCCTAATGTTATATCGTACGTCAAAAATCTCTGGTCTAAACAGCTTTCTTCTCTTTTAATTTTCCAGTTAATAACATTGTCTGTGTTGCATAACCTACTACTACAATATAATATAAATTTCTTGCTAATTTTATGGCACAACAATTATTTATCTTATAACATAGGTAATACAATATTAAAATTAACAAATATTTAAAAGTTAATGTTTTGGATTAACTTTCTTAATGCACTTTTATAACACAAACAACTTTTATCCAACGCTGTGTGTTTCTCCGAAATGTATTCATTCCCACTGTACTTGTTCCAATTAATACAGTTAACACATCTGTACTCTTCCTCCCTAGATGTATTCTTTTAAATTATTATTTTTCGCACAAATTGGGTGAATTGTTTCATTGTTACATTCATTAGCTCGGTGGTTTTGTTTACTGCATTTAATACAACTATTTACTGAAAAGTAATCTGCTGTACTATGTACATGTCAACCTATTTTTTAGTTTAATTCCTTTTAACATATTTCGTACTAGAGGAGAGACTTGTATGAATAAATTTTTAATTTGTTTTTTGTTTTTATAAACAAATTTGGGTACAAAGTCCCCTTCTTTTAGATTAAGCTCATGATTTTGTAAAATTAATATCTTTTCAGCGTTATTCATATTTATTTCTTCAGGTATGTTGTATATGTCCAAGTTTGGATATCTCAGTTTTGAAGCTTCCTCAACACAAATTTCATTAATTTTTCTACGTAACAAATCTACTTCTTTTTCATTACTTACTCCTAACAGAATGTTATCATTTTTCAACGCCTTAATTGTGTTAATACCAATATTCAGTTCAGTGGGATTGATTTTGCTTTTCATTTGACATTTGATGTATTCGGCTGTTTTCTTATTTTTCGAATTTACAATTACTCTAAATTTTGAACATTCTCTTTCTTTATTTTCTTTTGATTTTATCACTTCAGAATACAACGGTTTCTTCCTTTCTTGTAAAATTGCCTCCGTCTTATAGGTTTGTATATTTTAAATTTTATATATACCATTATATATATATATATATATATATATATATATATATATATATATATATATTATGTGTCTATGTGAGATTGAGAGAGAATGTGTTTTGTTATGCTCTGTGAGTTAATAGTTTATTAGAGTCGTTGTGTGGTTAAAAAAGTGCGTGAATATTCTAAATCACTATTGTTCTGTAACAAGGCGAACATTCAGAATAGGATTTGTTGTTTTTACTGTCAAAACGATTTTAAAATATCAAGTTTCAAACTGCGTTTGGACTTAAACGCATCGAAAATCGCCTTGACAGGAGTTTTTGTGTTTAATTTATTACTACACATGTGTGTCAGAATTCTAGTTATCATAAATAGTCATTTGAGTTTATCGCGGCAAATATTCTGAAATATCGGCTTGAGATGCCATCTGGGATTGACAGATTTACAGATCTTGTTCCAACCCTAGATTAAGGTTTTAGTTTTTAGGGAATTTTTGTGCTAGTTCTGTGGGAAACATTTCCTTCCCTGCCCCGCGTACCCGCTTGTGGGGTAGATGGGTAGTTTGGCTAGCACAAGAAAGGGAGTTAGTTTTCGGATCTTAAACAGAGCAGACGTCTTTTTACGTCTGCTGTACGCTACAAGATGTAGCATTTAAATAAAATTTTGTTTTGCTAAATATGTTTTGGTAATTGTAACTTTTAAGCATATTCATACGTTGTCGCCGCTGTAATATTTGTATTTGTTTGTAAATTGTTAAATTCACCGTTTTATCATTTCATTAAATACCATTTTTTATCATTTTAAAAGTGTGTGTGTTTTATTTGTCAACCTCTAAGTTTCAGTCCTTAGCCCGCCGTGCTACAGTTCTAATTCTACATTCATTGTTTTAAAATACGGTGGAGTTTTTGCTAGAGGAAGTATTTAAAACTGCTTTATTTCTAAAATAAATTGAGCCAGAGTCATATGTTTTTTGTACGTTACTGAGTAGTGTTTCGTGCGCATCAATGTGGAGTGTCTTTAAAAACCAGTGACTGCCAAAAGCGGGAACTATGGAGGACACAATAGAGGAAGAAACTAAACATTGTTTTAAATGTATGAAAGAATTTAATGGAGATAAAATCATTGGATGTGATGGGTTTTGTAAAAAATGGTTTCATTCGAAATGTGCCGGGATTAATGATAAAGAATTTGCTGTTATTAAATCATGCAATGGTCTAAAATGGTTCTGTGCTCAATGCAAAATTTTTGAGGAAACATATGTTTTTTTGGAATCAGTTAAATTATTAATTAATGAGGCCCTGAATAAATACAGAGCAGAAATTGAATCTATTAAAAAACTTTTAAATAATGGTCCAAACGAGAAAGTTGGCAGCTCGTATGCAATTATAGTTAAGAATAATCCGCCAGTTATTATTAAACCTAAAATAGGTCAACAAAGCACAAAAACGAGACAAGAAATCCAAGAAAGAATTAATCCATCTGAACTGTCAGTAGGGGTGAAATCAATAAAAAATGTTAGAGATGGTGGAATTGTTGTGCATTGTACCAAAAATGATGAAGTATACAAATTAAGTAGGGCAGTTACAAGAAAGTTAGGTAATAAATATAAAGTATCAGTTGGAATTCTCAAAAATCCTCTATTAAAAATTGTTGGTATTGGTGAAAAAATGGATGCGGATCAAATAATAAATAATTTAAAATCTCAGAATGAGAATATTTCTAATGAAGCATCGATAGAAATAAAACATATATGGGAAAGAAATAAAAAGCATACAGCAGTAATAGAAGTTGATTCTGGAACATTTATGTCTCTGACTACTACCGGCAAGGTTAATATCGGCTGGAATAGATGTCCTGTTTATGAAGAGTTTCAAATATTGAGATGCTACAAATGTCTTGGATACGGTCACAAAGCGGAAGTGTGTAAAAATGCTAAAGCGTGTAGCAAGTGTGGAGGTCAACACGTCTACAAAGACTGCCATGAAAACTCTCAATCCTGCGTAACTTGTAGATATGCTAATGAAAAATTGAAACTAAACTTAGATATGACTCATTCTGCACTGGATCGAAAGTGTCCAGTATTTTTGAGAAAAATAGAAATGCAGCGTAATAAAACGAAATATATATATATATATATATATATATATATATATATATATATATATATATATATATATATATATATATATAGCAATCACAGCAACTAAATGAGCATATTTTTTACATGAATGCTCAAAGCTATATGGCCAACATGTCTGAAATTAAACTATTTATCGAGATGGTTAAGCCTTATATTTTGTTTCTTTCTGAAACTCGTGTCACAGATGATATTGCAGATTCTGAAATCTATATTAATGATTTTACAGCATTTAGATGTGATACTAATAGCAGACATACCGGAGGGGTTTTAATTTTTGTCCATAATAGTGTGAGCTTCGGTGTATAAAAATAAAACAAAGGATAAGTTTTTGAGAAAAGAGTTTATTATTGTAAATTCGTGCGTCCCACTCAACGTCACAAAACCAACTGCCAAACCTCGGCACGTAACTTAATAACAGATCCCCGACACGTAATACCTATAAACATATAACACCCTTAATTACTAGTTATGCTACTTTCTTTAACTAATCTATTATAAAATCATTGACATAACCCGGCGCCTCTTTGGATGCTCACATTCGGCCGTCCTGCGATTCTTCACGTCCCCGTGAAGGCATAAAATCTCCCTGCAACAAACAAATCAATTAAAATTGCTTTCGTTTACACAATATGTTGATACGGAGTAAATTGACGCCGTTTGCGTCGACTTCTTTGTTTGCTGCTTTTAACCATTTTGGCAGTCGTGACCTCGTCTACTTTCCGAGGAATTGCTTCAGGACCGTCATCAACGTTTGAAGACTGGTCCTGGGGACTTACTATCGTGTATTCACCCTCGTCGGGCTCAATGTCATCCTCCGTCGAGGATGAATTCAACTCAAACTCGTTGTCTAAGGCGTGAAAACGTTTCATCTGGTCAATTGCGCATACACCTACGTAAGGTTTCTGCGATCTTTGACTACCCTGAATGTCACGAACAACGTACCTATCGTGAAGAAGAACTCGTATGACCTCGTATGGTCCTGAATATCGTGGCATCAACTTTTTTGCTGTCGCCATCGTTACTAGACTTATTCTTTCGTATGAGGACGTGATCTCCAACTAGGTACGGCACGCCCTCCGTTCGTTTTGAATCATATCGTGACTTTTGATGTTTTTGCGCTAGAGCTATGCGTTTGGCGGCTTCGTTCCGCATTTCGCGTATGGTCTTATTCCTTACTGGCTCATCGGTAGCTAATTATGTTAGGATAAAAGCATCGTTAGTACCGCGTGGTTCATAACCGAACATGAGTCTAAACGGCGTCGTATTAGTCGTTTTGTGTACCGTATTATTAATACCGAATTGTATCGCGTTCAATGTTTCGTCCCATCGATTCTCGTCAATTGATGAGGACGCTATGGATGTATTGAGTGATTTATTTACTCGTTCAACTTGCCCGTTTGCTCGTGGCGTAGCCATGGCATTCATTACTCGCTTTATGCCTGCATCATTACAAAAGTAGCTAAAATTTGCGCTAGTAAAAGCAGTTCCCCTATCACATATTAGTCGTTTGGGTACACCAAAGATGGCTGTTACCTCATTTTAAAACTTTATCACAGGTCCGGACTTGGTATTGGGGACAGGTTTAATGAAAACATATTTCGTGAATGCATCTACCAATACAATTAAGTACGAATTATCTTTTGTAATTTTTACGAACGGACCTATGTGATCTATGTGTACTGTGTCTTTTTCACTAATAGTTTTGGACTTGAAAAAGGGGATGACGACTCGCGTATTATACCGTTCGCTAACATTTGGTCTACTAATCCCCGTACGGTTTCGCGTTCACTATGAGAAAGTCTATATGGTGCATAGTTTACTGTTTTATCGGAGTTCAATTCAATGTTCATTTCGAGGGATTTAGTTGCACCTAGTTCGGACAAATTATTCGAGAAACATTCTCTATACGCGGTAATCAAATCTAAAAGTTTTCTGACGGTGTCAGTTGGTGTGGCGTTATCCACGTTAACGTCTTGTTCTGTAAAGGAATGATAATTAATTGAGAAATTACTTACATTGACCACTTGTAGGCTTTTCTCAGTGCATATCTCCCCTCTTGCCAGCACTTCTCCGGGCTTCAGCAGCAACTCGTTGTTACTTGCATTTAGCAACGGGAGTACGGCGTCTGGGGAGGACGTAAATATGCAACTGGGAACGCAATGAGCATGACCTGGCCACATCCGATTCTGCTGGTCCACGTAGACGGTGTCCTTCGGATCACAGTCGGTTGTAACCATGATGTGCGCAAGGTGATGCGGAGGAATGACAGAGCTCTCTGCCACTCGTATGGTGACACGTTTCGGCGGCAAATGTTCTATCTGTGGAAGGGCGGCCAGTTCCTTGTTGAATACTCGTACTATTCCATCTTTGATGGTCACCACGACGTTGGGATGGTTGATGAAAGGTTGTCCTATAATTATGTCGACTTTCTGAACTCGATCAGAGACAATTAATGCTTTTACGTCAGCATAAGCTAAATCAACTTCTAAACGAACTGTACATTCTCCAGTGACTGCAACGGATCCACCTGCAAACCCACTTAATACTACTTTACATGTACTTACTACAAGATTTAATTTGGATGCAGTTGATTCGTTTATTAATACCGCTGCGCTTCCTGTGTCGATATATCCACAGACTTTGGTGGAATTGACTAGACAATCAATGAAATAATTCTTCTGATATGAATTATCAGCAGAAGATTGAACAGAGTACGTACGTTTACGTAATGTTCGTTTGCAATCTTTCTCTTCGTGGCCCAACCAGTTGCAGCGTTTGCATACCAGTCGAGGCTTGGGGCATTTGTTTGAGATGTGGTCATCTCCACCGCAATTATAACACTTCGTTCTTTGTGTTAGTGGGCGAGAATCGCGAGGTTTTCTGAATGGGGTACCAGACCCATTGGGATTATATCCCCTTGCGTTTACGTGTTTCCTGTCGTATGTTGACGTTGCTGTACATGGTTTCTCGTTTATGGTGGACAGAAACTCCTCGTAGAGCGTTTCGGGTGCATCGTAGCGCCCTGCTTTTGCTGCTGTCTTGTGCGTAGGATTATCTAAACCATCAATAAGACATGAAACTGCATCTTTACCTGTAATTTTACAAGTTTGTAGGAGTTCCATTTTACAATAATAGTATTGTAGCATAGTTTCGTTGGGTGATTTAACGCGATCAACCAATTTCCTAAGTGAAGTCGCAAAATCATTACTTTCTGGAAATGCACGACTTAGCATAGACTTCCACTCGTCCCAGCGGTAGTCATAAGATGGTAAGTTGTCGTACCAGCTTCTAGCCAGACCACTTAAACGCGATTGCATATAATATGTCTTTAATGATTCGTCCCAATTGTGAATTAGAGCTAATTGTTAAATCTTATGTAACCATTTATTAATACTTGTGTTAGGCTTACCTGGAGTAAACTCGGGTATACAGTCATTCTTTACTACATACCTTGTACTTGCTTGGTGGTTGTGTGAAGCGTCTGACTCGTTTTGTTTGTTGTTAACTAATTTTTCGACCAGACGTTCAAGTCGGCTTACCGTGTCCTCTTTACTAGGGTCGTTATGAGCGCTTCTAGAGCTGCTAGATGATGTGTGGCCTTCCACCGATCGTTCGCTTTGGTACCGTTCATTTCCGTTCCTCCGGTAGCGTTTTGGACTTCCGTCAGGACTAGAGTCACACTGGCGTTCTCGTCGCCTCTTATCACGACTTCGCGGCATAATATAATTGCATTACTTGAACTTGACACAATTTATAAGCACACTATATTGCACGTTATACACTCGTGGAAGCAATGAGCACTATCCCACTTCTGAAACTGTGAGCTTCGGTGTATAAAAATAAAACAAAGGATAAGTTTTTGAGAAAAGAGTTTATTATTGTAAATTCGTGCGTCCCACTCAACGTCACAAAACCAACTGCCGAACCTCGGCACGTAACTTAATAACAGATCCCCGACACGTAATACCTATAAACATATAACACCCTTAATTACTAGTTATGCTACTTTCTTTAACTAATCTATTATAAAATCATTGACGTAACCCGGCGCCTCTTTGGATGCTCACAATAGTATTAAAAGCACTAAAGTTAGTAAAATCCAGAGTCATGGTGATTGGTGGATGTTAAATTTATCATTCTTCCTGAATACTCAAAAATATATTTTGTGCGGATTATATAGATCACCTAGTAGTAGTATTCCACAATTTCTATCTTTTGTAGATGACTGGCTAACTAACCTTAATATCAGTGATGAAATATTAGTGCTAGTGGGTGACTTTAACATTGATTGGAAAACTAATTCTTTTTACAGTACGAAAATGAAAGACATATTTCAATTACATGGTAATAAACAATGTGCTCAGGATTATACGCGGATAACTCAAAGCTCTAGTTCATTGATAGATTATGTAGTTTCTAATGACTTTAATTTATGTTGTGAAGTAATGGACACGCCAAAAATTAGTGATCATCAAATAATAAAAATTCGTGTATGCAATATGAAGAATGCTAAACCTAATTTACAAGTTTTCCGTAAAAAGATTGATAAAAATAAATTACATAATTCATTACTAAATTGTAACTGGCCTTACTCAATAAGTAATGTCAACATATATTTTAATTTATTTTACAATAATATATCTAAAATAGTAAGTGAAAACTGTAAAACGATTGGTGTATTTAAGAACAAGAACAAATGGTTCAATTTAAATATAAGTAATGCTATTTTAGAACGTGATACAGCATATAAGAGATTTATGTACACAAAAAACAACACAGATTGGCAGATTTATAAGCAAAAAAGAAATATTGTAATTACTACGATTAGAAATGAAAAAAATATATATTATAATAACATAGTAGATAAATGTAAACATAATTCTGCATTGATATGGAGGAATTTAAAAGACATTTTGAATACAAATTATGTTAGAGATGAGTTTAGTTATGTTACTCTGAATAATGTTTCTTATTATAATATAAAAGATGTTGTTGAAATTTTTAATCAATATTACATCAGTAGTATATTAGAAGTAAGAAATTCAATTACTTATGAGCCCAATTCATTAAATATTGCTTTAAATCACGTAAATTTGATTGAAGATGTGGAATTAAAAGAGTTTAATATAATTTCTTTAAATGAATTAAGAGAAATAGTTTATTCACAGGCCAATAAAAGAAGTACTGATGATTTGGGCATAAATCTAATAAAGGAATATTTTCATATTATTGGATATCCACTACTAGAATTCATTAATATGTCTTTGCAGCAAGCTATTGTTCTCGATGCTTTAAAAAAATCTTTGATACGACCGATACCTAAAGTATCGGGCACTTCCAAAGTGGATGAATTTAGACCTGTTAATATGTTACCAGCGTGTGATAAATTATTAGAAATTTGGTTTATAAACAGTTAAGTCAATACTTTAATGAAAATGAATTACTTGTGTCAATGCAATCAGGATTTCGGTCGAATCATTAATTTGAATCAGTAGTAAATTTTTTAATTAATGAATGGAAGTTAATATTAGACAATAATGAAATGATATGTTCTGTATTTCTGGATTTAAAGATGGCATTTGAAACTATTGATAGAACGATATTAATCCAAAAACTTTATAAATATGGTGTAAAAGGTAAAGTAAATGAGTGGATCAGTAATTATTTCACAAACCGATATCAAGCCGTAAGAATAAATCATTTAACTTCAACAGAAATAGAGAACGTTATGGGGGTTCCACAAGGTAGTGTTCTGGGACCTTTATTGTTTTTAATTTACATTAATGATTTACCAAATATATTAAAATATTGTAAAATACATTTATTTGCGGATGACACGTTAATTTATTTTGAAGGCACACACCATGTTCATATAATTAATAAGGTAAATGAAGATTTAGTTAGTTTACATCATTGGATGAAAGTTAATAAATTAAAGTTAAACGTAAATAAATGTAAAGTTATGTTCTTTGGCACTAGTAGCCAATACATACGCATTTGAAATGAAGATAATATTAAGATTGTAGTTAATGATACGTTTATTGAAATTGTTGAGGAAATAAAATATCTTGGTGTTGTAATTGACAGAAGATTAAAATTTAACATACACGTGCAATATTTATGTAAAAAAAATCGCCAAAAAACTTAATTATTTCAATAGAATAAGTAAATATTTGTCAATCTGGACCACTCTAATCATATATAATACAATTGTATTGCCGCACTTCACATATTGTAGCACAATACTTTTTTGGTGCACCAAAACCGATTTAGAAAAACTCCAGAAATTACAAAACCGCGCAATGAGAATTATTCTCAAATGTAATAAATATACTGCTGTAGATACAATGCTACGTTCTCTAAATCGGTGTTCTATAAATGCATTTATCGAAATTAATGTATTGATTTTTATATATAAAGTTATTAATAATAAGTTACCAAATTACTTAAATATTAACTTAAAAACAAGAAAAGACGCACATAATTACTGTACGCGACAAGAACAAAACTTTCACATTCCTAGAGCCAATAAAACAAACACTGCGAATTTGATATTTTGTAAAGGAATAAAAATGTTTAATATGTTACCAAATGATGTTAAAGAATCTAATTCCTTAAATGTTTTTAAAAAAAGATTAAAGGAACACTATAACAACAAAACCAACTGGTTGTTAATATCTTTTGTTTATACATATTTGTAATTATAAGTATTGTATTAGCCTTGCTAATTAAATAAACTATTCTATTCTATTCTATATACACAGTGTGTCCCATTTAAGGTACGAATGCATTGGCATCTCGAGAACCGTAAGAGATACGAGGTTGGTTGAATTAGACGAAAGTTGCCTCTTTAGTGGTGCACTTTGAACATGTATTTGTCTCCAATTTAATTGAAAAAATTTTGCGATTTTCTTTTTTTGCTGATAATTTCGTTGTATGGAAGTCCGGTCCTGGTATACGAGCGAAACAACATTAAATAACGCACTCCGAAACTAAACTCCTAGGAGAAGTATCGAGCCCGTTATTTGAAAAATAAATACAAGAAACGAAGAAAGGAAAAGCCAAAATCAAGAATCTGAAAAATATAACGTGAAGGTCAGTGATGAAAAAGAAATAGAAAGAGCCGAGAGGAACATAACCTCTGAGGGGAAAGCCAGGGTGACAGTCCTAGCGCGGCTCACACTCAAGCTAAATAATAGCGCGCACGCGCGAGAGGTGCGGACTACAACTAGAACTAGACAGGGCCGCACTCAGCGCATTGGCACATGCAGAAATTTAGGAAATGAACAGAGAAAACAACGACAGCGACAGCTCTACTTCAGACGAGCAAAAGAGGAAAAGAACAAACGAAAACATCAATATCTTTCAACCAAATAAAAAATTAGCCAGATCTCCACAGAAAAGAAGAGAAGCGGAGAAAACAAAAGAAATGGAAGAAAGAAAAGAAATGTTCAAAACAATGATGGGAGAGATAGGAGAAATAAGAAAAGAGCAGCAAATGTACAGAGAAGAAATGAAAACAATAAAAGAAGAAAACGCAAAACTAAAAGAATCGCTCAACTTCATGCAGAAGAAGATCGACAAAATGGAAAAACTCGAAAGGAAAAACAACATTGTGATTAAAGGAAAAAAATTTCAGGGTACTAACCTCGCCAGGGAAATTGAAGAATTTATAGAAAGTACTATGGAAATACAAGTGAGAGTATCAGATGTAAGAACGATTGCAATAGGAACTGACAAACACCTAAACATAGTAAAACTAGCAACCTGGTATGACAAAAAAGAGATAATGACACACAAACATAAATTAAGGAGCACCGAAATATACATAGAAGAAGATTACAACAAGGAAGAAAGAGACATACAAAAAGAAATAAGGTTGATAGCTAAGGAAGAAAGAAAGAAAGGGTCGAGAGTCAAAATAGGTTACAAGAAACTAATCAAAGGAGACGAAGTCTGGGAATGGGAAAGCAACGAAGGGAAACTGATGAAAAAAAAGGACGAAGCAAAGGCCTCAAAAAACGAGTAAAGACATAGTCATGCCGAACAGGAATCAACACGAAACATACAAAAGCAAAGAAGAAGGATGGATATACACAAAATAAATAAGAAACACCTGAAGTTCAGAACTATTAAACTAGCAACATGGAACGTTAGAGGAACTTACACCACAGGGGCACTAAAGCAAGTAGCACTAGAACTTAAAAGATACAAAATATCAATAGCTGCCGTACAAGAAACAAAACAAAAGAGCAAAGAAATCACTGAGGAAGAGGACTACATTTTCCTGAACAGCGGAGGAGAGAACAGAAGATTGGGTACAGGATTTCTAGTAGAAAAGAGTCTAAAGGGAGCAGTTATAGAATTCAGACCAGTAACGGACAGAATATGCCACCTAAGACTTAGGCTCAATAACAGAAAATTAAGTATATTAAATATACATGCACCAACTGAAGATAAAGACCTTGAAGAAGGACAGAATACTATGAAACAATTGAAGATCAGTACCAACAAATTCCAAGATATGATATAAAAATAGTAATGGGCGACGCAAATGCCAAGATAGGAAAAGAACAACAGTACCAACCTACCATAGGTAGAGAGAGTAAACACAATACTACAAACCAAAATGGGGAGAAGCTGATAGAATTTGCAACACAAAACAAAATGATAATTAAGAGTACATACTATAAGCACAAAAAAATACACAAAGGTACATGTACACATATTGATAGACCAAAGCAACAGCCATTTAATTACCAACGTCAGGAGTTACAGAGGGGCAGAAGCTAACACAGATCACTTTCTAGTCCAAGCAAATATGAACGGGAAGTGGAACCGAGCAAACAGATCCAAAGAAACCCAGAGAAGATACAATACTGGAAAACTCGAAACCGAAGAAATAGCCGAACAATACGAAGCAGAAGTAGAGAAAATATAGAAACACACAAATCCGGAAATACGATAGAAGAAAGTTGGCAGAAGATACAAAACGGTATAAGAGCAGCAGCAGAGAAAGTATTAGGTACAGAAACAACAATAAGAACAAAAAATAATTGGTTTGACGACGAATGTAAAGAGTTGATAGAAAAAGGAAGACAAGTAAGAACAAAGTACATTAGAACCAGAGCAGAATCTGATCGTCTCGAATATCAAGAGCAGAGAAGAAACTATAAAAAGATATGCATAAAGAAAAAAGGACAGAAATTAAAGAAACAAATGCTAGACATAGAAGAAACATACAACAAGAAGGAAATAGGAAATTTCTACCAGAATATTAAAAAAGAGAAAAGAGCTAACAGAACAAGAACTATATACTACCGTGATAAACAAGGAAAACTAATAGGAGATGAGGAAGCTAAACTTAGAAGATGGGCTGAATATTTCGAAGAACTTCTAAATGTAAACGAAACTAATTTAAATACGAGTACAGACGAAAACAACGAACTGGACGCGAGCCATATACCCGAGCCAACACCAGAAGAAATCGAGAGTATTATAAACAACATAAAGAACAATAAAAGCCCAGGTGATAATGAGCTGCCAGCAGAATTAATCCAATTCGGAGGCGAAAAGCTGAAGCAGGAAATATATAAGTTAATAAAAACATGTTGGAAGGAAGAACAAATACCACAATCATGGAGGCAAGCAGTATTGTGCCCTATATATAAAAAAGGTAACAACTCGAATTGTGAAAACTACCGAGGCATAGCACTGCTAGACGTGGTATACAAAGTAATGGCAACATGGATCAACCAAAAATTAAAAGGGGAAATGGAAAACATAGTAGGAGAATACCACGCAGGATTCAGAAAAAATAGATCAACAACTGATCATATCTTTGTGCTAAAAGAGCTACAAGCCACACACTACGAAAAAAGATGGTCCATGCATGCGCTCTTCATCGATTTCAAGCAAGCATATGATTCAATCAACAGGAAAGAACTAGTAAAAGCATTGGAGGAATTAAGAATATCTAGGAAGTTAGTAAGATTAGTAAGCACAACAATCCAAAACACAGAAAGCAGAGTAAGGGTAGACGGGCAAAAATCAGAACTCTTTAGTGTGAAAACAGGGCTAAGACAAGGGGACCCGCTATCCTCCACACTATTTAACCTGACTCTAGAGACTATAATGAGAAGAAGCAAGCTAAACAGAACAAATCTGATTTATGACAGAAGACACCAGTGCCTGGCATTTGCAGATGATGTCGTAATCATCACTAAAACAAAAAAAGAATTGGAAGAGGTAACAAAAAGACTAATTTACGAAGCAGGAAGACTAGGCCTCAAAATCAACACAGAAAAAACGAAATACATGAAGATGGACGCGAAGAAAGGTAATGTCGAAACGAACTTAAGCATAACCACGAACCAAAGACAAGAATACAAATTTGAAGAAGTCTCCAGTTATACATATCTAGGAGTTAAAATCAAGGCTAATAATGAAATGAAAGAAGAAATCAAAGAAAGGTTAACAAAAGGAAACAGAACGATAGCAGCTATGCACAACCTAATAACAAGTAAAGACATATCCCAAAACGCAAAAAAACAGCTATACAAAACAGTAATAAGACCCACGATATTATACGGATCCGAAACCTGGACATTCACAAAGAACGAAGAACAAACACTACAAATATGGGAACGTAAATTATTGAGAAGAATAATAATAATAATAATAATAATAATATATATTTATTGCCCAACAGAAAACCAGTTACAGGGCTAAATTACAATCATACAAAAAATATTTACTGCAGAATAACAAAAGTTTTGATAAACAAAATAATACATAAATTACAGAAACACATCATCAATGTGAAGTTCTGCGTTTCGGCACATAATGTGGATTGGGGAGCGCTGTAGAATATCGGTGCGGGTTCCTGGTAGATAAAATGTACTTTCGTGCCTTGCAGTTAGCCTGGGAATATATACTGGAACACAAGACAGTAGATATGGGGCATCAACTTTATTATGGAGTAACATCCACAGGAATCTGGCGCTGTAAGTTTCTCTCCTGAAAGTCAAGGATGTCATTGAATGGAGCTGAAGGAGGGACTCTTGGTCAGTTCCTCTGGATGGATATGCATTATAAACTTTATATGATAAAAATTTGAGGAATTTTCTGTGTATTCGATCCAAAGTTAAAGTCTGATAAGCATAAAATGGGTACCAAATGATACTAGCATATTCCAATTTACTAATTACATAGGCAAAATATAAAGATTTCAATAAGGTAACGTCATGAAACATTTGACTTATTCTCATAAGAAAACCGAGAGTCTTACTGCAAGAAGTATAAATATTGTTAATATGTTCGCTAAAATTAAAATTTTCAGTGAAAGTAACACCCAAATCTTTGATCACGTTTTTACGTTCAAGTACTGTACCAAGCATATCATATTCATATTGTATGAAAGTTGATCGACGACAGTAAGTTACGATGCAGCACTTCTCGACGTTTAGTTGAAGTTTGTTGGTATTGCTCCAGTTTATTAAAATGTCAATATTTCTTTGCAGTACTAGAGCATCATCGAGTGAAAATATAGTGCAATATATTTTAATATCATCAGCATATGCCAATACAGGACAAGAAAATGAATTAATGAGTTCGTTGATAAATAAAACGAATAGTAAGGGTCCGAGATTGGATCCCTGAGGGACCCCAGATGAGGGTATAAAATTGAATGAACTGTATCCATTGTAGTATACGTACGCTACTCGATTATTGAGATATGATTCTAGAAGACTGACGAGAGATGGAGCTGCGCAAAAAGCACTAATTTTTGCAAGTAATAATCCATGATCTATAGAATCAAATGCTCGGGAAAAGTCAGTATAAATGGTGTCTACCTGACCACGTACATCTAATACTCCCGAAACGTATTGGGAGAAACAAGCTAAGTTTGTTGTGGTTGATCTACCTTGCATGAAGCCATGTTGATCTAGTGAGATGAAGGAACGTATGTTGTGATAGAGAGTATTATAAATAACCATCTCAAAAAGTTTTGCAAAGTTATTAAGAATCGATATCGGGCGATAATTTTTAATACAAGATTTGTCGTTTTTTTTGAAGACAGGTGTGATTCTCGTTTTCTTCCAACGCACAGGAAAGCATGATGTTTTGATAGCTAAATTAATTAGAATGGCTAATGGTTTCGCAAGAATGAATCGGGTGTCTTTAATTAGGAAACAAGGAATTTGATCTTCACCGGCTGTTGTTTTATTAGAGAAAGATGCCATTAACGGAAAAAGATCATCCTCCTGAATAGAATTGATAGTAAATGGTGGATGATTACTGCATTCTTGTGGTTTATCATAAGAAGAACTAAGTGTGAAAAAATCTGAAAAATAATTGGCAAAAGCGTTTACAATGTCTTGTGGTGTATCGTACTCGGAAAAATCGTCATAAAGTTTACCAGGAATGCGTGTACAACCTTGTTTTATATTAACAAATTTCCAAAGATCCGCGGGGGTTGACTTAATATTTTCTTCAACAGTGCGAATATAAGAGTTATACGCTTCATTAATTTGCAATTTAGTAAGAGATCTTAATCTTTTATATTCGTATAAATAAATTTGTTTTTTATTTCTTTTCCATTTCCTTCTGAAATATTCTTTAGTTTTAAGATTATATTTAATTTCAGTGGTAAACCACGGTGGATGAGTTGATTTGTGATACTTATGCTTGGGTACAGATTTATTAAAAATTCCATAAAGTGTATCATAGAATTTACTTACAGCATCATCAACATTTTTAAAGTCATTTAGACAGGACCAGTTTGTGTTACAGATATCGCCATACAATTGATTAAAATTTGCTTTACGAAAGTTGTAGTATAAATTATCAGCTGATGGAAAATTTAATTGTTTATGGCAAGGAAATATTTCGAAGGAGCATAACAACGCAGGATGATGAGTATCTTCTGGAACCAGTGGGGAATCTGACTTGTTTATATCTATATCAACATTTAAGTTAGATAGGACAAGATCTAGTTTAATTCCATTAATATTTTCTACAGAGTTATATTGAGTAAGATTTAATATATTACAAAATGATTTAAAGCAAGAACACTTAGCACAATTTACCGAATTATCGTATAACTTCGGAAGATTAAAATCACCAGCAATAAGAACGCATTCATTAATAATGAGATTTTCAAATGCATCCATAAAGGTTTCGTAATCATGAGTATTTATATCAGGCGGAATGTATAGAGCACATAGAATACAAGAACTACTTCCAAAGTAACATTTACAGGCCACAATATCTATTAAAGGACACATGTTACTCAAGTTTGATGTGTCAAAAATATTATAAGTAATATGATTTGCTAAAGCGACTAGAACACCACCACCTTTAGATCGTCCAATTTGAGAGAATTTTCTATCGCTGCGAATAACTGTATAATTGGGTGGGAACAACTCTGCATTGTTAAAGGAAGAATTCAGCCAAGTCTCAGACAATATAATAATATCAAAAGATACGGCACAACAATTAACATAAAATAAATGACACTTAGAACCTAGGCCCCTGGTATTCTGGTAATAACAATTTAATAAGACAGGACTGTTGGGCAAATTTAGTTTTCCGACTTGATAATTTTAGGCACACCGTTATAATATTTAATACTAATATCTGTTTCACCTTTATTTATACGAGAGTTTAGCTCTTCTTTAACAGATTTATAAAATTCAATTTGGCTTTTAGTACGGTCACGAGAAATAGACAGGTTAGTCCAACAATCTTGCGATTTGATCCTATTTATATTTTTAAATATCTTGTTAACATCATCACGTGAAGACAGTTGTATTTTAATAGGACGAGCACGAGATGTTGTCCTATCGTAGCGACCAAGACGAGAAATATTAATGCCAGAAGAAGTATTAATATCAGCCTTCGAAAGAAGATTGTTAGCTAACCTTTCATCTGCATCTAATTGCTGTTGCTTTGAAAAAGAATTATTCTCTACAGAACCAAAAATCAAAACATTAAATGCGCGCTTATCTCGTTCAGATATTTCTTGAATTATATTCTCTGTCATTAGGAGTGTCTGAGAGTGAGATATTGTACTATTTTCGTTAGTTATTTTAATTTTCTTCAGTTCAGCGATATCATTCTGTAACTGAATTATCACTGCCTTTAAACTATCAATGTCGCTGCCTAAATTTATACAGGAAATGTAATTCCATTTTAAGCCTGATTTAGTGTTTTGAATTCTTCGAGCTTCAGTAGAAAAAATATCTACACAATCTATGTTGAAATGCTTAGTGCACACCGAGCATTTTACAATTCTATGAGCTTTAGTTTGTTTATTGCAACAATTGCATGGGATATCAGCCATTTTATATATATATATATAAGATAAAAAAAAACAATGAAAAAAAATATTTTCCAAAAAAATATAGAACAACACCCTGTACAGTAATTATTATCAAGCACCCAGTACAACACAACTGAGCTGATACATGAAAGTGAGAGTTAATTTAATTAGGAAGTAAGCAAGTGCTGACACTGCTCCTCCGCACAACCACGGCAACTCGCCTTAAGAAAAAATTAAAAATGAAGAAAACTCACCCCCACTGTAACAGCT
Source organism: Poecilus cupreus (assembly GCA_963942605.1). Taxonomy (NCBI): domain Eukaryota; kingdom Metazoa; phylum Arthropoda; class Insecta; order Coleoptera; family Carabidae; genus Poecilus; species Poecilus cupreus. The sequence continues at coordinate 22,008,963 of OZ012713.1, read as the reverse complement.
GTCAACAATATTATCTCCAACACATAGAACGTAAATAATGGAATCCACCGATACCAAAATCAGCAAAAACTTCAAGTAGTAAACCAAGAAAAAACAACAAAAGCTACAGAGCCAAAAACAAGCGTCAACGCAGACAATGTGCAGCAAATTCGTAATATATATAATATACGGAGAAATAAAGGAAAACGACCAGTGGAGAAGAAGAACGAACAAGGAAATAGAAGAAGCTTTCGGTGAGTCAAACATCACTACGCAGATAAGAATGCAAAGAATAAGATGGCTAGGACATGTAGTAAGACAAACAGAAGAGAGACTACTAAAAAGTGTCCTAAACCGGATGAAAGGAGGTAAAAAGAAGAAAGGCAGACCCAAAAAAGATGGCAAGACGAAGTAGAAAGAGACCTAGACCTGATCGGACAAAAGGACTGGAGAAGGATGGCAGTAAACAGAAATGAATGGAAGAAAATAGTCCAAAAAGCCCAGGGCCTCCAAGGCCTGCTGAGCTAAAATATATAATTTCGTTGTATAACACAATACGAGATTTTGGTTTGCACTTTCTTATGACACTTTTTAATGGTGAATTTGTAGAAGTACTCAAAATTTTTATATCTAATCATTAACGATTTACTGGTATCAACTTTCCTTTTTCATATGGAGGTCATAGTAAACCATGACTGTTTTGAATAGAGATTTTTTTTTGCTTTACAACGATATAAAACACTGATCAAATATTTTTATAATTAATAGAAAAATTAACAGAATATGTTATTTATAACAAAATTGAATTGAAAAAAGTGCATCATAAGTTGCTATGGAAGAAAATAACAATTTCAGACAATTCAAAAATAATTTACGAAAACTTTGTCATAAATATTCTATTAATTGACTATTTCGATTCAAGCACTTCTGCGCCTTTCATTCTGTTTTTTTTCTATAACTTACTTAACATTTTTGGATTAATCTGATTTAGAATTTTTTACTGTGGCATGTCGTAGTACATTTTCATTCTAATGTTCCCAAATAAAGAGTTTATATTCTTATTAACTCTATAATTGTGTATCTTTTGTCCTCCAAATCGAACATTTAATTACTGTACTAAGACCTGTGAATTGTGAGCTGAAGCTCCGCCCTACCGGAACCACATTTTTTTATATTTGACAAAGTGGCAATGTATGTAAAATATCTGCATATCATTTTGTTACATATTTAAATATATATGGCTATTTAAATTTTCGTTAATTATGATTTAGCCAATAGTGGAATTCTTAGTATTCCACACCATACAATGAAACTGAATTTAACTCGATGACGAGGTTCAATTATTTATTAAAAAATATTCCATAGCAGCCTACGATTCAATTTTTTTTATTTCAAATTTATTATAAATAACAAATTTCGTAAATTTTTTGATTAAAAGTTGATACCAGTAACACGTAAATGTTTAGATGTAAAACAATTTTGAATACTTCTGCAATTTCACTTAAAAAAGTGTCATAAGAAAGTGTAAACAAGAATCTAGTATTATGTCATATATCAGCAAAAAAAGAAAATCGCTAAATTTACATTTTAGCCAATATCTAGTGACCTATGCATTCAATTGGAAAACAAATACATGTTCAGACTACCCTACTAATTAACCAACTTTCAGCCTTATTCTCGTAACCATTGATAATCGAGTAAAAATTGTTGAGCGAACAATATTGCTAACCGAACAAAAAATTGCTAAAATAGTATTCCGGTGACCAAAACATATTGTTTGCCTAACAACACATTGCTAGTATATATTGTTCAGTTTCCGTGGTGAAATAGTTGCCGGAACTACTTCAACAATTATTGTTGTAAAACATCAAAATGGCAAATCCCGCATTTTTGTTACTGGCGGCAGCAATTGAAGATGAAGAAGAAAGGTTAATATTTTTAATTTATAATAATCTATTTTCTATACTATAAATAATTTAATTTCAGACATGAGCTAATGATTTTGCAACGAGAAATACGTGACGATAGTGATCCCTTGAGCATGCCGGAAGATATTTTTCGTGGAATCTATAGATTGTCACGGGAACTGGCACATGATTGGATTGTATAATTAGCTCCACACTTGCAACGTATTCAACGAGCTGCAATTGCCATTCCAGAACAATTAAAATACCTAGTAGCATTACAGTTTCTGTCCCAAGGTAGTTATCAAAAGTGTATAGGACAAAACCATAAACTGCCCATGAGTCAGTCTTCAGTCAGTAGGTGCTTATCAGATGTAACTCGAGCAATGAATGACCATATGGCATATTAAATTAAATTTCCAACATCAGTCGAAGAAAAGGCAAGGGAAAAGATACTGTTCATGGAGGTTGTAACGTTCCAATTTCGTCCTTTGATCCTATTTTCCAAAATCCTAGAATATTATCCTTTCCTTCAATCTTTTCATTCTAACCTAAAAATATAGTTTAACTTAGTAAAATAAATTCAGTAGTATTTCACAATTAAAATAACACCTACCTTAGTTTTGTTTCCTCTTTCACCATCACGCCATTTCATTTTGTAATTTTTATAATTTAGCTTCATTTACTTAATTCTTTGTTGGTAAATAATTTTGTTGTTGACATTTGTTAATTTAATTTGGTTCCTTGTTTTACCGTTGCTGTTTGAGCGCGCCACATACTGTAGCGATATTTATTTAAAATAACCTTTGGTCAAAGATATTAGTTTTACATTTTAAGTAGTTGCATTTATCCATTACCCTATCCTATTTCCCTGAAGTTGTGAATATTACAATCATCGATTGTTATGTTTGTATCTATTTTCTGAATTCGTTTTCTTCATTTATTCCGCCCAGATTGAAGCAACCCTTCTTACCGGGATGCATTTCATTCTTCGTGATTGGGTTATAATGTAAAAACGCCCTTGGTTCGACGCAGCAATTTGATGCAAACCTATTAAATTTAATTAGTAAAATGCATGACAAAACTAGATTTTCTTTCAAGTAATTATGTTTAACGGTTTTTATCAGCCATTGTTTTGAGTACTTTCAACCTCGAAAGTAGTGCTATTTTTTTGAGAATTCAATTTTGTGATTTGCAATCAGTTTGCGTAAATTTTGAAAACCATTGTTGGGATTCGAAGTAGCACCACCATTTGGAATTTGTTTGAGTATTTTGAATAATTCTACGGATTTATCCGGATTAAATTTCGAGCAAGATAACTCTCTACGCTTTAAAACCGCACAAGATCTCAGGTAAATTAATTTTAAAACCCGTTTTGCTGCGAAGACCCGCCTTTTTACATTGACCTAATTACAAATTTATTTCCAGGTTTTTTTTTCTACGTTTACGTTTTTTCTTACGTTTACGTTTTTAATTTACGTTTACGTTTTTAATTTACGTTTACGTTTACTTTTACGTTTACTTTTGTGTTTGGTTACACTTTGAGTTTCCGTTGAAACTCATATGGTTCATCTATTCTTCATCGTGAATTCGTATTCCAATTAACCATTACGAGTACGAATCATTCCATTGTCCATCCTGCGAATGACGTCACCTCGATTCGAGCATCGCTCCATCGCTACGAGCCTTGCGCCATCTTGGACATCATTCGTCAGCGGATTGCCACTTCGGGAAGCTTCGAGCTCATCCGCCAACCGGCCTTCAGCCTCGTCGCCCGTAGCGCTGTTCACTACCATCGTCTGGATCTCAGCTCAGCTAAGCGAACCATTTTATTTTCTCATTTATTTTGAACTGTTTACTATTATTTATGTTTGACACTCAGCGTCCATTGACAGTTTATTACGTTAATTATTTTATGTTAATTTACTCACTGACTGTTAGGTCTAGTCAAGTGTTTCATATTGATTCACTAGATCACATTTGTTTGTGCGTTGATGCACGGTTAGTGTGTTGTTCGTGCGTCGTGTTAGTGATTAGGGCCGCGCTTGCTCTAATTCCGCGCTCGCGTCGCGTTCGCTGGTACCACCGAGCCGCCGTGATTTTATTATTAGCGCCTTTTGTTCATCTAGGCAACTGCGCCAACTTAGCCGTCCTAGACACTACGGAAACACAACGACCCACTACTTTAGTTCACCTTATTTTGTTTTTTTCTACAGTCATTTTCCTCTTGACTAGATTCGTTACGGAAAAGTTTAATAGTTTGTTTAATATTCTGTATACTTACCTCGCTTTTCTTTAAATTAATATAGCTGTCAAGTTTACTCGTGAATGCGTAATATTCTTTTGATTGCCATTTTCTCACCCCTTCCTAATCCGAGCTCGATTTATTTGTCGGTCAACGAAATTAGGTTGGACCGCTTGAGGCTCTGGCCGACTGGCGCCCTCAACAATAACATTCCCCGACTCACCCCATCTTCACTGAGTTTAGCCGAGGTTCAACCCTTAAGATCCCGGGTTCGATATAGCAACGTTGGCACGCCGAGTGCAAACACGTAGCATTAAAATTTTGGCACCCAACGTGTGGGGCCTACGTAGCAAATTTTTTTTCGAACGTGAGGCCTTATATCACATATTTTGCATTGCACTATCGTACGTATAGAATTTGGCATTGTAGTTTTGACATCTGCAAGTTGTTTTATTTCTCGAGTAAGAGATACCTTCGACAATTATTTTTCCAAGTAAAGACAGCAAGAGGAGCTCAAATTCATTTAGAGGGTTTTCTTGTAGTAAACCACTACCTGTTAAATTTCTGTTTATAAGATTTACTCTAGCTTTACGTTTCACAAAATAACTCCAGTCCGAAAAAATCTATAGTTGAAAGAAAAATTAAAAATGAAATATTGAATATAAATATTAATGTACCTTTTTCCAGTTACTTTTGTTGTGTTTCGGCCCTTTTTCATTATTTAACAACGTAGTTAGGATGCCCCAATGATAATCAGTGTTTTTTTTTATTGTTGCTTATACTATAAAATATTTCTCGATTATCCCGTAAATATTGTAAATATGTTGCATACTGATCATGCGATGTGACATTACGGGTTTTTATAACTAAAATAATACAAATAATTATGAAATGTACAGAAACTATATTGAAATATATAAAAGTAACAAGCATTTAAGCATATTATAAAATTAAAAATAAAAATATTCTAAGAGGAACCAAAATATAATTATAATTGTAACATTTATTCGTAACCTAAACGATCTATAATTTTTGGTCGAGGACGTCAGCGACACGATTTATTGCTGCTGCCACATCTTCCAGTGACGATGCAATAGATAGTAAACCGTTAGTTAAAACTTTTTGTTGTTCTTCGAAAGTTTTAACAAAATTTGTCGATTTTCTCGTTTTCTTACCTGGATGAAAATATTTTATATTAGGGATGAAAAGAAAAAAGAAAGTATAACAATACACAAAACTCGAATTCTCCGTTGAGGTGATTCAGATGATGATTTGATGTTGTTATCTATTTTAATAATAGATTGAATTATTTTTACTGCATATATCTAGAATAAATATAAATAGGTACGTACCTTCATTGTCACTTTTATTTTCTGGAGGTATCACACTTGTTGAATCCAATATATTCGGTTCTTCAAACATCTCGTTCAAATCTACCATATCTACAGACTATAATACAGTCCTTGTAAACAAATTCTAATTTTTCATTATAATTATAGAGTTACCTGAGGTTGAATCTCGTATTCGTTGTTTTCTTCATTCACAGGCTACAAATGAAATGTTTCTACTTAAAATATTTGTATTAAAAAAATCTCTCAAATCACTAAACCTGAGTTTGTTGCTTAATTCCCATTTCGTGTGTTTCTAGAACGCCTGTAACAACAACAGATCCTATTACATCAATTAAAGATTTTTCAATCTCCTTCAATTCTTTTTTCGCCCTTGCACGTTTTTTCACATTGAATTTCCATTCAGCGAATGACTGAAATATTTTAAATGTACATATGTAAAGAAAGTTACTTTCTTCAATTTGAATTTGCCGCGCTTCTCAAGCTCCGCGCGCCTATAGATTGATTACCGTTAGATGGAGCGATAAGTACGAACATCAGAAGAATCGAAGATAGTTCCAATATAGTAAATACAAAGAAATAAAGTTTGTAGTTGGAGATATTTTGTAAAGTAGTGTAAATAGAGAAACGGTAATAGTAAACTTTAATTGTCGTTTCTTTGTTTACAGGTAAGATTGTAAATAGTGTAAATAATTGTTAAATAGTGAATAAAATTTCCTCTTTGTTTACAGAGAAACACATTTTGGTTTACTTTTAATCCTATTAAAATAATTGTCTTATAAAACGACAATTTTTGTTTACAATGGTGAGAAGATTACAATTCGCATTCCAATATGTGGTATCGCAAAAAGACAAAAAGACAAGTATTGTTGCTATAACCACAATTACAACAGAGGATAACAAGGAATATGTGTTGCCTCAAGAAATGAGATTTGTAAGTGAACATGAAGACCTTACGAAGACCGATGTTTATAAAAGAGTGAGAAAAAGTTTTACTCAAAGAGGTCAACACAGAACAGTGTGGATCACACTAACAAAGGAAATGGAGCAGACATACTTTGATGAAGAGGGTAATATAATGTTTAATGATTTGTATTTAGAACAAATAATAAAAACAGACGAAGTAGAATCCACTCAGAAGAAAGAAAGTCAACTTAATTTAAAACACATAGCAGAGAAGTTTATGATCGAAAAATTTACATCTAAACATTCAAATGGAAAACAATGGTTGGAGATATTTGAGAAAGAATGTAGAAGGTTTGAAATCAATGAAGATAATACAAAAATTGAGATATTAAGGCTATTCCTGGATAAGTCATGTTCAGATTGGCACTCAGCAACCCTCACAATATTGACAATGGAAGCTGAATGGTCTGAATGGAAAGAGAGATTTCTGGAATCATTTGCAGATAAAGGATGGAGTACAGGAATGTATGCTATATCTTATAGATATAAAGAAGGTTCTTTGATTGAATACGCTATGAGGAAAGAGAAGCTATTGCTAGATATGGACAATGACATTAGTTCAAAGACCCTAGTGTTGCTTATAGCAGCAGGATTACCGGAGTTTATTAGAAATAAGATAGATAAAGAAAATTGTAAGAACTCGACGCAATTATTGCATGAAATCAGAAAATGTGAAAATTTTGTGAATAAAAATAGTTTTACAAAAAAAGAAAGAAGATAGGCATGATATCAAGAAGAGATTTGAAGGAAAACAACCATGTAAGAATTGTGAAAGCTTAAATAAAGGTATTAGATATCATCCTGAAGACTCATGTTGGTTTAAGAAGAAAGAAAGAAATGAAGGTAGAGTGCTAGGAAGCGACTCAGTCTTAGAAGTAAATCTAAATACAGAAGCAAAAAACGAATAATCACACCATTGATTAAAGTAAAAATTTTATTAGAAGATAAGTTAGAGATAAACGGAACATATGACCCAGGTTCCCAAGTCTCTTTAATAAATCCAAAATTAGTTAAGATAAAGAAAAAGACAGAAGATGTAAATAAAATATTTTTAAAAACAGTCAATGGTGTGACACATACAAAAGGTTTAGTAACTATGAAAATAAAAATCTTTGACATAGAGGAATACATTGATGTATTCATTGTTGAGAAAAATGATTTTGAAGACTTTCTCATAGGATTAGATATTATAAAAAAAGTTCAAATTAATTCAAGATGAGAATCTACAAATATCACAAAAGAAATGATAGATACAAAAAATTAAGATAGACAATAAAGATAATGAAATTAAAAAGTGTTTAGTAAATTTTAATGAACACACAGAGACCGATGAATTTCAGATAAATTTAGAACATCTAGATAATATAAAAAAAATAAGATTGAAAAATTAATTGAAGAATATAAGACTGTATTTGCAAAGGACAAATACGATATTGGCACGGTAAAGGATTATGAGGCAAGAATAGAATTAATACTAGACAAATATTGCAGTAAAAGGCCTTACAGGTGTTCAATAGAAGATAAAAAAGAAATAGAAACACAAGTGGTAAAGCTATTAGTGAAAAATTTGATTTGCTGCACCAGTAACTCTGGCATACAAAAAAGATGAAGGAAAGAAAAATCGTCAGTGCATTGATTTTAGAGACCTGAACAAGAATATTGTTCCACAAGCTCAACCATTCCCACTTATAGACGACTTAATAATTAAAACTAGAAACTGCAAATATTTTACCACACTGGATATAAACTCGGCCTTTTGGTCAATCCCACTCCGAATCGAGGACAAAAAAAAGACTGGTTTCGTAACGCAGGAAGGTCACTACCAATGGACGTGTTTACCATTTGGTCTAAAAACGTCACCAGCAATATTCCAAAGGATCCTGAGTAGCATATTAAGGAAACATAAATTAACAGAATTTACAGAAAATTATATCGACGATATATTAATTTATTCACCAACATTTGAAGAACACATCAGACATATAGAGCAGGTAATAGAAGCAATTATAAGAGAAGGCTTTAGATTGAAAATAAAAAAATGCTCATTCGCTGCGAACTCAGTAAAATACCTGGGGCACATCATAGAAAACAACACAGTAAGACCAATAAAAGATAATCTAATCTCAATTCAGAATTTTCCAACTCCCAAAACTCAAAAAAATATCAGACAATTTTTAGGAAAAGTCAACTTTTACCACGAATACATACCAAATAGTTCAATAACGTTAGATCCATTACACAGATTATTAAGAAAAGATGTAAAATTCATATGGTCAGAACAATGTGAGAAGTCATTTACAGAAATAAAGAAATTATTATGTTCTCAACCAGTTTTAGAAATATTTGATAAAGATTTGCCAATACAAATTTACACAGATGCATCTCTAGAAGGAATTGGCGCAATACTAAAACAATTACAAATAGATGGACGAGAAAAACCAGTAGCGTACTTCTTGAAGAAGTTAAATGAGTCCCAAAAAAGAAAGAAAGCAACATATCTGGAGTGCCTGGCAATCAAAGAAGCAGTAAAATATTGGCAACATTGGTTAATTGGAAGAAGGTTTGAAGTATACTCGGATCACAAACCGCTTGAAAACCTGAACATAAAAGCGAGAACAGATGAAGAAATAGGTGAATTAACCTACTACCTATCACAATATGATTTCTAAATAAAATATGTACCGGGTAAAGATAACGCTGAAGCAGACTGCTTAAGTCGAAATCCAGTACTAGAACCGATTGAAAACACAGAAGAGGCTCTAACAATAGTAAACCTAACACAAACAGATGAAATAAGAACAGACCAAGAAAAGAATGAAATAATACAAAAAATGGAATCAAAATTAATAAGAAAAAACGGAATATTTTATAAGAAAATTAGAAACAAGGAAAAAATAATCTTGTCAGAAGAATTCAGCATCAAATTAATAAAAGAGATTCACAGAGAATGGTGCCATACAGGTATTAGACAAACCATGAACAGAATATGTCCCTACTATACATCAAAGAATCTAACAGGAAATATAAAAAAAAATATGCAAAAATTGTGACATATGCATAAAGAACAAAACAAGAGGCCAAAGTAAATTTGGATTAATGTCTCACTTGGGACCAGCGACCGAACCGTATGAAATAATGTCTATAGATACCATTGGAGGATTTGGAGGACAAAGATCAACAAAAAAATACCTCCACTTATTGGTCGACCACTACACGAGATACGCATTTATTTTAACCTCAAAGACGCAGAATGCAACAGATTTCATCAAACTAGTTCAAAACGTGTTAGAAACTGATAAAATTGGGATGATACTAACGGATCAATATCCGGGGATAAATTCAAAGGAATTTAAAGAATTTCTAGAAAAAAAGAACGTTAAACTAATATTTACGGCAGTTAATACACCATTTTCAAACGGCTTAAATGAGAGACTGAATCAGACTCTAGTCAACAAAATAAGATGTAAAATAAATGAAAAAGAAAAAAAAAAGAGCTTGGACAACGGTTGCTAGAGAATGTGTAGATAGATATAATAAAATAGAACACTCAGTCACTGGTTTTGCACCAGAGTACTTATTAAATGGCACGGACACAAGTTCCATACCAGAAGATTTAAAAAGAAAAAAAAAACAAAGATGATTGGACCAATGATAGAAAATAAGCTTTGGAAAAGTCAATAAGATCACATAATTACAATAAAAAATTGTATGACAAAAATAGGAAACATCATGAGTACAATGCAAGAGACATGGTCTATATAGAAAACGGCAACAGACAGAATAGGAAAAAACTAGATCATCTGATGGTTGGACCTTTCGAAATAATAGAAAAATATCTAACTCCCTATACAAAATCAAGACTAATAAGAAGACAGAAACAAGTCTATTCCATATATCAAAACTAATACCAACAGAAGAAGAAGATAAGTCTTAGGCTGAGGGGGGGAGATGTAAAGAAAGTTACTTTCTTCAATTTGAATTTGCCGCGCTTCTTATGCTCCGCGCGCCTATAGATTGATTACCGTTAGATGGAGCGATAAATACGATCATCAGAAGAATCGAAGATAGTTCCAATATAGTAAATACAAAGAAATAAAGTTTGTAGTTAGAGATATTTTGTAAAGTAGTGTAAATAGAGAAACGGTAATAGTAAACTTTAATTGTCGTTTCTTTGTTTACAGGTAAGATTGTAAATAGTGTAAATAATTGTTAAACAGTGAATAAAATTTCCTCTTTGTTTACAGAGAAACACATTTTGGTTTACTTTTAATCCTATAAAAATAATTGTCTTATATTTATATATATATATATATATATATATATATATATATATATATATATATGTATTATATTATATACAATTTATTTATTTACCTTTTTCCAACATTCTAAGGTTTTCAACGGCCCTTTGCCACAAGCATTTAGTATTGAAATAATACCAGTAACGCAGTTTTTATTCGTTTTAAATAATTAATACATATTTTTCAGAAAAATTAACTGTCACAATATTATTTTTCAACTACTTGAATAAACAATCAAGGCTGACTTTTTTATTTCTCAAAATTGATTAATTGCCTTCATCAACACTTCCCCTCAATAAATCAATTTTATTAATTGTAAACAATTTAAACTTAATTCAAAGAACTTCTAAATTTTTCAAACAATACCTTATGTAATGGTTTAGTAAAGAGATCAGCCTTTTGTTCATTTGTACATATACCGTGTGTCCCACGTAAAGGTTGGCATAGGCAAATAACATGTAAAATCAGTTTTTTGTAAATAAAAAGTGTCCGGCAAAAAATTATGCATCCAAATTTTATATCACCATACTGCCAATATCCCTACATCTTATTTAATGCAGATTATTTTATTTTGATACCGCAATTTAATGAAATTAATAATAATAATTCCTAATTTTTGCCTACTTTTATTATTGCTACTGACGTATAGTGCCTGCAATTTGTTTTAAATATTTTAATCTGTCACTGTCAATTTCTGGCGATGGAATCCATTCATCGTTCATTCCTGCGGTGTATTCAGATATTTGTCTTGCACTGCGCTGCCATAATACATTCAAATAATATTTACACGGTTCTCGACATTTAATGTATTCTTGATGAAAGTGACAGATTACAATATTTAAAACAAATTGCAAACACTATACGTCAGTAGCAATAAAAAGAGTAGGCGGAAAATTAGGACTTATTATTATTAATTTCATTAAATTGCGGTATCAAAATAAAATAATCTGTATTAAATAAGATGTAGGGATATTGGCAGTATTATGATATAAAATTTGGATGCATAATTTTTTGCCGGACACTTTTTATTTACAAAAAACTGATTTTTTATGTTATTTGCCTATGCCAACCTTTACGTGGGACACACGGTATATTTTAAAATAATTGTACCATCTCGAATCTTTTCTCTTGTAAAATGGTATTTAATATCTATGTGTTTTACTCTGCTATGTTTTTCTGGATTAACTCCAACTCGTATAGCAGACTGATTATCTTCGTGTAATATAATCGGAAATTTTAATTTTTGTCTAGTTATATCTATTAAAATTTTTTTTAACCAACACGCTTCACTTGCAGCATAGCTCATTGCAACATATTCCGACTCAGTAGTTGATGTTGTTACCGTGCTTTGCTTCTTAGAAGAACACGATACACAGCAACCATAAATTTCAAAAATATATCCTGAAGTTGATTTTCGATCATTTGGATGACTTGCCCAATCTGCATCAACATAGCCTTGGATTGGCACAGCATTCAATTTTCTCTGGTAAATAAGTTTCAAACTAATTGTGCCAGCAACATATCTTAATACTCGTTTAAGTGCAGTCCAAAGCCAATTACTTGGTTTGCTTTAAAACAGACTTAATAATGAAACTGCTGCACATAAATCTGGTCGTGAGCCAAGTGTTGCATACATAAGACATCCAATAAGACGTCTGCATTTCTTCTCCAAGTCATGGTTTTCTATTGTACTATCACTGTTGTTTATTAAATTGTTTGTTCAATGGCTCCATTGGTGTTTTTACAGGTCGACAATTTTCCATTCCAAATCTTTTAAGCACTCGTTGTAAATAGGGAATTTGATGTATTTTTATAAATCCTTCTTCTATATTTTGTTCAATATTTATACCAAGATAATTTGATACAGCACCTAAATCTTTCATTTCAAAATTACTGGATAACATCTTCTTTACTTCATTTACTTTATTCATATCATCGCTAACGATTAGTAAATCATCTACATATAGAAGAATATATACTGCAGACGATCCGTTAACATTTTTAGTATATAAGCAATAGTCTTTTTGGAACGTTCAAAATCATGCTTTTTCATTACTTCGTTAAATTTATCATTCCAGTTCTTAGGAGATTTTCTTAATCCATATATAGATTTATTTAACTTCCAAACCTTGTTGCATTCAGCATGAACTCCTTCTGGTATTTCCATGAATACTTCTTCATGGATATCTCCATACAAGAATGCGCCTTTTACGTCCATCTGGTGAATCATCATCTGGTAGTAGTTCGCAACAGCCAATAATACGCGAAGAGTAGGAAGTTTGGCAACTGGAGCATATATTTCAGTGAAGTCTATTCCAGACATATCTTGTTTAAAACCTCTAGCAACAAGACGTGCTTTATACACATTTCCAATAAAACTTGTGTCCATATCATAATCTTTGAGATGAATAGGCTTCTTGATATTTTTTCTATTCCTTAATATCATATTAGTTGTTACTTGGTCGTCTGGTTCTTTTTGGATTTCCGCATCATGATTTTGATTTTCTTCTATTTCTAATGGTGTAATTTGTACTTCATTTTCTTCTTGTACTGTTTCTGCTTCTATATTTTGATTCACTTCCGGTTCGAATGATGATTCTTTATCTTCATTTGTTATATCTGCTTCACTTATTTTTATTAAGTTATCATTTAAGTCTTGTTCTCTTTCGTCTTCTATGTTAAATTCATCTTGTGTTTCTTCTTTTAATCTGAAATCTTCAACCACAGAGCATGATATCTGAGGACTTGAAAATTCATTAAAAATTACATCGCGAACAATTTTTACTTCGTTCTTTTCTGCAAAGTAAACTGTATCCTTTTACGTCTTCTCCGTAACCAACTAAAACTCCCTTTTCACTTTTACTATCTAACTTTCTTCTATTTTCCTTCGGAATTTGAGCATAGACAATTGTTCCAAATGTTTTGAAATATTTAATATTCGGTATCTCATTCATCCATAGTTGCAGTGGTGTTTTGAGATCACGAGAAATAGCAGTGCGATTTAAAACATGCGTAACTGTATTGAGTGCTTCTGCCCATAGAAACTTTGGCAAATTAGCATCAATTATTATTGTTCTCGCCGCTTCAACTAAAGTCCTTATTTCTCTTTCAGCTTTACCATTTTGTTCAGGTGTGTACATTACCGTTCGCTGATGACGTACTCCAGCATCTTCTAAAATTTGTTTGACTTCAGAATTGCAATATTCCAAATCATTATCAGTTCTTAATATTTTTAAGTCGCATCCGGTTTCATTTCGCATTTTCTTTAAAAAATGTTTTAATTTGTTCTTTACCTCAGACTTCTCTTTGATAAAATATACAGTCCTATAGCGTGAATAATCATCTTTAAACAGTAACATATATCTGTTACCTCCCAGTGACTTCTCCTGCATAGGACCACAAAGATCACTGTGAACAAGATCCCCAACAACTGACGTCTTTGTCTGACTTGTAGGAAATGGAAGACGAGTTTGCTTTCCTTTAACACAGGATTCACAGAAGAAATTTTCTTCTTTATACTGGATTCTGTTAATTTTCAAAATCTCTTTTACAAAATTAATATTTTGGTGTACCAGACGATTGTGCCACACTTTCAAACTTACATCATTTCTTTCTCGACTTGAAGAGATATTTGCTTCTAAACAATCAAATTTAAACCTCATTTTGTATAGACGTCCATTTCGCTCAGCATTTCCCGAAACATCTATTATTTTACAATATTTTTCATCTGAAATCATTCGATAGTTTTTATCTAGAGCTGTGCCAGTTGAAAATAAATTTGTTTTTAACTGAGGTACATGCAATACATTTAAAAAGTACTGTCTGAATCCATTCTCGGCCATTGTATGCTTTACAATTTATATTATCGACACCAGCTACTTTAAGTAACGAACCATCTCCAATTTTTATTTCTTGAAATTTATCTGCAGACTTATATTCCGTAAAATATTCTCTTTGACAGCACATATGTTCTGTAGCTCCACTATCTTAAAACCATTCATCTTGATTTATTTTAGAAATAAACGCTACCGAATTTAAAAAAGCATTTGAAACACTGTGATTGTTATCATTTTTATTCTTGTAATCGTCTTGTTTCTTTCTACAAAATTTAATAAAATGTCCTGTTTGCCCACAATAATGACAAACTTTAGATTTAAAATTTCGGTTTTCGGATTTTTGATTACATTTATATTCTTCACGCTTATAATAATTATCATTACCAGGTTTCTTGTCATGCAAATTTTTACAATAACGTTGAATGTGTCCAGATTTTCCACATAAATAGCGTAGTGTCAGTACTCATTTTTGCACGTTCTTCTTCCATTAGCAATCTTGAAATTAATTCATTAACTTTTCTGTCCTCACTTGGTACACTCTCCCATGCCGTGACAAAATACTTATATGATTCTGGCAAAGCCATAATTATTTTTGTCATTATCATCTCTTCTGATACTGTTTCACCCATTAACTTCATCTTATTAGCCATTTCTTCAACTCTTGATATAAAAGTTGACATGTCTTCATTTTCAAATCTCAAAGAAAAGAATTTCTGCTGCAGTAAATGTAAACTTATATTTGTCGTCTGCTCAAAAACAGCTAACAATTTTTCCCACATCTCATTCGATTTCTCACAAGAAATAATGTGTATTAATATTTCTTCATTCATTCTGGTTACTATCATTTCTTGTGCTTTTTGATCTTATTTAAGCCGTGCAGTCAACAACGCTGGTTCACCTGGTTCAGGAATTACACTTGTAACTACTTCAAATACACCCGCCGATTTGAATAACACCGTCATACTAAACTTCCAAACTTTCCAGTTGTCCTTTCCTTTCAGTTTCTATGACGAATAACTAGTTTCCATCTTTAAATATTTTCAAAATTACTACACGTCAAAAATAATATATATTCAGCAGCGGCAATTAATCAAAAACACTCTAACTGCATAGGCCCATAACCTATTGAAATAATACCAGTAACGCAGTTTTTATTCGTTTTAAATAATAAATACATATTTTTCAGAAAAATTAACTGTCACAATATTATTTTTCAACTACTTGAATAAACAATCAAGGCTGACATTTTTATTTCTCAAAATTGATTAATTGCCTTCATCAACATTTAGCTCTTTCACCATTCTATCACAAATATTATTAATTTCATGTGGACCCATTCCTGGATCCTTTGTTCCGGTCCTAAGAATTTTATTTTCTTTTAAATATCTAATATATATTCCATACTGCATGAGACTAGTTTTCGGTCCTCTTTTATCTGACTTATCTATGCTTATTATGCAAATATAACACTAAAAGATTATTATCAAACCGCAGCACTGAACACTGAATGTCAAATTATTTTAGGTTTTTATTATTATTATTTAGGTTTGTATAATTCCGTACGAATATCGCATCGAAGTCGGTAACAATATTGTTGAAAATATAATATTGTTGACGAACAATAACAATAGTCGCACGTAAATATCAAACTCTAACAATATTGTGATTGTTATTGTTGACACTTTTGCTAATTGAACAATATTGTTTAATATCATATTGTCACGTTTCCGGGGGACTTAGTATATTTGAACACCGGTCAAGTGTTCATGAAACATGACTTATAATTCTTGGGTAGCTCTGATGGTCAATTATCGAACGCAAATGCAAGTATGAGGACTTAACATTTGAGGTGGATGCACAAAATCAAACGCAAGCATAACTAGCATTATGTTTATTCAAAGAACAATGTTAAAAGTTACTTACAGTTTGCACCACTCAGTAGTCATCTTGGTAACGGAAGTCGGCAGTCGTATTTCGGCAGGTCGGCTCGATAGAGATTCTGTAGCTTCTAGTGGCACGCACAAGTCACTACTCATCCCCATTCGAACAAGGCTTGCCTTTTTATACTCCTGACCCACTTCCGTTAACAAACCACATTAATTCATAATAATACTTAATTTAGGTTTCTATAAGTCACCCTAATCCTACGTCAATGAATATTACGAAATGCGGGCCGCTTATTGAACATGCAGCTGGCCAAATATGGTAGCGTGAGAGCATCACCACCCCTGATAAGGCAATATGTAACATGACGCCCTTTCAAGTGTCATAAGAAAACTAATTGCAGCGGTTAAAAACCACCGTTGCATCATCTCCGCTGTCGTCATTTATCTGAATCCAAAGTCTATCAATAGCGATAGTGGTTGGGGCGTGATGCATCGCTAACCACGGCATTTGTCATAATATTCACAATGATCATGCTGGTACCGCTGGGTACCGCTCGTTTGACACCCTCCGCGGTCCACGAGGTGATAGGGTAACATGTTGTGTGAGAGGGTTCCGTGGAGCGCTCATTCATAAATTATTATAAACATAACATGGCTTGATAGCGAGTTTATTATCAACCGAGAGTTTCCGGCTTGCTCTCAAACAATGAATTCTTAATAGCCGAGCTATCCGGCAAACAGAATGATTAGAATGTATATAAAAATATTCTAAGTTAATCATGAGCGCGACACTTCCCCCCCCCAAGCCCATGGCGTCCCGACATGACCTAGGTCACGCGGTCCTGACTTAGGGTACTAACTATACAGTCTCTATACTTATTCCTAATTATTCTATCTTAAATTTCTAACGAGTCTATTTTGTTTATTTGTCATTTGTCACCACACTTATTCACTTTAAACCACACACTTAATCTGACGAGATGCCAGGGGACATGGACAGGTACTGTGGTTCCTCCTGGACGGCCTCGTAGGTGGGAGCGAAGACGGTCTCTCGCTCTCGGGCTACGTCATATGTATAGGGGGTGGTTGGCACCAGATACGGTGGTGACTCGGGCAGCGATGAACTGCAGGTAGACGGTGGTCGCCGTCTTGGCAATGGCTGGGGACACCGTCGTGGCGGACCCAGTGTCTCGGCGGACAGTGTCGGGGCAGGTGCAGGGGCAGGTGGCAACGTCCTTCGGAATACCCTCTGCGCCGTCCAGTGTACGTATGTCTCCCTATGTCTCTTAACACAACTTACATGCCTACACATATAGATAATTACTAATAAACCAATAATCGGCCATGGTGCATACAGGAGAACTGTGTGAAGTGTATTACTTGGTGTATCCATCGCATATATATCGAGGCACTCATGTAGACTGGTGAAAGCCGGATAATCCCCTCTGTCGTATGGTGGCAAGCTAAGTGTCTTAACAGTAGCCCATGCGGCTGGTAAAATTTGTTTGTATTTAAACGTGAGGTTTGATAAGATACAAGGAAATGAAGGCTTGAGTTTTGCCTTACCGTCAATCGTCACAGAACAATTACAAGGTATTTGCATCCAAAGCGCACCATAATTTTTCTCGAACGTTACCTGCTTCGCGGTGTCACACTTGACATCCGAAATTTCATTAGCGTGTGTGATGATAAACGTATTTTGGTTGATCGGTGTGATTATGCGAGTAGCGATGCCGGTGGGCTCACAGGAAATAGGGCAATATCTGGTGAACTCTTTGATGGCCGCTCCAGTTAGTAGTAAGGTGGCACAGGTGGACGTGATCACATTAGCATTGTAGGTCTTGGATAGAGCGCATAACCTGTCCCGATGAGGGTCGCATTGTGGCGTCAGAATCTCAGGTACCTCTGTGTCGTGGTACCTTACGATAGCTAAATCCACATGATCGGCCTCCAGAGCGCAAGTTAGGTTATTCCAAGCCAAGGGTGCAGGTATCAGCCTCCTCAAGCTAATTGATTTCACCCGTGTTTTTACAATAGGAATGTGAATTCCTATCAGTGCGGAGTCTGGCGTCACCAAGCAGTCCGTCAGCGGCAGCCCGTAATATCTCCCGGCTTCCGCCATCGCGGGCTTGTATCCGTTCTGGCTTATCGCTGCCGCGAATGTTTTTAAATCGTCTCGCAGCAATTCCATACTGATGACGTCAGGTGTGAGATGCCTAGCGTGACACGCGCTTATTAAATTTGTTATTTGTAATTTTAATTTTTCAATTTGTTGTTCCATTTGAAATAAGCTACAATTTTCATAATCCAAAGTTCCAACGAGCATTCTCGGTTGAATATTTAATTTAAACGGAAATGATCCCAACTTCTTTTTAAATGATTCTATTTCGTCATTGGATGAAAACATACGTTGTACATGATTCCGTGTACTAATTTGGAAATCCCATCCCACTGAATTGCCATCATTCGCTAAGATTGTATCCGTGGACACAGGTGGTATTATACCTTTCACCAGTTTTATTAAATTTCTACAAAATTCTGAATTTACTTTTAAATCGCAACATCCCGTAAATTTAGTTCGTTCAGCTTCCGTTAAAAATGTGATTCTATAAAGTATCGGTACTGAAGTTTCATATGCGGTCGCCTCGGGCAATATTTGAAAGTACGCTCCTGTGTTCACCTCAACTGTTTCAATCCATGCCGGAGTAATGGTTACCAAGATTAACATTATTTTCAACATTTTAAACATTTTTTTTTTCTCTAACTACTATTACTAAATCTACTATTATTATTATTATTATTTTTTTTTAAAATGATTATAATATACTAAGCAATGATTATTATTATACTGATTATTCAATTATAATATTTTTATCCAACTAGTCACGACGCCTATATCTCTATGTACTTGATAAACCTTAAACTATGATTATTATTTATACGATTACATTTCCCTACAAATTAATATTTTTCTGATTATATATTCTTACAAATTATTATCTTTATAATTATTTACTTTAACAATTTATTATGATTATCTTCTTACAATTCTATTAAGATTATATATTTATTTTAACGTGATTATTTATTATTAATTTTTTTTTTCTTTTAATACTTGGTGACTTTTACTCCCCTATTCTCTCTCTCCCTTTTTTTTTCTTTTTTATTTATTTATAGAAACACTTGTTATAGGTGGCTTCTCACCACGTCATTATGCCTCTACGCCCCCACGCGAGTACATAACCGAGTTTTCGAGCGGTGTCCACGCTCTACGACCCCTAGTTTCTGACCTCACACCAGGTGTTTTGGTCAATCGTATCGGCTTCTCGCCTTTATTTGGCTTCGCACCAAACTGAAAACTACCGGCTTCGCACCGTTTACAAATACTTTTCTCGGCTTCGCACCGTTTTTAATTTTTTCAAATACTTTTCTCGGCTTCGCACCGTTTTTAATTTTTACAAATACTTTTCTCGGCTTCTCACCGTTTTTAACAAATCTCTTTAATAATTATTACTCTCGGCTTCTCACCGGATATTAAAAATTTTATCTAACTCGTCACGTGACTAATAAAAACCTACATGAAATTAATCATTTAGCCTCACAAAAGAACTCATCGTTGATCAGGCGACTTATTAATCTGTGGCCGATTAAATTCAGGACACTCAATACACAATATCTAATACAATTTTCAAACAGAATAACTTCTACTACAAATTTCTACTATAGACTTATCTTGTCAGTTGACTGGTTCACAAGCCGCTTAGATGCTCGGCTGTTTTCTCTCGTTGGCAGGCCGGCCTCAGGCGTCGCCCTCTACAGCAGGACCGGGGGATTTCTTCGTCGTCTTGGTGTGTCCTGCCGATGTCCTGAAGCGGGGTGACGAATTACGGCTCGCCACCATCGGTCGCTGACTCGACCGATCCCACTGCGACTTCTTCGGTGACTTGTACGGCAAGCTTCTTCCCTCCTGGTAGTGTGAGGGTTCCTCCGGTTATTCCCTCGAGACTGAGATCTTGGGTTTTCTTCGGGCTCCGGCAGAGAGGACAGTTACTGTTATTGTTGGCGCGAACTCTGTTCGCGAATAGATAAATGATATACGTCGCGATGGCCAGGCACAGGATGGTGATTGTTACTATATATGTAGCATATAGTGAAAAGTGGTCGGGCTGATCTTTGGCTTCAGCCAGGTGGACTAACCCGAGCGCTGCTGCGTGATGGTTGTACAGCAGTTTAATTACCGCGACGGTAAGGATCGCGTTCCAGATATAAATCAGCAGATCCTTGTGGTGAGAGAATATATCTGGCCTGGTCCATTCTATTGGAGAAAATGCCTCTCTTGCCCAGTTCTCGTCGGTGGTCCCACTGATGGCCGATAGGTTGAGGTGTGGCACGTGGAATGTCCAGTTATGGTTGAGACATTCTGACAAGTTGTCGTAGACCGGGTGCGTCTCCGGTGAAAGCGGGTTGATTTTCAACGACTTGAGTGTTGACCACGTTGCTGGTAGTACGTGAATGACTTGGAGAACCCGACTATCTTCTCCGCAGGGCACCCGGGCTGGTATAACTCTCGTAGTGTTCACATACAGTGAGCAGTTACACGGCAACTGTACTTGGAGGGCTCCTGGTTGACCTATATGTAGGGGGTCGACTTCCCGGATATCACGAGGACAATGAATGCGTGTTTTTGGTTGGGGATGTGTTATCACATACGTATCAGGTCTAACCTCTGAAATAACTGTTTGATCTGACCGGTAACAGCGGAAAGCGCAATGCCGTGTGATTTCTTCCACGGTCGCTCCTTCATACATCTTAAAGGCACACTGCGGCCCGTAAACCGCATCAGAAGAGAACCGCGGCAGATAACATAGACGGTCGTGATAAGGCTGGCATTGATGTAGTCCGGCTCCGGAAATAGGTCTCATGTGCGTACCGCTGACCGCAAGATACATTGTGTCATGCATTATGACGCAAGTGTCATTGTGCCATCCGAAAGGGGTTGTTAGTAACTCCACTAGCTTCCAAGTCTTCCCTAATTGAGTCACAGGTACCTTGACGTGGATGATGATCTTCCTCGAGCTGATACCGCAGTCTACAATAGGTAGTTTGTAGTATTGTGACAGCTGTCGCCTTGGAATAGCTAGTTGGAGCCCATACCCCTTTAACCGATGTTCTAATTTATCTAGATCGGCGGCTAAGATGCCTGGGGTGAGCAGTGCAGTTGGTATGTTGTGATCTTTGCACGCACTCAAAATGTCATTCTGACGCATCATCCTCAACATATACACGGATCGTTTTAATGCCTCAAAATCGCTCCGGTATAGCCGGGTCAGAGCGGACTGAATATGTTCTACTTTTTCGACTAAGACAGTATCCTCGGTCTCAATCAACTGAATTCGTTTGGTTAGCGTTGCGGAAGCTTCAGTCATTTGTTTATCATAATTTTCAAAGTTGCTCGTGATTAAAGTTAGGTGTTTATATTCCTCGTGAATGCCCGTCTGTAATTTTTCCACTTTCTTGGCCAATTCTTTTTCGTTCATAACGAATGATCCCATCTTGGTCTCGGTCATAACCCCACAACACCAGTTAAACGCGTCCCCAATGAAACCTAGCGCCCTCACAAATCTATGGCGCGGGGAGGCCTGCGTTGTCTCTGGTGGCGGCTGTATACTGCTATCTAAATGTTGCTCGAGTTGGCTGGGGCGCATCTTCTCTAACTCGATAAAATATTCTGGGTCCAATGAAGCATCTAATTTGTCAAAAAGGTCTTCATAGATGGCAGCCATTTCCTGAACTTGAGTGGCGATGTTACAGTTTCTTGTGTCATTATCGCACTCGTAGATGTGTTGGTCCGAGCGCTCCGTAGTATATCGCTCCACCCACTCAGCTTCGTACGTCAGTGGTATCGTAGCCTCGTAGGTTATCGCGTCCGGAAGTTCCTTCCAATACGCCCCCGCTGATATGCGAACAGGGACGGCGATGCTGGATCGGCCTTGGCTTATCATCGAGGCCGTGAAGATAATACTGACCCTGTAACAAATGGCTAATTGGTGTGCCCCCCTATACCCTCCGTTCATTGGTCCCCATAGGTGCATAAAGTAAAAAGAATCAGTTACAAAAATATATTTTAATTTTATTGTTAATTATTTACGAAACACAAAAGGTAGTTTTACTTAATTAAAAATTATGTGCAATATATTTAAGAAT
The DNA here is from genome assembly GCA_963942605.1 of Poecilus cupreus. Lineage (NCBI taxonomy): Eukaryota > Metazoa > Arthropoda > Insecta > Coleoptera > Carabidae > Poecilus > Poecilus cupreus. The sequence goes on along the minus strand of OZ012713.1, from coordinate 21,986,293 downwards.
GTACATTATACCGCGAGGTTCTTTATCGCATAGTAAACTAATCAGTCTTATAAAAACTTACGCTATTATTTATATTTTATCTTAAAACGAGAGTAATTAACTAAGTGAATTTACCTAAGACTAGAAAAATTTATACTTTAATTATTAATTATTTTTTTTTTTTTGTTTTTGTTTTTGTTTTTTAACTACTTTAAAGACTGTCAAAATACTCAGAACCCTAGCTATCTAAGGTGGACCTCGCTCTCTTCCGATCTCGATGCAAAAGATCGGGATGGTAGAGCTCGACGGCCGCCTGCATTTGCCGGGTCCTGGTCAGCGTACAGACGCCGAACGAATAGTGCTGACTATGGCTGGGGCAGGCTCCTCGCTCAGGAATATCGAAGATTCGTGGCTCATTAGGGACGATGACAATGTCCCCCTCGTAATGTTCAGCCACGAACATTTTTGCCTCCACATACCCCTCCATCATCAGCACTACCGGCTGTCGCCTAGTAAACTGGCGTATGAGGGCGCCCACTTCGTCCTCGGTCGCGTCCCCGGCGTGCCACGAGATCGCGTGCGTCGGGAAGGCTCTCATCCTCCACCGCTGTTCGCGGTCGAGTTCCGCCCACTTGCAAGGGGGCCTTATAATTAAGGTCACCTCACGAGCTGGCGTAATGATGGTTACCTCCTTCGGCAGGTAACCGTGTGGCCACCGGTAGCCCGACACGAAGATATACACTGGACCCTCACTAGACAGGGCCGGCTCCGCGACTGTCGCTTCAGGGAACTCTACATCGTTAATTAATAAAGGGGACGGGGCAGGGGCAGGTGGTGAGGTGGACACTGCGGCGGATGGTGTCGGATTGGCCTCTTCGTCGCTAGCTCCATACAGCGACCACATGTCGGCGTCCCGGACTGGGCTTCGGGGAGGAGTGACGTCATCTTCGCTCTCGGAGGGCGCCGGACTGTATCTGGGGCACGCTGGCTCGTATGTAGGGGACTCGGCCTGGCGGCTGGCGGAGGACGCAGGCGGGCTGAATTCGGGGGACGCGGACTCGTATTCATAGCCAGGCGAGGTTGCAGGGCTGTACTCCGGACTGGTGAATCCGCAGCGGGCGATACCACTGCAGGATTCGAACGGAGTAGCGAACCCATGGTCGACCTCGTCATAACTAATCAGCGCGTCCGGGATGCACCGCATGTCGACGCCAAAAGATTTAGCGTCGAACTTCGGCACCGCCCCCTCCTGGTCTAACAACCGCAGCGTCGCCTGCAGATCAAAATCTGCCGCCATGCCGCGCCTCTGACGGAAGTCTGAATAGAACTCCCGCAAGACGGCCCGAGCCCTATCGGTGCCCCAGTCGGCGTAGAGGAGGGTGTCGAGGATCTCCCCCGCCACCATCATCTCCTCGAGCTTCCTCACCTCCCGGTGGAGTCGCTCCAACACCTCTTCGTCGGCCCCCATGAACTGGAGGTTCATGAAGAGCCACTGCTCCACCCCAAAAATCATCGGTAGCACCAATCCCCTGATTACGGCGACGAGGAAGTCCGCCGCCTGGTTCCCGGCCTTTCCCTCTATGGCCGCCGTTGCCCGGTCTCGCAGCCGGAGGCATTTAAACACCACGCGGCTCTTCAGCTCGTCGAGGGGGCTAGAGGGAGGGTATTGGTTTGGTCAAGAAATTGAAAAAAAGAAACCCCACCCCCGCAAATGGCTAGAAATTTTTGCTATGCGTTTGTATACACTCATTCTTACTTTTATGCACCTTTAATTGATTTTTTTTTTTTTTTGTACCTGATTTGTTGTCTTATTAATAGCTTGCTTTTACCTTACTCTTAAGTCACCGTAATTGATTTTACTTACTCCCTTCCTTGCTTCCTTCTTTTTTTTTTTTCTTTTTTCTTTTTCTTGTGTTCTATAAATATTTACTTAATTTTCTTCCGCGGGCGAGTCCGACTCTGCTCCGCTATCTTCACCGCTGATTTCCTCCTTATCGCTTACATCCGTTTGTTGTTTACTGCTCCTCAGCTGGCGACGGTCACCTCCGTCGTCGTCAGGAGTCCATGGTTCATGATACGGCTTCATTCGCGCAACATGCACCGTTTCTATCTTCTCTTTTCGTCCTTTCTTATTCTTTTTAATTACGTAGGAGACGTCCGATTTCTTATCAATAATTTCGTATGGCCCATACCATTTTGTTAATAACTTATCGCTCTTTCCTACAAATCTCTCAGGGCTGTATACTTTTACTAATTGACCTATATTAAATTCTACATGTCTGTGTTTGTTATCGTACCTCGCCTTATCTTTTACTTGTTTGTTTTCAATGTTTTGTTTAGCTTGTTCGCGTGTTTTTTGTATTTGTTCTTGTGTTTTTTGAATTGATTCCACCTGTACTGCCGTGGTGATGTGCGCTTCTGTGGGTAGCGTTGGTTCACGTCCGTACAACAATAAGAATGGTGACATCTGTGTCGTATCCTGCCGCGCCGTATTGTACGCGAATGTTACGTGCGGCAAATATTCATCCCAGTCCGTCTGTGCAGTATTAGTATAAACGCTGAGCATGTCTGCGATAGTTTTGTTTAGTCGCTCGGTCAGTCCGTTTGTTTGTGGCCGATAAGCAGTAGTGAAACGCGCTTCTGATCCCATTATTCTTAATAATTCAGCTACCAGTTGAGATTGAAAGACTTTACCTCTATCACTCAACAATATTCGTGGTGATCCGTGTCGGCATATGATTTGCTCAAGTATGAATTGAGCTACGGGCTCGGATTTACCGCTAGGCAAGGCTTTTGTTTCTGCCCAGCGTGTGGCATAGTCAGTGGCGACGATTATAAAATTTTTTCCTTTCCTACTTTTTCGAAATGGGCCTAAGAGATCAATGCCTACGCGATCAAATGGCAGTCCGATGGATAATGGATGTAATAATCCCGCTGGCTTGCAGTTTGCCGTTCCTTTTCTTGCTTGACAATCATTACAACCTTTTACATATTTTTCTACATCTTTTCGCATATTTTCCCAAAAATAACGGCTACTGATGCGATGAAATGTTTTAGCAAATCCCAAGTGGCCTGCTAATGGTTCATCATGATTACTATAAAGAATTTCTCCGACTAAACCCTTTGGAATCACGAGTAACTTCATTTCACCGTGGGGAGACGGATTGCGTTTATACAGTATTCCGTCTTCGTTTAATTCAAAATTTTTAGCTCGGCGCTGCAATAAGGCAGTGCCGTATTCTGGATCATTTATGGCTTTTATGAGTTCGGTTAAACTATCATCTTCAGTTTGGAGCTGAAGGATGTCGGCTGGCATAGCGAGATAGGTTGCAATGTCTACGGCTTCTTCTTCATCCTGACTCGTCGCTTGTGTGGAAGGGTAGCGTGACAAACAATCAGCGTCTGTGTGAGATTTACCACTCTTGTGAAAAATCTCGTACTGATAATCTTGAAGTTTAACGCTCCACCTGGCGAGCCTACCTACGGGGTCTCGGACTGTACGTAACCAACACAAGGCGTGGTGGTCTGTTGCAACACGGAACTTCCTACCCCACACATATGGTCGTAATTGTGTGAGCGCATATACAAATGCTAAACATTCTTTTTCCGTGATTGAATAATTAGTTTCGGCTGCTGTTAATCGTCGAGATATGTACGCCACTGGGTGCCAAGCGTCATTAACATTTTGCAGTAATACGCCTCCCAACCCGGCGTCACACGCGTCGACACGTATCTCGATTTCGGCTTTAGGGTCAAAGTGTACAAGTACAGGTGCTGAAGTTAATTTATCTTTTAGACATTCTATGGCGGCGATTTCTTTTTCGTTCAGTTTGAAAGTTACATCTTTTTTAGTTAAGTTATACAGCGGTCTGGCTATTTTTGCAAAATCTTTAATGAATTTACGGTAGTAATTACACAGTCCTAGGAAGCTTTGAATATCTTTTACCTTCTTTGGTAATGGAAAATCACGTATCGCGGTCAATTTCTTGGCATCCGGTGAAATACCGTCCACAGTGACGTGGAATCCTAACAGATCTATTGCAGTTTGCAGATAAGTGCATTTAGTTGGTTTTAATGTCAAATTTGCTTCTCGTAAACGTTCAAACACGTGTCGCAGTCTTTTTAAATGTTCTTCAAATGTATCACTAAATACTACTACGTCATCTAAGTAAATGAGAACTTCTTTCCATTTGAGATCTTTGAAAACAGTGTCGGCGAGGTTCTGAAAAGTGGCTGGGGCTGAGCACAAACCAAAGCTGAGAACATTAAATTCATAATGCCCGTCCGGCGTTATAAAGGCAGTTTTGGCTTTGTCTTCCTCTTTTACTGGTATCTGCCAGTAGCCACTAAATAAATCTAAACTGGAAAAATATTTTGCGTTACCTAAATAGCTCAAAATATCTTCAATTACTGGTAATGGGTAAACATCGGGTCTTGTAACGGCGTTTAGTTTTCTGTAATCCACACAAAATCTCCAGGTATTGTCTTTTTTCTTCACCAGCACTACCGGTGATGACCATGCTCCGTAGGATGGTCGAATAATATTGTCTGCTAACATTTCTTTTACCTGTTCTTGGATTATTTCTCTTTCTTTGTGTGAAACGCGATAAGGTTTTTGATGAATCGGCGCGGCGTCTCCTGTGTTTATTTCGTGCTCTACATAATGAGTTAATCCTATCTGTTTCGAATTCCAGGCGTAAACGTCGCTAAATTCGTCGATTAAAGTTTGAATTTGTTCCCGTTCATGCTGGGTCAATTCTGTGTTAATATCATGCGTCTTTCCCTCTTCTTCTTCATGCATTAATAATAAATCTGGCATAGCGTGGTTAAAATAATTATAAGCGAAAGCGGTTCCCTTAATTAACTTAATACTACAACTTTTTACATTTTTTACGCATGCGGTCCATGTACCATTGTTTTCCTCGTCAGGCCATAACATAGTTACTTCGATTCCGAATTTAGATAGCAGGTCTTGTCTAATAACGATGTTATGAAATGCATTCAACGACCCTACTTCCTTCAACTTGCATCGTACAGTAGTACCTGCTTCTAATTTCAAATCATTCAACAGGGTGAGTTTATTCTTTTCTCGTACAGCCGGCAGGCAGTCTGTCGCCGGCCAGGTTATCGGTTCGCTGCCGCACTCAGCCTCGCAGTCGCTTATCGCGTACGCGCTAGCCGTGGTTTCAATTGTTGCGCGCTCCAGTGGCGTCTCATCAGCGCGGTATTTTGCTGTATCGAATTGAATTTTAACGGCTTCTGTGGGTGATATTCGTGCAGTGATTTCTTTAGTGTTGAAGTCTATTACGGCTCCGTGATTAATGAGGAACTGGATTCCCAAAATGAGGTCACAGGGTAAGTATGGCACTACGAGAGTGGCTAGGTCCGTAGTCCACGGGCCCATAGTGACACTGATTGTCGTACTCCCCAGTATCGGAATTAAATGACCTCCCGCGGATTGAAGTGCATTCACCGATGTCTGTTCGTAGTTATGCGCCAGTGTCAATTATGATGCTCACGGGTTGATTGTTCAACCTACCTTCCACCGTAAGTACCCGCATATTGAGTTTCTTGTTCTCGGAATTTTGATTCGGCCCTGAATTAACATGGTACACGGCGCTGCGGACCTCGTTTAGCGCCGTGGAGATCCGTTTCCCGGCCTGCGATCGGAATTACGCTGGCCATTACTTTCATTCTGACTGGCGCGTTCTTTCACGGGGCACATCCTAGCGAAGTGCCCGGGGCGCTGACAATTGTAGCATACGGGTCGGCCATCATGTGTACGCGTGTTACGGTATTCGTAGCCGCCATTGGGGCCGGCTTGGTTCGTCCTCGCATTACCTGAGTTTGCAGGTGTAGAATTTCGCGGTGGCTGATCATGGCGTCTTTGTGGCTGTTCGAATCGTTGCGAGGGTTGGTCATACCTCCGCTGAGGTTGTTCATACCGGCGCGGTTGCTCGTATCTACGTGGCTGCTCGTACCTGCGCGATTGTTCGTACCTAGGCGGGTTAGATTGTCGCGGCGGGGGGTTTTGTTGACGACGTATCATTTTTACTAATCTTTCTTCTAACGCGGAAAAATCGAACGCGTCTTCATTGCGGGATGGCTTCTGTTCGTCCTCGGTTTTCGATTGGACGCGAGCAATGCGATCTTCTGTGTCACACATTAGATCAATGGCGTCTTTGAGTTCCGTGAGTGTTCGGACGCGGCATACAACTACTTTTTCTTGTAAAGATGGTAATAAACCCCTCTCGATTGTGGCCCGTACTTGATCTTCAGCTAACGGGGTGGCTAATTCATCGTGAATATTTAACATACTATAATAATACGTGCGCGGATCTTCGCCTTTTTTCTGTACCCTCGTACACCACTGGTCCCACATCTTCCGGTCATAGCCGAGCGGAAAGAATTCGGCCTTAAACGCGTTTATCAATTCAGGCCAGGTCAAACCTTGATTGCGAACGGTGTAAGCGCGATACCACGCTTCTGCTGGACCTTCTAGGTACATATCGAAATACGCGAGTTTTAATTCGTCCGTCCATCGATTAGCTTTGGCTGCGCGATCAAAAGATCTGACAAATTCTATGGCTGTTAAACCCTGTTGCGGGTCGAATTTTTCAGGCACCGTAAAGCGCGGTCGTAGAGGTTCCTGATCCATACTGACTACTGAAGAGGATGTAGACGTAGATCGAGTTCTTGGTCTTGGCGATAATGGAGAATTAAGCGGTGTACACGGCGGTATTACGTCGTCGGGGTCTCCTAAGTTTGAATTATTGCTTGCGTCGTCGGGGTCTCCTAAGTTTGAATTATCGCTAAGTAGGTCACTTGCTGCGCTATTATGAGCTGAGAAATCTATCGGACTAGTTTGTGGCGGTGTTAAAATTTCGTTGACTGAATTATTGACATCCGTGTTGTTAGGTTCCGCGTTATTTAACGTTGAATTAACTTGAGGAACGTTGCTTTCCGTATTGTTACTATTATCTTCTGAATTATTAATATTATTTTCTCGTCGCGGAGGTGTACGTAGCATATTACGGTTTAGAGTTAAGCTAGCTACTGAGTTCGTACGTGGCCTTAATGAGTAATTATGACTCATACTTCATACAACAGAGCGAAGCATGGTTAGTGTTGCACACCCACATATTCGATAATTATTTGCACTACCCGGCACCTCCACCAAATGTCACGTTTCCGGGGGACTTAGTATATTTGAACACCGGTCAAGTGTTCATGAAACATGACTTATAATTCTTGGGTAGCTCTGATGGTCAATTATCGAACGCAAATGCAAGTATGAGGACTTAACATTTGAGGTGGATGCACAAAATCAAACGCAAGCATAACTAGCATTATGTTTATTCAAAGAACAATGTTAAAAGTTACTTACAGTTTGCACCACTCAGTAGTCATCTTGGTAACGGAAGTCGGCAGTCGTATTTCGGCAGGTCGGCTCGATAGAGATTCTGTAGCTTCTAGTGGCACGCACAAGTCACTACTCATCCCCATTCGAACAAGGCTTGCCTTTTTATACTCCTGACCCACTTCCGTTAACAAACCACATTAATTCATAATAATACTTAATTTAGGTTTCTATAAGTCACCCTAATCCTACGTCAATGAATATTACGAAATGCGGGCCGCTTATTGAACATGCAGCTGGCCAAATATGGTAGCGTGAGAGCATCACCACCCCTGATAAGGCAATATGTAACATGACGCCCTTTCAAGTGTCATAAGAAAACTAATTGCAGCGGTTAAAAACCACCGTTGCATCATCTCCGCTGTCGTCATTTATCTGAATCCAAAGTCTATCAATAGCGATAGTGGTTGGGGCGTGATGCATCGCTAACCACGGCATTTGTCATAATATTCACAATGATCATGCTGGTACCGCTGGGTACCGCTCGTTTGACACCCTCCGCGGTCCACGAGGTGATAGGGTAACATGTTGTGTGAGAGGGTTCCGTGGAGCGCTCATTCATAAATTATTATAAACATAACATGGCTTGATAGCGAGTTTATTATCAACCGAGAGTTTCCGGCTTGCTCTCAAACAATGAATTCTTAATAGCCGAGCTATCCGGCAAACAGAATGATTAGAATGTATATAAAAATATTCTAAGTTAATCATGAGCGCGACAATATGTTACGAGAATAAGGCTGTTTGTATCTATTACGGTTCTCGAGATCCCAATGCATTCGTACCTTAAATGGGACAAACTGTATAAATGCCAGATTACGCCTATCACCATTAGCCTATAAGGATATAAGAGTTATGAGATTGGTTAAATAGAACTTATTTTAAACATTTTAGGTTCCATTGCAGATTTGTTTTGATTTCCCAAGAGAAGCCCATATGGGTATAAAATGGCGGAAAACTAAGGTTTATTTTCTCTATCTCAAATAACTTCTAAACAATTAGAAATTGGCAAAAATGTTTAATATAGCAGTGTACGTAAATATTATTATTATTATTATTTTACTTAAATTATCTGATAATTACCAGTACTTTTAAATTATCTTGTAGATAATGTTTTTCCTCGCAGTTTATTTATGTATGATTTGGGAAAAGTTATCGGATAAAAAGATTTTGAAATTTATTCGTCTCGGACGGGTACATCCAATGATATCAAACTCGACCCTCAACTCTCCATCTCTTTGGGGTTGGGGGGTGATGGAAATAAAACTTAAATAGGAACCCATCTTTTTGTGCAGATTTTGATTCTCCAAGAAAAAATACAACAGTTCTATCTCAGACATTTTTTTGTATACGCGACAGATGGCGCTGTAATCGACAAATTCAAAATGGGTAAAAATCATTGAAAATTGGAGATATCCCGAGAAATTTCAATTAAGAACGAGTTAAACAAATCATTGTACTTGTTTCGATTGCAGCGCCACCTGTGAATGATATTAAATCAGTACTAAACTAAGATTTGCTATAAAATAAAATGTTTTCCAATAAAGATTTTAGAATGACTTCTGTTCGTTTTAGTGAGGGGTTAATTAAGAACATTACATACATCTACATTTATTTCTCTGATTTGATATGTATTTATATCCCCAATTTTCAAAGATTTTTACCCATATTTATTTTTGTGGATTACAGCCCCATCTGTCATGAATAAAAAAAATTGTTTGAGATAAATCTGCTCTAAAAAAGGGCGGTTTTAAGTTTTATATCCACCACCCCTCCCACCCACTAGCAGATGGTGAGTGGTGGATCAAGTTTGGTATCATTGAATGTTCCCCTCCGAGACGAACAAATTTTAGTTTAAAATGTTATTATCGGATATGTAGTTTTCGAGATATTTTACTGTCTACCGTCAAATTGAACTCCCTGTATATGATTTTTTTATTCCTGTCCAGTTATTAGGTTCGCCTGTTTGGACAGTGTATTTCAATAAATAGTTTAAAATGATTTTCTAGTTTCTTCATTATCATTTTGTGAACTGAAAATATTTCGTTATTGTATCTCAAACTTATTGAAAATAATTGTATTAGTTTAGGATAATCGTAGGATGTGACACTGCATTAAATCACTTTATTCCTTTGGTAATGCTTATCATTTATATTTGCTTCGGTAAATAATGAAGCACATTAAGTAATAATTTTGATAATTACAAAGTTAATATAATTTATCGGTTGATTAAAATTATTTATAGAATCTTCTGCCAACGTAGAGCACCACTGCTGACAAAATATTCTTTATATTCATTGCGAACATCATGCAGAGAATTACTCGTTTTGATCCCTCCTTGTTGCGCAATAATCTCTAACTGCCCACATATTTGTTTTCATTTTTTTGTTTTAAATATTATATTTCTTTGAAGCTTTCTGATGGGGGAATTTAGAATATATTGAAATATAACGTCTGGGATATAATATATTATTATATATTATAATATATTATTATATGGGATATAATATATGATTTTATTAATTAATTAAGCATTATTCTTGATTGTTTCGTTTGCTTGAGAGATTCCATCGGTTGAATCGATTCTCAAATTTATTCAATTTTTTAGGTCTCGTATACTTACAATTACTTTCCAATTACAGTATTTCAACTCTGCGAGAATACATATCAACTCGACAGTTAATCAGAAGGAGGTCACGTTGAAGTACGAGACGATATTGACTGTGTACAATGTGTCCCATGTCAATATTGGCTTTTATTACTGCCACGCAAAAGAAGCTGACTACAAGACTGCCAGAAGATCCAGGAGAATATACGTCTACGTCAACGGTATGTACGGCATTAATATGTTCTCTATTCTATACATGGATGGATATTTGTCTGTGTATTGTATATTCAGTAATTCACGCGCGAAATTATAAGTTTCATGACTTGCGGAGACCTAAGTAGATTTGGCACATAAATGAAAACCCGGAAATAAAAGATCAAATTATTTCGAAAATGAAATCTGCCGCATAAAAAGTTTTAAATCTTAGTAACAATATTACATGTGTCAAGTGTAATTAATAACTAGTACAACTCAAATTTCAGTGCTATGTATAGCATATTGTATATTGACCATACTAGATTTTCAACCGCTCCACATAACTAAGGATTTTGTTATCACAAGCATTTATTAAACACATCTACTCGCTATTTAATAAAATTGAGAGTGGCACCCTACTTCCGCAGATCTCAGAAAGTGATATAGCAAATTGGAAACCCCTAAAATGTACTAAGAAAAAAAAACATTTTTTTACTTAACATTCGCTTGTGCAACTAGTAAAAAAAATATTGTAAAGTGCTTGTTTTCTCATTTAGGAGTAACTTTGAAAAAGAATACAAACAATGAAACAAACAAGCATAATTTCCATTCTTCTTCAACTTATTTTGCATCATCGCAACATAATTGCCAATCTTCTGCATAGAAATTAATTAATATAATTAATTTAAAATTCTTGACATAATTTTGCCACGGTCACGGCCAATTTTTATGTAACTTTCTTTTTTCATTTCCAGAGGGAATTTCCAGATTTTGGTTAACATGTCCCTGAAAGAAATGCCCCAAATTTTAAAATAGTAATTTTCTTGTTTCGGCCAAGTGGCTCGATTTTTTTTTTTTTGAGCAGTGTATCTGGGAAAAAATGATAATCTATCAATGAATTTAAAGAAAATTGTTTAAAATAATAAATATATATATATATATATATATATATATATATATATATATATATATATATATATATATATATATATTTTTAATATTTGTTCAAAATGTTCATCTACAGTACGTAAAAAGACACGACAATGATCTGCAACTACATTGGTTGCTGCGTGACATTGCTCGGAAAATATGGTTTCGCGAACTTGAATAATTTTTCTACGTTGTGAGTCTAAATTATTTATCGATTCTTCATAGACTTTTTCTTTCGTGTCACCTTAAAATAATTTCGTTAAATTCACTGATAGTTTCTCATTTTTTCCTTGATATAAGTGCAAGCAAACTAAATTTTGTATTGAAATTAGGTAATAAACAATTTATTATTAATTTAATTATTATGTCTCACCTCAATAAGATAATATTGGATATTTTATTAGGAAGTTGATTTTTTAGAGTAGCGCTACTCAATAAGAAAAACATGAATATCTTGTCACCCTATTTTTAGATGTTTAATCTTAATTTTTTGTTAGGCCGTTTAAATCTGGGACAGCCTGTATACTGATGATTAAAGTTTTTTAAGCCTTCATTTCTTTAAAAGATTCTACTCTTGTTCAAGAAGATTTGGAAAATCTTTTGACTTGGTCTCCAAATTCTAAATTATATTTCACTTCATCAAGTGTAAAATGATGAGTTAGTGAAAAAAAATGTTGGTCCTGTAATAATGTATAAAGACCTTGATGTTATTTTTGATTATACCACACGTGCAGTACTATCGGACATTGCAAGTGTCTTTGATCCATTAGGACTAATAGGCCTTCTAGTTATCCAGGTGAAAAGTTTCTGCAACGTTTATGAAAACAAAAGATCGAATGGGATTCAAATCCAAGTCTAGAGATCAGAAAAAAGTGATATACCTTTAAATCAAAATTAAAACTTTGAAGGGATTTTTACAAAAAAGAATAATTCAACAATCATAGCTTATAACAAGATATACCAGCACTCCGTCTGTGGACAGATTTCACTCCACAATAGTACTGCACTGGCTGACAGTAGGCCGTACACGTTGGAAACAATTCATAGCAAACTGAGTGAACGAAACTAAAGAGCTGACAGCCAAGTGTAGCTGGCTTTATGTGCCAAACTCTAACAATACAGCACATTACGCTGGGTAATGAAAGAAGTTACATTTTGGCCATCATCTATTAACACATTAAAATTTAACTCAGCGGCTTTGGAGATAAGAAAAGAAAACCCATCGTTGCCATATACTCTTAATGTAATAGAATTAATAAGATCTCTAATTTAGTTAAACTAAAAAGAGAGTTTGCTTATTGTTTAAGCTTCGTTAACAATAAAAAAAAAAACAAACAGAAAATGTAACCAGTAATCTGACGATAAATGAGCTTAAATCATCACTATGTTTTCTTTTAAAAATAGAACAAAATGGAAATTTCAAGGAATAAAGTAAATTACTAAAATCTATTACCATTTCTAGACAACGGTATTTTAAGAGTTGGCGGAATGTTAGAGAACGTGGACATCAACTATGACAAGAAACACGTAAAGCTCACATAACACATGAAATTTTAAAAGAAGAACATATCATGTTAAGTCACGCAGGAGTTCAGACTGTTTAACAAATATCAGAAAAAAGATACTGGTCTCTTCAAGCAACAATAACTTTTGTATTTACACTATCGCTGTAAAACCGACCACTGGCATTATAATCTATATAATTATAAAAAATACTATAGAATAAAGTTGCAGGAGACCAAAGGGGACATCCCATCAGAGAAGAAAATATTTTTAAACCAGTGGTTATCAAGTTACAATACAAAGTTATATTTTTTCAAATGGGATTATACATATTTTTATGCCTATTCGATAGCGCATTTTTTCTGAATTCAACATTATGTTAGTTTTATATCCTTACATAATAAAAATGTTGCATAAAATGCGATTTAAATTTAAATAAATATTACATTTTAATATTCATTTACAGAAGGCTAGGGGCTAGGGACAAGTAGGCATACAACACATTTTACCTTGGCTTTCACCACTATTTTTAACCGTTCTTAAACAAAACATACATTTTTTACGTAGATTGAATATAAACAGTATACGACTGTCAATGCAACTATCAGCCATTAAATTTTGCCGCACAGTTTTGCGGAATCGTACCGCATCGGGTTGCATATGAGCTACATCTATAATACTTTTTCGTTCATTTAGTTAATGATATTTAATATTTTGCGACTTTAAATGACTATTTCTAAAAAGTAGCCAATACCATAATTAATTTCTATTTTCAATAACTTTTATATTTTGCATTGGTAATTTATTTATTATAAATTTATTGATAGAAATTTTCACGACGTGGGCATTTCATTTGAAACATGCTTAGTATCATCTTCCAAATCATATTCATATATTGAAAATTTTTCACTAACGTGATGAAGGAAGTATCTCTACTGGATCGAATTATTAAATAAAACAGATAGTTTGCTGTCAATATAATTAAAAACTAATTACACACCGACGTTTCGATTGTTAATCAGTCTTCTTCCGGTGCTAAGTAACGAAAATGGAATAAAAACAATATTTAGTTTATCAATGTAATTAATTTTTAATTATATTGACTGCATCTCCGACTACTTGTTGTATTCATTAATTACATCTAGTTGAGATTTTTCCTTTATCATGCTGAATATAGTCTTAAATCTTTACACTACCATTCACATATTGATGTTATCTACACTGACTTTAAAAATCTTTTGATACTGCTGATCATCGTGTTCTTCTTCAAAAACTATGTGTCAATTTAAATTTTTCTCTTAATCTTGTTTCTCTTCTAAAGTCAATTCACGTAAATAATTATACTTCCGATCTTTTATTGTTACTTCCGGTCTGCAACAAAGCTCCAATAATGAACTTCTGTTATTTATTCTATTTATAATTGATATTGTTGATGTAGCTAAATATTCTGAAGTATTACTATATGCTGATGATTTAATTTTTTTTAAACCGTCATTTCTTTAAATGTTTGCACTCTTTTACATAAAGATATGGAAAATCTTTTGACTAGGTCTCAAAAATCTAAATTATATTTAACTTAAGAAAGTGTAAAATGATGAGTTACTTAGCGAAAAAATTTGTTTATACATATTCTTATATTATGGAAAATAATTTCCTTGATCGTGTAATAATGTATAAAAGCCTTGGTGCAATTTTTAATTGTAAATTAAATTTTCAGTAGTTATATCAGGAGAAAAGAATTTAATCGATTAAATTTGACATGTCTGGCTTATGCAAAAAATTTTGTTTAAAAATTGTTTAAGTACATAATATTTGAAAAACTTTCGAGACCGCAGGGCCAGGGATTTATCTTAAATTATTATGTACGATAACACTTTTTTAAAAGCAAAATATCATAAATCATCAAATTTATTTAATTCATTTCTTTAGCATGAGGGATATATGTCAAGATTATTTCATGAATTCATAGTACTAACTTTAATATTTGTCGAAGAAATTGTACTGAAACGTTGATTTTGACATATTTTCACATAAATAAATCGATACACATAAACAAAAGCACCATAAAATTTTGTTGTTATATTGTAACTATAGCAAATTGTTTGTTTATCCATTTAATTGTCATATAAATGTCAAAAATTAATAAATAAAAATAGCTTGAGTTGAATAATTCAGCATTTTTAAAGTTATAGAATACCAGTAAAAGTAAAAAACATGTATTTATTTTGTTTCTGCTACAAATTTTCCACCTAAATATGTCTTCAAAATGTTCAAAATTTGCATATAAAAGCTAGCTTCAATTTAACCGCGATTAAACAGCATGGTATATATATATACATATATATATATATATATATATATATATATATATATATATATATATATATATATACATATATATATATATATATATATATATATATATATATATATATAAATATATATATTTTTTTTTTGGTACTTTGAGGATTTTTTCTTCGCCTTTAGGAAAGGGTAAACCCTAATGTCTGTTATATTGACTTATTCGGTATTGATCTGGGAATACCAGAAAAAAAATTCAGCCAATTTGAAGCAAATTGAAAAAATTTATTGGCCAGAATCTAAAAAAAGTGCAAAAAACGGCGTTTTGAGGTGCTCGGTGCTGCCTGGGTATTCATCAGAAAAATGTTTCAACACAACTCCACAACTTTTTGGATGGAACTCTTTCATTTTAGACCCTAGAGAACGAAATCTATTTTTTTCGACCCACCCTAATATATATATATATATATATATATATATATATATATATATATATATATATATATATATATATATATATATATATATATATATATATACATATTTCGTAGTATGTGTCATCCACCTATTGACCATTTACATTGGTTGTGGCATCCGTTGCGATATTACTTCCATATATGGAAGCCATAACGCTGAGCTATGTTAAACGCTACCTTGTATCGTATTCTATCTATGCTGAAGATTTCAGCCGGATGCTTTAACTCGGGAGTTTGTAAAAAAAACGTATAATTTAGTTCACGATTCTTCCGCTCCTGGCGGTGGCGCTGTTCGGCGCGTATATCGCAACTACGTAGGATGCAGCTTCCAAGATATTTGACAACGCCGTAGTTTATTGATTTCAAGGCAGGCAGCCGGTACTCGCGACTCACTCAGTTAGACACATAAGAGTTTTGGTATATTTTTTGTAAAGAGTTTTTCTTTTTGTTCAAATATAAAATTTTTGGAGCAAAACGAAACCGATGGTTTTGTCCTTATTTTCAATTTACATCCAGGAACTTTTTCTTTCATGTGTGTGATAAACTGTTATTAACCCATTTATTTACAAGATGTTAAAAAAATTATAGGGCTTCAAGTAAAGTCCATTTCCAGTTGGTAGATTTTTATCAAAACAGATCTTGGTAGGTGATATATTTTTTTGTATGAAGTGCGGTTACCAGCCGTCAAGTCATAGCCCCCAAGGATGTTAGTGGAGGGGGAACCACAGGGGTAAATTTAAATTTGTAACTGTCGGCAGTGGGATTCGAACTGAGGATCTCACGATCCACAGTCCAACACGTTACCACGGAGCTATTTACCCCCTAACGTGCTTATTTTGACATGGAATCCGTTTATGTATTCTACATCTCCCTTTTGAACGGGAGGTACAAATTATCTATAAAAATAAGTATTGCATCTAAGGATATAAGAGTTATGAAATTGGTTAAATAAAACTTATTGTAAATATTTTATGCTTCATTGCAGATATGTTTTGATTTTTCAAGAGTTCCCATATGGATATAAAATAGCGAAAAACTGTACTTTTAAATCAAAAGTTAGTTTTAAAAGCAATTTTTCTTCAATACTTTCAATTTTCCCTGTAATTCTTTTGATATAAAAGTAAAAAAATTGGTTTTTAGGACTTTTAAAATCAAAAACAAATTATTTCATTTTTAAAGGAACTATTTTTTTTTTTTTTGAGTGAGTATACCGCGTCTCTACATTTTTGTAGAACATGGGAAATACAGTGCTAAAGTTTTCATTATGCGATAGTATGTTCCCTATAAATTTTAGAACAAAAGTGTAAATATATATAAAATGTTCAGCAACAAAAATTGCACCAAATAAGCATAAATTCATTGATATCAACATATTTTGTAATGACACTTTTATTTTAAAATTCATAGGGAACGAACTATCTCCAAATGAAAATTTTAGCATTGTATTTTCTGTCCCATAAAAAAATTATTGAAATAATATTGTCTTCTTTATAATAAAAAAATATGTATATCTCCCGAAAGTAGCACTATTTTTGAATTAAAAGTGGAAGTTGTTGGAGTATTTTCGAAAGCAAATTTATTTGATTTAACTTGCAATTTATTTATATTTAAAGCAAATTTTGTTTGAGTGCTGGATCCAACGTAAAAAAAGAATAAGATAGAAATAAGTAACTGAGCAAAATAATAGGCATTTTCAGTCTGGGAATACCACTTACTTTTTATAGGTTTTTGTTGATAAGCTCGTTTTGGTACTTTTAACAAAACTTTTGATTTGGACTGTTAGGACTTACGGGACTGAGAAAACAACATGTGATATTTATCCATTCACTAAATGAACAAATTAACAGAAAATGAAATTTAAGCATAAGAATATATAGTAAAATTTCACTAGAATAGGATTCAATACTTCGTATTACCTCCTCAAGCCCATATATAAATCATAATTATTGCTTTCATATCATCTCCAGAAAATCATGATTACCTTTAAATTTCATTTTTTGTCATTTTTGTTCATTTAATAAACTGTCAAATATCACATGTTGTTTTCTTCTGCCCCTAAGTTCTATAAGTCTATTTATGGTAAAACATCAAAAGTTTTTTAAAAGTACTAGAACGAAGTTGTCAACAAAATTTATAAAACCGTAAATGTTATGTTTTCATTGCACTTGAGTGTACGAGCCCAGAATCATATCATTTGGCCTATCTAATATTTTTAGAATAGTTTAAAAAAAATTGTTCCCATCATATGAAGGGAAAATGGTTGTACTGAATTTCTTTGTATCTTAAATTCTCTTATGCTTAAGAATATTTTAAGGCAAAATAACAACTGAAATAATAACTAATTTTAGCAACAGCCATGGCAGGTAACGTTGAATCCGGTTCACTCGATAACGCAAGTTAAGCAGCACTGCCCGCGGTCAATAGTTGGATGGGTTACCGCTTTGCGAAGTATAAAATTCTAATATAAATAATAATAAGAAATTATTTTTTTTATGTATATATATGTACGGCACTGGCGAGAAGTTGTGGTGTAAATTCACGCTCCAATATTAAACTCATTTTTGAGCAATATTGAGTATTATTTATATTAAAGTGTGTGATATAGTTCAAGGTAAAGGTGCCAAGTATTAATTTCTATAAAATCTTTCACCGAATAATTGACAGATAAAGGGTAAGCAAATATATAAAAAATCATTCTTTAAGTCAGGAGGTTGATTCTGTAACTTGCGAGAGCACTTGCGAGACCACATTTGCATGACTACATTATATGACGTCACTGTTAGTTCCTAGTGACTTTCATGGGGAATTTTTGTGCGTTGGGTTTTCATGCCGCGAAGTTTAATGTTGGTACTCATTTTGAACCAAACCAAAACAAACCGCTGTCAGTGTGTCAGTAGAGTTAGCGTCCATTCTTTGTTGTTTTGTTGTAGTTGCTTTTTTGTTGTGTTATTTTGTTTTTGTCGGGATTCTATAAAAATATGCCGGAAGATAAGAAGAGAGATATTAACGCCACTGATGAACAGAAAGTATTATTGGTTAATTTTATGGAGGACAATATAGATTTTGGAAAAGGAAAGTTTATTGATAGCATGGAGGGTAAGAAAAAGTATAATTCTTTGTGGGAAGTATTGGGGCAATCGCTCAACTCTGCAAAGGGGCCCACGAGAGACACGGCGAAATGGCAGCGTGTAAGTATTGAATTTATTTTATTTATTTAATAATTGTATTTTATTTTATACTTCATTATTTTCTAGTTTTGGTCCGATATGAAAGCAAGGACGAAACGGAAGGCTGCCGAAATTAAAAAAAGTCGGGGAGCCACAGGTGGTGGGCCCGAAATCAATAAATTTTTAACTCCATTTGAGGAGAGAATTTTATTTTTTATTTCTGCGGAGGCAGCCTATGGTGTCGCTGATCCGGAGTTGAGTGATTCGAACGTAAGGCTGGAGAGTGACGCACCAGCGGTGAAGCGAGCAAAACGTCAAGAACAATACGTCATAGAGGAGCAGCCGGAAGAGATATTATCAGATATATCGGCACCCAATGTAAGTCGTAATTTATTGGTGATACATCTACAATGAATTCTTCAACTAGTCTATTATTTTTGTTATGAATTGTATTTTATTCAATATTAGTGTGTCTAATTAAATTCTCAGAATAAAGATATCCAAAGAAGAATAATTTTAATAATGTGGATCATTAACCATAAAATGATTTTAAGGAAAAAATTCAAAGCGACTGGTAATGTGATAAATGAGAGAAATAAACAGGACTGCAGTCAATATTGGTTTGAAAATTTATTGACAAACCAATGTTGACTGCAGTTCTCTTTATTTCTCTCATTCATAACATGATTTTGTTTGCTATTGAATCCCTACAAATTACTATTTAGTAATGTTTAATGTAAGTTTTAATCGTAACTACTATAATCTGGTGATGTACACAACCTATGTGCTGAAACGTCGTTGTTTATTTATGCGTGAATAATAAATAAATTCAACTAAACCTATCAATCCAATATATTTAGATTAAAAATTTTGCATTAATTAATTCTTATTTCAATTAAACTATGTATTTTGAAACAATATCTTTTTTTAGACCCCAGCTTCATTTGTGGAGATGGAAACACCCGATTTATCGCCTTTAACTTCCCAAAGACCAACACCAACATTAAAAAAAAGTGCGTTTACTTTAAAAAGTAATTCCAATTATATATATTTGAAAAATCTAATAGAATACAAATTTATTGCAATTTTTTTGTTCTAGGAAAAGTTATAAGCACCGATGATGTGCAGCAGCTGTTGCAGCAGCAGACGCAGCTGAACGATCAGCTAATTTCTATCAATAATAAGTTGGAGAAACTAAGCTCAACGATAGAGACAAATTTTCAAAAAAACAATGAAATTCTAGAAAGAATTGCGGTAGCTTTGGAGAAGTGGTCGAGTTTAGGTTAGGTAAATTTTGTATATATTTAGTATAGTTATTTTCTTTGTTTTATGTACATAATATTTAGTATAGTTATTTTCTTGTTAATAAATTTTATTATCTTTATTTGTTTTTTGTACATAATATTTAGTTTAGTTATTTTGTTGTTAATACATTTTATTTTCTTTTTGCTTTTTGTACATAATATTAAGTATACTTATTTTGTTGTTAATAAATTTTATTTTCTTTATATGTTTTATTTACATAAAATATAACTATATACATTTATTTTTAAAAATAATTGTTTATTTTTCCTCACGAGCCTGTTGACCCAGCTGCCTGTACTGCATGCCGACTGGTGCAGGATTTGGTATTTCTGCGGCTTCCAAATCAATTTCGTCCAACATCCGCTGAGGTTCGTCCACATTATACTGAATGCACACATTGTGCAAAATAGCGCATGCAATAATGATTCTTCCTGCATTTGACGGAAAATAATGCAATGTGCGATCTTTCAATAAACAGCGAAAGCGACCTTTTAATAATCCGATACAGCGTTCAACGTTGCTTCTAGCTGTTTTGAACGCTCTGTTAAAACGCACCTCTTGCTCCGTTACAGGGTTTCTCAGAGGAATCATTAACCACGGCAAGCAGGGGTAGCCCGAATCGCCTAGAACACATTTTAGAACGCATATATTATGCATTTCATAAAAATTATTTTTAAAATGTATGTTACCTATCAGCATGGAATTGTGATCGCCATTCTCATAATTTGATTGCATAATGGCACTAATTCGGCTACTTCTCCAAACAAAGGAGTCATGTGAACTTCCCGGATATCTTGATAATATGCTCAAGATTTTGTTGTTGGCATCACAAATCTATAAATTTTCAAATAGTGTTTAATATAAAAAGAAAGAATTAATGAATAAAAATGCTTACGATTTGAACATTTAAACTGTGGTATCCTTTCCTGTTTATGAATGCCTGTTCATTTTCCCTTGGCTTTACGATCGCCACATGAGTGCCATCAATGGTTCCAAGTATATGAGGCATTCCATGTTCATACTGAAATCAGTAATAATTAATGTATTATAAAATTATTTATTATGTTAACTGATTTATTTTACCTTTGCTTGCACATTTCTTGACTTTCATCATTATTGGGAAATGTCAGCCATCGCCGCATGAAATGAGCAATTAAAACATTAGCAATTTCCCGAATGCAACGGGATACCACTGGCTGGCTAATGCTGGTTAAATAATTATTTGCAACTGACCGCTGGTAACTACCAGTTGCAAAAAAATTAAGCACGGAAAGAAACTAAAAATTACAAAAATTAATTATATACATAAACTTTTATACAGACGAATAATTACTTACCCTTATGTGATTAGGAACTTTTGTCCTACGAAGCCCAGCATGTAAATGCGGTCGCATTTGATTTAACAAAAATAAACAAGCTTCCTTACTTAATCGGAAATTTTTTACAAATTCCGAGTTTGTTACCTCGAAAGGATTTTGTACGTCTCTTAATTGTCTACGTATGAGACGTGTATCATGTCTTCCTTCCACTACTTCGTCTTCATCCAATGCCATAAATATGCCCACTAAAGCCATGATATTATCTTAAAAAAATTTAATTAGTACTGATTTAGAAAAGTTATAATAAAATATATGCCAATGTAATTCTAATGATAATTGTTTTGTTAGTTGCGTGTTTTTATGTATCGTGATTCAAAGTTTAAATAATACAACGCAACCATAAATGAAAATGTTCAAACACAAATATACAATATAAACAACATTACTTACAATTATAAAAACGAGGAATAAAAATGATGTGAAGCGTTGCTAGTTTAAACGAAAATAGATATTAATAGAGAAAAGGACCAAATGGAACTGATTTTAAATCGTTCTTACAAATTATCTGCAAAACTTTAATTTCGAAAATTAAAAGTGGGAGACCCAGTGCTATAGATCATTTACATGTAGGCGGCGCTGCTATCGGAGTTTGGTATTAAAAACTAACCGCACTTTTTAGTGCTTGTTAATATACATTGTATTCCGTAATTGAGCACTATGCCTTATAACTGTTGTGTTCCTCAGTGTTCATCTGCCTCTAATAAAGATAGAAATATTATGTTTCATAAATTTCCGACAAATAAACGTTTAATTTAAAAATGGTTGATTGATATACGATCTATTAAATTTCCGTCAAGACATACTAAAATATGTTCAAAACATTTTCTGCCGACTGACTACACCATTACTAGTATGGGTAAGTAAAATAATATTAAACTTTATGTATTTTACATATTATTTGATCATTTCAGGCCAATGGAAGATACTTAACTACGAGTATGTAATTCCGTCTCAGTTTTTACCACTACGAAAATTTGATAAGTTAGTAAGCAGTAATCGTGCAGACATATTAATAAAGAGAGAAAATGCCAGAACTGAAATAAGGGAAAAACATTTGGATATTGAGGCCAGTATAGATGAATTGCCGGGGGATATTGATGCCGAAGACAATTGTGGAGTGGCAACCATTCCTGCTCAAAGACAAGTAGCAGCTATGTCTACACAAACAGTTATAACATTCAGCAGGTCCCAGTTAATTTCATACAATTTTTTAAATGAAACATAGTTGAAACAAATGACAGGCTGTAATTCAAAACATTCGATTTTTTGTGTAGCCATTTAGGTAGTTCATACACAAGATTCCACTACGCATGCAGGATGAACTACTATTAACACTGATGAAATATAAACTTAATTTATATTATTCCACGTTAGTTAGTTTGTTTGATATATATTTGCGGGTTGTAAAGAATATTATTACAAAGTGGACAGAACATATGTACAAAACTTTTAAAAAAAATAATTTTTGGAAATTAAAATCTGTATCCCGTGGACAGTACGACATAGTTTTAGAATGCACTGAATTTCGTATTGAAAGAAGCTCTGATCCATTGGAACAACAAGGTACATATTCAACATACTATGGTACAAATACATTTAATGTTTTGATTGGAGCGACGGAAGAGGGATCAATTGGTTTTCTATCCGATATTTATGGAAATATCTGGAATTATCGATTTGCTAAAAGAAGGTGAATACGTTTTGGCAGACAGAGGATTCGATGTATCTGATCTTCTGGAAGAAAAGGGGATTCATCTAAATATACCACCGTTCAAAAGGAGGGAGCAAGAACTCGGGCGATTGCAAATCGCAGAATAATTATTGAAAATTTAATTGGATTAGCAAAAAAAAAAAAAAATATTGTGTTACAGAATTCCCAAATATATGTGGCCTATTGCAAATGAAATAATGTATAATTGTTTCATGCTAATTAACTTTAAGAATCATATTGTTAATTTTACAGAACATAAACATAATTGAAATGTTATAATTACTTACGAAAATATAAAAAACAAGATATTACATTGAATTTTTGTTATTGTTTTTTAAAATTTCTTATTCGTACATTAATTTTAATTCATTTTTAAGTGAATTTTACTTTTAATTTATTTTTAAGTGAATTCAAATTCATATTAATAAATAAATGAAGTGCAAACAAAAAACTATATTGAACTACCATTAACAGCTTTCAACTAATACCAAACTTCGACTGTGCGCACCTCGCGGAGACATATCGAACTAAAGTAGTGTAAATGATCTATTGTTAAAGTTGATGGTGGTAACAATCATGTACCCTTCAGAGGAGGGGCTTAACAATCCAAGAAAAGGGAATGGAAAATTCCCAAGTTGACCTTTTTCAGGATTAGTGAATATGCAGATGTTCGCACAGACGGTAATTAACAGCTTAGGCGGCAAACAGTCCAGCATTTTACGCATACAAAGGCAATAAACCGATCAGACAGAAATGAAATATTTTAAGCGCCTTTACGTATAATTAGATACTAGAATGCTAAACAAATAGATAAACTAAATTATCAATAGCGCAAACAAAAATAAATAATCAAAAAATGTTTTAAAATATTACACGAATTACATTAATTAAGATTACATTATGTTCTACATACTAAATTAATATATACATATATAGAAATATAATATACTTATCTTAAATAAATTCAAACACAGCGCCACAAGTTTGGTTAACACACAAATGACAGCAAAATGTGCGACAGATATACTGTTAGAATGAGACAGCAGTGTAGCAAGTCAGAAACAAGACCTACGGAGGTCCCGCAAGTATATTTGCTAGACTAGCAAGTCTGACGTCATAACTGGTAGTTTTCTAAAGGCCCGACAGGGGGTTTACTTGTATACATGTGACATATCTGTGACTGTATTGGTGCTGCAAGTGCTCTCGCAAGTTACAGAATCAACCTCCAGGTTAGAAAAATTGGCTGAAGGTCGCACTGTGACTTACGATGGGTCGACCCGGGGAGCAGTGCGGAGCGCAGAGAAGCAGTCAGAGTCGTAGCAATTAGGAAGGGCAAATTATTACAATTTATTCAAGTTGATTTAAAAGTTTAACATTAAATAGCCTTAACAGATTAGATCCAAAATAAATTTGTGTAACAGTGAAGGAACAATTAGCGAAATAAAAGAAACAAATAAATGAGCGAAAATTCTAGAATTAGAAGCGGCTCAGAATTAAAAAGGAAAAGATACGAGGGCAGTTTGATAAGTCCGTGACTTTTCGAATTTCCCGTGTAGTAACTTTGATGGTAACACTGCTCCCGTCAACTAACATCTAGTAATAGACTAAAGTCAAAATTTGAGTATTCTGCGTCGTTGCGTTTTTGTTTGTCAGCCTTTAAAAGCAGTCTACCTCGTGAATTTTAACGAAAATGGAAGAAATTAAATTTCGTGTGCTGATTAATCATTAATTTTTGCGTTAAAAAACCATCACCGAAACCAAGGAAAAGCTCAATAAATATTATGGGGACTCTGCACCATCAATTTCAATGGTTAAGAAGTGATTTACTGAGTTCTGTTGTGGTCGTACCAGTACAAATGACGCCGAACGTTCAGGTCGCCCAAAAGAGGTCGTCATGCCAGAAATTGTCGATAAAATTCATGAAATGAAATTGAACGATAGGATTATGAAACTGCGTGAGGTGGCTGAGGCTGTGGGCATTTCAACTGAGCGGGTACATCACATTTTACATGAATATTTGGACATGAAGAAGCTATCGGCGCGTTGGCTGCCGCGATTGCTCACATTCGAGCACAAGTGCAACCAACTTCACAATGGCAAAAATTTATAAATTAGGCTACAAACTGCTACTTCATCTAGAATATTCTCCAGATTTAGCCCTCTGTGACTATTTTCTTTTAATAAACTTGAAGAAATGGCTGGGTAAAAGGAGATTTGGGTCTAATGAAGAGGTCATCACTGAAACAAACGCCTATTTTGAGGGTCTTGAGAAAACCTTTTATTTGGAAGGAATTAAAAAATTGGAAAAACGGTAGACTAAGTGTATTGAGCTAAAATGGGACTATGTAGAGAAATAAAACGCTTTTTCGCCGAAATTTTTTTTTTTTATATGAAAAGTCACGGACTTATTAAACTGCCCTCGTATCTAGAAGAAGAAGGTTTCAAAAGGAGTAAAATCACGCAAAGAACTCCTCCCAAAGAAAAATAAGTGGAAGTAAACAACTAACGCATACAGAAATGGAGGGAATAAAAGAGTTAATAGAGAAATTATCCCAAGACCTTGAGGCTGAAATGAAAACAAATAAAGAAGAATTAAAGGAAAACATAGATCAGAATAATCTTCTAATTGCAAAAATGCAAAAGGAAATGAAAGAAAGAGAAAGCAAATGGGAAGATGAAAAGCAACAAATTTATCAAAAACTAAAAGAATTAGAAGATAAAGTCGAAGCGAAGAGTAAGAAAGAAAGGAAGAATAATGTAGTCATAAAAGGATTAAACATAGAAGGAAAGGAACGCGACTTGGAAGGAGCAGTCAAAAAATTTCTCAAAGATGAATTAAAACTAGAACCAAGAATTTACAAAACAACTATCATTAACACGAGAGACCAGAAAGTAATGGTTAGAGTGGAACTAAATGAATGGAATGACAAGGTGGAAATAATGAGAAATAAAAATAAACTGGGCAACAACAGTATATACATAGAAAATGACTTAACAAAAGAAGAGAGGAAAATTCAAGCTGAAATAAGGAAAAGAGCAAAGGAAGAAAAAGGAAAAGGGAAAACAGTAAAAATTGGTCACCTAAAAATAACTATAAATGACAAAACCTTAGTCTGGAATAATGCAAGTGGAAAGTTAGAAGAAATTGATTCAATTAACTCTCCAAAAAACGATTAAAACAAAAAATAACTGGACTTCTGAGGACGGAAACGGCAATGGATATGAAACAAGAAAACGGAATTGTAAATAATAAAATAATTTCAAAAACACAGCACAGAATAATGAAAATAGGCACATGGAACATAAGTATAAAAGGAAAGGAACAAGAATTAGTAGATGAATTCGAAAAAAGTAACTTATGTGTTCTAGGTATTACTGAAACAAAGAAAAAAGGAAACGGAATACAAAAAATTAAAGGGCATATGCTACTTTACAGTGGAGTAGAAAAACACGAGAACGCAAGGGAAGGAGTAGGCTGCTTAATAAGAGAAGACTACATAAATAAAATTTCCAAATGGAAATTCTATACAGAACGTATACTGTAGCAAACGGGGGTGTTGACTATAGGATAGGGATAATAAAAAGGAAGGAAACTTTATTGAAGGAAAGGGGACAAACCAGTCGTGGTTAAATCGGGAGCGGATGAATTGGGAGCTGGTAATCATGACACTCGAAACACTGTAAATCATGTAAAAACTTGTAAATATTGCTTTATTAAAAATGTAGAACTTCTTATAACTAACTTAACGTTGCACTAACTTATGTAATAAATGAAAATACTTAAATGACTTAAATCTACGTAAAAAGACATATTTTTCGGAGCGCGACTACATTTTAAAACTGTCACTGGCCACAACCAACGGAGAACTGAATTTCAGACGCCCGAGATTCCAGGGGGACGTCTGGCTAAGGGGATGCCAGGGGGTGTCTTCGAATCTGAACTATCGCTTCTAAAAATAGCTCAAGATAGCGATAGCTCAGAGCGTAACCGATGAAAGTCATCTTGTTACACCATCCCCTACTTAAAATAATTATATCTTCTTAGAGATATAATTATCAAACCAAACAGCGCACCTGAAAAGAAACAAAACATTTGCAAATATTTAAGCACTTTAAATAACAATTTAACAAAACCCATAAAAATTCAACACAGGTACGCATACAGATTAAAAAAAAACAAGATGACTATAACAAAATTATATAAATGTAAACGAACTAACCCTAACACAAAAACTTTCTTTAAACTAAATACTAAAATAAAAAATCAAAACTAAAACTATCACAAAAAAGTTTAAATATGTGGGCTCATGCCCGCGGGCTGTAGGAACACAAAACTTAAAATTATCATTTGTCACAAAAAAATTCACACACAACACAACACACGACGGGGGAGGGGGCTCTTCACAGGGCAAAGGTTTCAGGCTTCTCACTCTAAACCTAAGAACAGATGTGAGGCGAATCCGATCCCTCGGGAGATGTCTGTGCCGTGTTGCTCTCCGACGTTGCCGTCGGTGTCGCCGATGTTGACTGCGCCATGCTCTAAGGAAGCGTCGCCGTAGTCGCCTTCGTCGTCGTCGCCGATGCTGAGTACTTTGGGGTGATGTGCGAACTTGATTGACCTTGAGACGGCCGCCTTGGAAGCCAACGATTTTACCTGGGCCAACACTTGACTTCTGGCACATTGTGTACTGACAGGCTCTAGTACCACAATGGCTGTCCTTTTGGACCCAGGCATCTGCCTTGCGCTTCCGTACGCGCCTCTTCTTAACCTTATTCAAGGGCACATCAGCCCAGCCGATATTTTCTTTATCGACGACCTCTGACACTTCGACTGCGACGCACTCTTCCTTATCTGTTACCATCGGTCGTGGTATGTCAACCACCGTTCGTTTCTCTGCTGCAAGCATAGCCTCGATCTCGGCCACGCTTATCTTCGCTGCAGGCAGAGACAGCGGCGTCCCAACAACCCTGATCGCCTCGGGCGTTGGCATACTTACTGGTTGCGGCGGCTGTGATGACCACGATACCGATGGCGCATGTTGTTGCAATGGCATCAGCGGTGGTTGCGGCGTGGGCATCGGGTACGCAGGATAACAGTACCCATATCCTGGATGCCACGGCGCTGGCTGATGCTGGTGGCCCCATGGTGACGGTGGTGGTACATACCAGGACGGCTGTGGTGGTATGTACGCTGGTGGTGGAATATACCATGGCCACTCCATTGCAACACGCACTTTTTTTTACGAAATTTTATAAAGTTATTATTATGAATGTCATGACTGAGGACTATGGTGCTACGGTCCAGGTTCTTTAGATTGCCGGTAACGAGTAAATAGTTCGAAAACTAACTACTCGCAGCCAACGTGAAAATTGAAAAAATGGCAATTCTGCAAAAATCTGCAGAACTTTTCACGGCAATCCTACCGACTTGCGTCAATGTAGCAAACGGGGGTGTTGACTATAGGATAGGGATAATAAAAAGGAAGGAAACTTTATTGAAGGAAAGGGGACAAACCAGTCGTGGTTAAATCGGGAGCGGATGAATTGGGAGCTGGTAATCATGACACTCGAAACACTGTAAATCATGTAAAAACTTGTAAATATTGCTTTATTAAAAATGTAGAACTTCTTATAACTAACTTAACGTTGCACTAACTTATGTAATAAATGAAAATACTTAAATGACTTAAATCTACGTAAAAAGACATATTTTTCGGAGCGCGACTACATTTTAAAACTGTCACTAGCCACAACCAACGGAGAACTGAATTTCAGACGCCCGAGATTCCAGGGGGACGTCTGGCTAAGGGGATGCCAGGGGGTGTCTTCGAATCTGAACTATCGCTTCTAAAAATAGCTCAAGATAGCGATAGCTCAGAGCGTAACCGATGAAAGTCATCTTGTTACAATACTCTCTGTAACCCTGGAAATAGATAAAAGAAAAACCACTGTAATAGTGGTATATGCACCAAACGAAGATGAAAAATGTGCAATCAAAGACAAATTTTGGGAAGAAATGCAACAAATAATTGAAAAACAAATTGAAAGAATTATCTTAATGGGAGACTTTAACGCTCGCGTGGGGAATAAAAATATAGGAATTGAAAATGTGATGGGGAAGACTGGAGAGAAAACAATAAACAATAACGGAAACAGATTAATAGACTTCTGCGTAGTCAATGACTTAATAATAACGAATACAATGTTCATGCACAGAGACATACATGAACATACTAGAGAAGTAGAAAGCAGGAAAGAAAAATCAATAATTGATTATGTGATAGTTGATAAGAGTAATTAAGATGTAAGAGTAAAAAGAGGTAGGGAAATCGGAAGTGATCATTACTTGGTCGAGGCGAAAATTAAAATTGAAAATATTTGTGAAAATTATGATTCCCAGGGCAACAGTAAACCCAGTAAAGAAACAATAAAAATATATAAATTAAAGGATGAAGAACACCAAATAAAGTACCAACAGAAGATAGAAGACAAAATCCTAAAATTAGAAGATCATGGAATATTAACGGTAGAAGTAATATGGAATAATTTCAAGAACATCGTGCAAGAGGCAGCGAAGGAAACCTGTGGTACAAGTATAACGAATGTAAACAAAAAACGAACACATTGGTGGAATCAAGAGATCAAAGAAGAAATAAAAATTAAAAAACAAAAATGGAAAGAATATATCAACAACAAGAATCATCAAAACTACGAAATATATAAAGAACAGAGAAAAAAAGTAAAGGAAATAATACAAATAGAAAAGGAAAAGGAATGGGACGATTTCGGTGGTCAAATAGAAAAAAACTATAAAGAAAATAAAAAACGGTTCTTCAAAATTACTAAAAACTTTAAGAAAGGAAAAGAACCATTATTAAAACAAATTAGGGATAAAAACGGGCATATTCTAGTAAAAGACAATCAAATTATAGAAAGATGGAAGGAACACTTTGAAAATTACTAGAAGTCAAGAACTACAAACTAGGAAGAACTACAGTAATATACAATGAAGAGATTAAAAGAGAAGAAGAAATTACAATGAAAGAAATAACTGATGCAATTACAAAAATTAAAATCGGTAAAGCTGCAGGCTATGACGAAATTAAACCAGAACAAATTAAATATATGGGAACAGCAGGGGTAGAGATGTTGTATATTTTATTTAATAAAATTTGGAAAGGTGACAACATACCACAAGACTGGGAGAGGACAATAATAATGCCAATTTTCAAGTAGGGTGACAGCAGAAACTGTGGAAACTACAGAGGAATATCACTGCTATGCGTAACTGCTAAACTATATGAAGCAATCATAGAGAATAAACTAAGAGGAGAAATAG
Organism: Poecilus cupreus; assembly: GCA_963942605.1. Lineage (NCBI taxonomy): Eukaryota > Metazoa > Arthropoda > Insecta > Coleoptera > Carabidae > Poecilus > Poecilus cupreus. The sequence continues at coordinate 21,955,980 of OZ012713.1, read as the reverse complement.
GAGAGGATATTGGGAAACCACAAAGTGGATTCAGGCCAGGATATTGCACACAGGACCATATATTTAGCATCCGACAACTAATAGAAAGAACTCTACAATTTAATAGGGAACTCTTCATATGCTTCATAGATATAGAAAAAGCGTTTGATAGAGTAAACAAAGAATTACTATGGGATATACTTAGGAGAAGAGGAATAAGTAACAAATTACTACAAGCGATCATAGCAATTTATAAAACCAGCAGAAACTATGTACGCACTGCAAACTCTATATCAGAAGAATTCATAACGACTCAAGGCCTGAAACAAGGTGGAAATTTAAGTCAATTTTTATTTGTAATTTATATGGATGAAATATCAAAAAACGTTAATCCACGAGTGAAGAAAACACCAGTGGGAAACTTAAACCTTAAGAATATTAATATATCGGAATTCTTATTTGCCGACGACATGGCCATACTCGGAACTACAGAAGAGAATCTACAAATAAATTTGGACGTATGGAAGGAAGAATTGATGAAAGCTAACATGACAATTAATATAGGAAAAACAAAAGTAATGACAATATCCAGAGAAGATAAAATACTAAAAATAAAATTGGATGGAACAATAATCCTGTAAGTCGAAAATTTCAAATACCTAGGGTGCATGATAGAAAGCAAAGGAGGATGTAATGCAGACATAAACAATAGGATACAAACGGCATCTAGAACTTACCACTCTCTAAGAACAGCTATATTCAGTCATCGAACTATAACCAAAAGAACTAAACTAACTGTTTACAAGACTATTCTACTACCAATCTTGATATATGGGAGCGAATCGTGGGTAATAAACCAAAGAGAAATCAGCAAAATACAGGCTGTAGAAATGAAGTGCCTCAGACAAATAGACGGAGTAACTAAATTGGATAAAATAAAAAACGAAGAAATAAGAAGGAGACTTAATATAAAATCAACACAAAAAATGATAGAGAGAAGACAACTACAATGGTTTGGTCATCTTGTTAGATTACCAAATAACAGACAAACAAAAAATATATGGAAAGCTCGAACAACAGGAAAAAGGGGGAAGATACTATAAACTATATATTGAATGAGAAGAAAATTACAAATCGAGAAGCACACGATCTAGCAAGGGACAGGAAAAAGTGGAAGGCGTTTATAGAAAAACTTTAAAAACAGAAATAAACAACCTCTACATCCTATGGGTAGATGAGGACTTGACTATATATATATATATATATATATATATATATATATATATATATATATAAAATAAAAAGTAATTGTAATTTGTAATTATTTAATGTAAATTAACTACATTTTTTGCATATAATTGAGCTAATAAATTTTAAAAGTTTCTCAACACTATCAGTCTCATTGGAGAGAACTGACGGAAGAGTATTTGCAAGGCTGAAGAGGTTTCTGACGTTGTGGTATTAAGCACAGTGCAGAAGAAGATGAAAAACAGAAAGGCGAGTATCACATACATCGCACATAGGTACGGGGCCCCGAACAAGAAGATAAAGATGAGTAGCTTTAATGTGACCTATTCTCAAGCGCGTAATCGCTACTTGCTCCTTCCTCTGTGTACCTTTCTTAAAGGAGACAGAATTCCTGGACATAAAGGGAAGGCTGAGTAATATCCTTTTTATACTTAGTAAGAACTAAATCAGTACTTATTTGAGGAAGACACCATGGTGGTGTATCCGAAATAAGCTGAGGTAAAATATCTTCCTTGCCTAGTGGAAGTTTATCAAACTTTTTGACCAGTTGAACAGCCAAAGGACAGAGAGAGGTGGAACTGCTGAGGAATAGATTATGAGCACGCTCGTCTTGGAAAAGAGGAGTAAACATGAAATGCCAAGGTTTGGACATAATTCGAGCAGTATATCTCATGCATTTTCGTGTTCTACGGATAAATAATGGAGGCAACCCTGACTCACAGTATAAACTGTGAACTGGAGAAGTACGAAAGGCACCAGTTGACAAACGGATACCCGTATTATGGACAGCATCTAAGCGGTTGAGATGGAGTTGTTTAGCGGAACTGAGTACGATTGCTCCAAAATCAAGTTTTGACGTTACAAGTGAATTGTAAAGTCGTAGCAAACAGTCTCTATCAGCACCCCATTTAGTGCTTCCGAGGCGTTCTAGAATATGCGGATTCCAGGTCAGATACGGATCAAGAGTTAAACCAAAAAATTTAACTCTATCGACGCACTGAATTGGAGAACCATACAAATAAAGTGAAGGATTGTTGTGAGGAGTACGTAAGCGACAGAAATCTATACACTTCGTTTTCTCAACAGAAAAACGAAAACCCCTAACGGTAGCAGCATTGGTAATGGTGTTAATTGCATCCTGAAGTCGAGATTCGCACTCAGGAATGCTAGATGCTGAAGTGTAAATGACCAAGTCATCGACATAGAGACAATGTCGGACGGTCGGAGGAAGATTTAGTGCAATGCTATTGATAGCAATTAGAAAAAGGATTACACTAATGGTAGAACCTTGCGGAATACCATTTTCAAGGGGGTGAGAAGATGAATAGATATCACCTATACGTACTTTGAAAGTTCGATTTTCAAAAAAGGAAGATATAAAAACTGGTAAATTGCCACGAAGTCCCCACTCATGTAGCTGCTTAAGAATGCCGTAACGCCAAGTCATATCAAATGCCTTCTCCAGGTCGAAGAAAACAGCAACTAAATGTTTTCGTTCGAGGAAATTACAATGAATGTCATTGGTTAACTCAACATGGAGATCAGTGACAGAATGACATTTTCTAGAGCCACACTGATAAGGATCTAAAAGGCGATTATGCTCTAAATACCAACAAAGCCTGTAGTTTACCATACGTTCGTAAATTTTACCCAGATGACACGTTAGTGATATGGGCCTGTAACTAGTAGAATGTGTGGCATCCTTGCCCGGTTTCAAAATAGGAACGATGGTAGCTTCTCGCCAGGCATCCGGGTACGTACCGCTACGCCAGAGAAGGTTGAAAAAATTTAAAATATGGGATTTCATCTCAGAAGGTAGATGTTTTATCATGCAATATGAAATGTTGTCAGGACCGACAGATGTATTTTTTGTTTTGCTAAGTGCAAAATCAAATTCATAAATTGAAAAAGGAAGGTTAAATACTTCATCGCCATCAGAAGAGAAATCAAGAGGGGCTTCACTCGTTTCTTTAATATTAAGAAATCTTAATGAGTAGTTTTCGGTACTACTGACAGACTCGAAATGTGTAGCTAAACATTCAGAGATGTCATTAAGATTGGTGCTTAAAATGTTATGGATGTGAAGAAGGTTGACAGAGTGAGATTTTTGATAACCGTGCATGTATTTAATTTTATTCCACAGCTCATTCGACGGACGTTCAGGTGTGACAGAAGAGACATAATTCCGCCAGGAGGCAGACTTAGCTTGTAGAATAGCACGTTTCTTTTCACGGATAGCACTAACTACATTCGTGTTCCACCAGGGGACCTTTCTTCTAATGAAACGAGAAGATGTTAACGGGATATTATTGGTTGCAGACCGTAAGATACTGCAATTAATATCGCCAAGAGTTTTGAATTGACTTTGAGAGGTAAATAATTGAACAAATTCAGAGAATACATTTTTTACGATTTTTGCGATCTCTGGCATCAGCAGAGACGCGATGTCGGCAACGTTTAACGGTGGAGGAGAAGCAGGTTTTGCTGCAACCTTAGCATAAGAAGTGGTGAAAGTCGTATTACGCTGTACATGCTGCCTTGCTTCCGGGAAGCTACATTTATGAGTAGTTTTGTACTCTAAAACAGCATATTCCATTTTAAATTTCGGGCAGTTTCTGGAGCTGGCAGGATGGTGACCTTGGCAATTAATACAATTGACATCACCGCATTCGGTTCCGTCATGTGGGGGTTTTCCGCAGATGCAAATTTTTGGATTTTTACAACTGGACGAGGAGTGTCCAAATTGTTGGCAATTGAAGCAGCGAAGAGGGTTAGGGATATACGGACGAACAGGGAGGCGATACATGGTAGCATATATATGTATATATATATATATATATATATATATATATATATATATATATATATATATATATATATATATATATATATATATATATATATATATATATATTTGGGACATCACAACAATTAAAAGTTAGCACAAGGGATGGGGTATTTTCCTCACGACCGTTTTTCCTACTTATGATCCTTCGCACTTCAACCACACCTTCCTTTTTCAGTTCACTCCGAATTTCATCAGTTGTGCAGTTCAGCAGATCCCTACAGTAGATAACACCCTTAGAAAAATTAAGGGTGTTATGTGGCGTGATAGTAACAACATAATCACCTAGGGTCTTGGCTGCAAGTAATTTTCGTGACTGTTGAGCATTTTTTGCTTCAATAAGAAGACCGTCTTTAATTTTCCGGATGACTTTAACGTCTCCGGCAATAGTTTTCACTAAATGCGAAATAAGAAAGGGGCTTACTTTGCTGAAGTCTCCACTGGCTCTTTTAACCAACAGGAACATTGGTGCTGGGTCCTCATCGTCAGAATTGACGCGAGCTCGCTTCGCCCTAGGCCCCGGGACCGAGTCCAAAGCCATTTTTAATGTCTGGTGGGCCGAAGCCCCCAGACGAAACCAAAGATATGAAAAGTAAAAATATGTATTTTAATTTTATTTAAAAAAATTTAAATAAAATAAATTTTGGCACTAAATGCCAGAAAAGCAATGAAATATAGCACAGAAGCCTTTATTTAATTTATTAGAATAAATTAAAAAAATAAAAAAGTAAATGAAGACAAAAAAACGCACCACGGGTGGGCGTGGCCAGTCAGTGAAAAAATATTCAAAGTTCAAAAATAAGGTAAATCAGAACTGACCTTAGAAAATTTTGCACTGCACTGGTTCACAACACTGCTATGAAGCACCTCACACTAAATTCGTAAATTATTTAACGAAAAAAACCACTTTTTTAATATGATAACTGTGGACGGCTCGCTGACAGGTGTTACCGCTGACAGGTACGTTCGCTAGCTGGTATTATAATTATCAGGTGTTTTATTATTTAAGTATTTCAGCCATGATTCTTTCTTACGTTTTATTTCTTCTTTGATTTCATTGTTCCACCATGCTGTTTATTTTCGATTTGTTCTTACTTTATAGATACCACATACTTTGGTCGCAGTCTCAGTAATCATTGATCTGAATATCTTCCATTTTTCATCTATTTCAGTTTCATCATCAAAAAACATATATATATAAATTTATATATTTTAAAATTTAAAGTTAAAGAACACAGTTATATCAAAGAAATTAAATAATAATACTTGGCAAGTCTTACAATGTGTAGTCTTGTTAGAATTATGATGTTAATTGTCGAAGCCCTTGATAACTGATTAAAAACTATTTAGTAACTGAAGAACTTAACCAAAATTATTTTTTATATCCATATATTCATTTGTTGTGGGGGTTGAAATTAGTACGGGGTTTGAAAATTACTTTAATTGGTTTATTTTGGTAATAAGCAAACAGTTTTTTCATTTAATTAGTTGATGCAAAATGTACTTCTCAAAACTTTCTTCAAATTGAGGTTAATTTATAATACTATTAAATTTCTGACATCTACATGGATTTTCACTAATTGTTAAATAAATAAGCATATACCGTTTCCTAATCTATCAGAAAATACACAAAATATAATGAGAATATTACAGTTTTATAAATTGTTTTCAACAGCATTTACGATACTACACTTTTATAATACGATGTTTTCAAATTGATTTATATTTAGGAGAATTTTATGTAACCAGTATAATTATGAACTTACCTTAATCAACGTCATAAGTTTTATTTTTTTAAAACAACGTAGAATGCAAATAACAGATAATTTTACAAAAGTAAACATGAATATTCCATAAGACGCCATGTTAAAATTTTGTCTGGTTGTCCAGAAACAGGTTCGCGCGCTAAGTTTATGACCTTGATGCAAGTACTCTATTGGAGAACTGCCTAAAAATATAGAATTTATAATAAATATATATTACAACTTGAATCAGTTCAAAAATGATTTGCTAAATTTTGTTACTTCAAAACCTTTAATAAACACCCCAATTTTTTTTTAATTATAATTTACTTTTGTATGAGATGAATTTAATTTCTCTACATGCTCTGAGGAAAATATATATATATATATATATATATATATATATATATATATATATATATATATATATATATATCATCATCTAGTATTTGTTGAAATGTAATCAGAAGCTCGTTATTGCAACCAATAAACATCCGCTCCTACTTAGGTGCAGACAGAATAAAGTGATAAGTACAATTTCAAATACTGGTACCTTTCACTTACGATAGAACACCCTTTCAAAAGACATTCACTAAATTGGTTCAAATATTCCAAAACCAGATTCTCAATACTGAGACGAAAACCTCATGCTGGTGCATAGAAATGGAAACAATTTAGTGCACTATGATATTTCACACAAGATCAGTGAAGATCATCGCATTTACATTAATTATACTCGACTATACTGTTATCACAACATCCAAAAAACTAAACACTTAAGGAAGATCATCAAACTTATGGATAGAACCACAGTAAAACATAATGGGTTAATCGAGGATGATTGGCTCATGAATTTCATTGACATAAATTTTCCACCTGAATGCAAGAATTGCTATCTCTTGGGCCAAAGTTTACTATTCCGTATCTTAAACAATAGATACCATTAAACTGGCTCATTGCGAATATTGAATTTATGCTAACTTCAATATCTGACAGTAATCAGAACTGTATCCGGGCAGACACCGAGCAACATGTAACACAGCTAACCACCTTCACATTCACGATTCCAAAACTACATATGATTACTGACGAATACAACGTTTTTAAAAGAACATGATTACATTGTTATAATGAAGGCCAATAAAGGTAACAATAACAAAACCGTGGCCTTAACCAAACAAGAATATGACGATAAAATGGAACTCTTATTAAGTTGTAATAATACTTGCAAAGCTATCACAAATGATCTCAATAAAAAACACAAAACAAGAACTACAAAATTATTATAAACTCCATCAAGACAATAATCACATTGACACCACCACAAAAACATGAGAATTTATCAAACTTGCGTAGTGGATTGGAGAATAATGAGCTTTTTGTTAGAAACTCCTTTGAATTTGCTGAATTCATTTCCACGATTACGTTGGTTTTGAGTTATGTATTGGTTTCATTACATATCGTTTCCTTGTGCAACAATGTACCCCTAGATATAATCTTTCAGATGGTTGAAGAAAATTGTAACATCATAAGCGAGGGAACGAACATACCACTGGATAAATTCAAGGAGCTTTTAGAACTCTGGTATACTAGAACAGTTCTTTTTTCTGCTGTGATGGTAAATTTTGTTTTCAGCGATTAAATATAGCTATGGGATCCAATCTCAGTCTGGTAATTGCCAACTTAGCGATGGATAAGTTACTTGAACAACGTGTTTCCTCTGTTCCTTTTGATATTACGTTTTTAAAAAGTATGTGGATGACATTACTGCGATGCCTGCTGACAGCGTCAATACGATAATTCAGACATTCAGTTCTTACAAGAAAATTAAATACCATTCCTTAACACGTTGTTGTTGCACCTGTGACGGTAATACGAAATAGTATAGAAAAACGACTTCTACTAACAGATACCTAAATTACTGATCACATTATCCAACTTAACAACTACAGAATTTACCGGCAAATTTAAAAGATCAGGCAACTTACATCTCCAGATTTTCATCCAGAACTAAAAATGCAGATAAAACAAATATTTTTAATAAACAACTACCCAAAATCCCTAATAAATCGCTTCCTAAACCTGGGACTTAAATTGGTGTTTCGAGGTATATTAACAGTGGGTTTCCGGACATTACCTTAAAATTCTATATCTTTAAAGATCTATAACGTAAGAGAAATATATAAAAGATTCTCATAATTTAGAATTCTGAGTTCAAGTCTATAACTTCTAGTTTCTATTACTTCCCCTTAACACATCTTAAAACCAAGATCGGTACTCTTTGGATAATAAAACCTGTGTATAAGTTTAATACTTTTGAAATGCGGATAATATTTTATTTACAACTATTCTATTTAATTCTGTTTTAACTAAATAAATAATACAAGTTTTAAGATTTTTAAATGCAAATAAACAAAATTTATTTTTCTGCAATTAACTGCACTGAATCAATGTTACTAGTTGTTGGATGTTAACAGGAGGACATATGTCAAACATGTCAAAGAGTTCAAGTATACATAATACATAAATCAAATTTGATTTTCTTTACATTTTTTGTTTTGAAAATTCACTGTGTTTATCCCGCCCTGGTAGTTTGGTACGCTTCTTTTACATGATGGTGTCCAATCTCCCAATGTTTGTTTGAAATGAATATGACAATATACAAAATATTATTAATTATTTAATTTTTAGATGAAAATTATTTATCTGTAATTACGTTCCAAGGCAGATATCATGGTGAAATCAAATGGTTTGGATTTCTTCCCTGTAGACCCACGTCTCCTGATATAAGTGTTACTCTCGAGTGTATCACTCGTCGTCGCGAAATCTTCACACTGACAGTGAATTCTGGTAATTACACTGGGGCACGTCGGAGCGAGGTAAGTAATATGAACACTTCAGATTTTATCGTGGTCTTTGTTTGTTCGCTTAGTAATTAATTATATTATTTATGCAAGTAATTATTAATTTAAGCACTTTTACATTGTAATTACAATTACATTTACAATTACTTTGATTTTTTTTTCTTGAACAATATGATCAATTCTATGACAATTTTTATAAATTCCCTTTCTATACAGTAATGTAATTTGACGATTGTAATTTAATTAACATTGAGACAGTAATTATAAAAAAATAATTAGTTATATTTTTTCAGTAATTTGGCCATCCGTATGTACATGTACGAGTAGTTTCAATGAGAAAATCCTCTTTTGAGATATCTTAGGGAATAACTTTATTTGTGTTCATTGTAAAAATATTTCATGATAACTTCTGTATAGCCTATTAAATACGCTTTTCCTGAGACCAAGGATTTATATTCTTGTATATGTTCCAATATAGGTTAACTTTCACCCTTACAATGGATTTCAAGTACAAACTGTGCCCTTAGAAGATTTTCCTCACTATTGCGAATGTATTTTTACAAGGAGCAGCCAAGTAATTACAGTAAATTTCCAGGCATATAGTAAGTAATTTTTTGCAGATATTGTAAATACAACTTAGAACCATTGAAACAAACGATGTGAGTGGCTCATAACATTTTTATTCATTTGGTAGTTGTTTATATGTCCGTGAAGTTGGAGTACCGAACACGAAATTTTAATCTGCAATTAAATCTATAATTTTGTGCTAATTATGTGCTAATTTTTGCTGTATAGAATGAATTTTGTGCTAATGCCCTTTTAGAGTTATTCGCAATTTTCGATACGGGACTCCAACTTCACGCCTAGTACCGTATGTCATAAAACATAATATTTTATTACTCTACAATTTTGTGCTAATTATTGCAATACATATAGAATGTATTTTCTGCCACTGCCTTTTCCGCGATATTCGCAATTTTCGATACGGGACTCCAACTTCATTCTTAGTACTACTCGTATGTGTTACAAAATTTAATATTTTATTATTCTAAAATTTTATGCTAATTATTGCTATATAGAATGAATTTTGTGCCAATGCCGTTTACGAGCTATTCGCATTTTTCGATACGGGACTTCGACCTGGCTTCACGCCTAGTACCTACTATATTTTAAATGATTAAGTATCAAATTATGCTATAATTTTATATTAATTATTACTGTATTTAATTAAATTTGTACTATAGCACTTTCCAATACGTTATTTAGAAGGTAAATGGAATATGACAATTTATAGATATAGTAAATTTGTATTGTATCAACTTCACCTTACATTAAAGTACTGTTACGTTTGTAACAGACGGGTTCGGTGTAGTTTAATAAGCAATAATTAAAACAACTATTAAAGTCACAAAAAGTTTATTTGCTAACACTTATATTTATTTAAATTACTTATTTATTTTTACACACTTATTTTAAACACAAAATTACGATTAATACTTCTAAACTAAGAATATAACACAATTAATATTTATTTACACGATTTATGTTCACTACGCAAACGCTTTATTTATTTCCACTTGTACTGAACAGCGATCAGAGTCGAAATTGTCCGCTCTGTATGCCAGCGGCTTTATATATCTGTTGTGTTGGTAATCGAGAACTCTCTAGAAGCTCTGGTATAGAACTATTCGAGATAAGCCTGGAACGATGTGTCATCGTCGCGCGCTGTCCGTCCAGGGCCGACTGGCCCGTTACAGTATAGCTTGTACAAATTTGCGTGGCGATTGACTTGACTTGCTAATGGGATAAGCCAGCCCTAGCCAGCGGGGTGCAAGTTTGTCTGATGTTCAGGAGTGGATTATTATAATTTTTGGCTTAGATGCTTCAAATCTCCGAAATTTTTGATACGATTATCTTTTCAATAGTTTCCCCGAAAACTGTTAAGTAAGATAATTTTATACACATATACCCTTCAGAAAACGACATTTAAAATTCATTAGTTCAGCAGCACTGTAACAGTGAACACAATGTCGCAAGTTGAATACGAAGATTTTGAAGAAATTACCACGGTCGCGAATCCAACACAAAAATATTTATCAAACGACGCAAAAGAAATAGTTCTGAATGTGTTTAACTTTCTACAAAGTGATAATTTCGAAAATGCGCCAATATAAAAAACTGCTGAAATGACTCAAGTGCCATATACTACAATAAAAAGAATAATAAAAGAAGGTGTACCGATTAAAAAACAAAGAAGTGATGCTGGAAAATCGAGAATTTTGAATGATTTTCAAAAAGATGTTATTCGTCGGAAAATATATTCGCTTTACAATGAAAATATATATCCTTCACTAAGATTATTGCATCAAAAATTAAAAGATGAATGTGATATTACTTGTGCAGTTAGTAGTCTTCGCAGTGTTCTCCTAAGCATGAAATTCAAGTTTAAAAAAATTGATAAACGTCAAGTTTTGCTGGAAAGTAGAAGAATATGTCAATGGCGGCATCAATACTTGACAGATTTAAAAAAGTTTCGTGAGCAGAAACGCTCAATTATATACCTAGATGAAACATGGTATAATATACACGATACTAAATCTAAAAGTTGGACTGATGGTAGTGAGAATTGTGTTGCGAATATTCCAGTTTCACGGTGTAAACGGATAATTATTCTTCACGCGGGGAGTGAGCAAGATTGGGTGAATGGTGCTGAATTATTGTCGGGTCACAACATGGGAAACGCTTGTCTGGATTACCATGATAATATGACGTCTAATATTTTTGAGGAGTGGTTTGGCGGTCAATTATTACCAAATATTCCAGCAAATAGTGTAATAGTTATGGATAACGCTAGTTACCATTCCAGGCAATTAATTAAAATACCCACTAAATCTAGTAATAAAACAGAAATTAAAGAATATTTGTATCATCATGATATATTTTTTGAAGAATCGTACAGTAAAAGTGAATTATTGGAAGTAGCACAAACAAAATTTGTTAAAAGAATGTACGTGTGCGATACAATGGCACAAAAATTTGGTCATACTGTATTAAGACTGCCTTCGTATTACTGTATATTAAATCCTATAGAACTAATTTGGGGACAATTAAAAAAAGTATTAGAAGAAAAAATGTTACACCAACCGTGTGCGCTAATGTTGTGGAATTAATTAAAAGTGAAATAAATAATATTAGTGACTTAAATTGGGCTAGTAGTGTTCGGCATGTGATAGACATAGAAAACAGTTACTTAAATTTCAATAATATTATTGATGAATTTATTATAAATGTTGGACAGTCAAGTGACGACACTGATGATGATATTGTTATCGATTAATCACCTAAGTAAAACAACATAGATGTAAAATAAAACATAAGTTTTTTATCAATATATGTTTATTTTTACTGAACGACAATGACAATACTGTATTCATATTTAATTTTATTAAAATTTTTCTTATTTTGATATTACTTGTGTCTGTTTGTGTAAAACTCATTTGAAAATATTATCTAGTACAACCCTGTAAAGTAGTCCCTCATAAATTACTTTAATCCTCTTATGGAATACCTGCTGAGAAACACTAATGGAATCAATCGCCACGCAAATTTGTACAAGCTATACAAAAACATGTATTTGTTTTCTATTGTTATTATTATGGCCGAATTCTATAAATTCTGAATTTCTATTTCGTATTTGTGTTCTTTGTATACTGATACTACGTATTGTAAAATTGTACATAATTCTTATTAATATTAAAAAATAGATTTTTCAGGAAAAACACTTTTCATAAATTAATCTTCCCAACCCCTTACAGTTAAGGGAAAGTATATATATATATATATATATATAAAGAGTTGAAGCTTGCCGGCCTTCGCCGTGACGCCGAGTGAATGACGCAACGCTAGCGAGTTCGGACAAGTCGTTTACACCACAATAGAGATTGTTCCAGAGCCTTCTAGAAACAATGAACGTGGTATATAAAGGAGCGAATCGCCGGCAGTCAGTCAGTCAGTTACTTGACTCGGACTCAGTCGAGTTGAGTCACTCAGTCAGTTAGTTGACTCGGACTCAATTAGTCGAGTTGAGTCAGGCAGTCAGTCAGCTGACTCCCGACCTACTAAGAAGAATTTGTGAACATAAATATATCGCTCGGTCTGAACATAATCTAATCGTCATAAATAAATATCGCTCGACTAGTTTATGTAAATAATAGTGTTCATTCATTGTATTCGTTATTTTAGTGTTATATACCTAGTGTTAATTAACTTTTACTTTTCATTATAATAATTATTTATTATTTGTTATTAATAGTATTTCTTTCTGTTATTAAATAAAAAACGTTTAAAAACCACGAACTATATCAGCAAAAAAAGAATATCGCTAAATTTACATTTTAGCCAATATCTAGTGATCTATGCATTCAATTTGAAAAACAACCGCCCTTCTAAAGAGGCAACTTTCGTCTGATTTAACCAACTTCGTATCTCTTACGGTTCTCGAGATCCCAATGCATTCGTACCTTAAATGGGACACACTATATATATATATATATATATATATATATATATATATATATATATATATATATATATATATATATATATACATACATAAAACAGATTAACAGATTAACAGATTAACACTATAATTTCTTGAAACGCTATCAACCAATTATACTGATATCATATTCGAATATGTCACTATGTAAATATCAACAAATTATTTAAAATATTAAAATATTGTAATATTTAACAATGTTTTACCTTTATTTAGGTACTACTTATTTGTAGAACTAAATATAAAATAACAGTAAAATTTACTTTTCGTAGTACACTAACTAAATTTAATAACAACAAAAATATCCTATTAATTTTATAATCTGATTTAGTAGGAGACTTAAGTTATATTACCATTATAATACACGTTTTGTAAATAGCAGATTACTTAATTCATAAAATACACTATTAAATATTAACATTCGCTTATAATACCGGGCCTACAACATTTTTCTCTTACTGTCACCATTTACGAATTACAACACAAAAATGAAAAATCATAGTTTGACATTTTCGTTTAAATCTGCTAACTTATTATATGGGACTCCCAATTTTCTTTATTGCTGATTTAGAAACTCCATACAAAAATAACAAACTTTTATTCGGAATATTTTGGTACATGGCGCTGTAAAAAATAAGTGGAATTTTTAAAATATTAATTATTCACCTGGGACATTTTTTTCGTGCAATGTATATTTATCGAGTTATTTCGATTTGTCAAGCTAAATGTTACACCCTGTATAATGAAATATATACTGAACAAATTGTTTTTCTTCATAAATAATTTATTGAAAGATAATTTAATTATGGAACTCATTCTACAATATTTAATTCCGTCATGTATATTTAAATACATATGTATCAGTAGCAATACCAATCCCCCCCTCACCCCTTTCAACAGTGCTTCTCATACCTAATTTAGTATGTACTCTTGGAGTTGGAGTCCTGTATCCAAAATTGCAAATAACTAGAAACAAGGATTGATACAAAATTCATTCTATCCAGCAGTAATTAGCACAAAATTATAGAGTAAAAAATATATTTTCTTTTACATGCGGACAAGGCGTGAAATTACAGTTCCGTATCGAAAATTGTGAAAACTCGAAAAGGGCATTGGCAAAAAATTCATTCTATACAGCAAAAATTGACACAAAATTATCAAAAAATATGGAATAATAAAAATATTGTTTTGTGACATGCGGTACTAGGCGTGTAGTTGGAGTCCCGTATAGAAAATTGTGAATATCTCAAAAACGGCATTGGCAAAAAATTCATTCTATACAGCAATAATAAGCACAGAATTAGCACAAAATTATAGAATTATTTAAAGACTTAAATTTCGTGTTCGGTACTCCAACTTCACTGAGTATTCCAATTTCTGAGAAATATGCACTTTAGAACTTTTGCTAGTTTGCAATGTTTTCAATGTTTCTTCTAAATCTTTTATATTTATTACTTTTATGTTCATTTGTGTATTTGGATGCTTTCTATTACTAAGGATAAATATTTGATTAAGTCCTGAAGATGATGCCTTGTCATCGTGAAAACAATTTGTTTGTGTGTAATTCTAACCTCGTTCGATTCGCTTCTATTGAACTAGAAACTGATAGATGGAACACAAAGAGTTTGTTTCCTCTATTGCCTTCAAACAATTCACTTAGTATACGTATACATTTTTTTTGTACGTACAAATAATATTAAAAATATAAAGACAATAAAAATTGTCAACTGTTTCATAAAATACAGTCTCAGAATAATAACAAAGATCGCTAGTAAGAACGCTGATTAAGGGCGACTAACTAGCAGTTTACTATCTGTGTTTTTCAGCTGTCAAACCTTCTTACATGATTATTGAGAAAAATATTTGAAATAGAAATGGTAGAATATTTCATTATGTGTGTCTTTTATTCGAAGCTTGTATCTCTAAAATAATTTAGAAACGCTTAACAGCGTAAAATAAAGTTAGTCAACTGCTTGTTAATCACTCTTAATCGGCCAAGCTAATCAATCGGTAACTACAGACGCGTCTCGCTCTTATTGGAACTCATCAGTGTAGTGTAACCCGGTAACTGCTGTGAAGCAGTGACACCGATTGACTGGTTTTCAATTTTTGCAAACATTTACTTCTTTTGAAGTTTATGAACGGTAGATGGCTCTGGGAGTATTTATTTACTTCTCAGATCCATTTAGATCTTAGATCTCGCTGAATCGGTGTCACTGCTTCATAGCAGTTGACGGGTTACACTACACTGATGAGTTTCAATAAGAGCGAAACGCGTCTGTAGTTACCGATTGATTGGCTTGGCCGGTCTCTGTGAATTCATAACTTTGTTATTAATCTGAGACTCTATTTTATGACACAGTTGACAATTTCTATTGTCTTTATATTTTTAATATAAATGTTTCATAGACTGTTTTCGATTTTTGGAAGTACAGATAATATTTAATATTGTTGCATATTCTTCTATATTGACATATCGTCACCTGATAATTATAATGTTCTATGTGCCCTCTTACTAGTTCTGAGTTATAAGTGTTTTAAATTTTTGTTGTTAGGTGAATTACAAAAACATAGTTAAGACTCTATTTTACATGTATAATGTATTTGTTAGATAAATTTTACCCTTAGTCATTGCAATTTGCCTAGGAATAATATAATAAAAAATATTACATAGAACATCCTAACAATTCCAGTATGATTTTTTGGTGGTATATTGCTCTCTGTGAAGGGTAATTAGAAATTTTATTCTTATTTACTTATTTTATAAACAATTATGAATTAATAATGGAATATTGTACAACGAGCATGGAATAGCACTCATTTTCTACGTGTATGAAAGTTTGTAGCATGAGCCGAATGCGAATGCTGCAAATCATAGAAGTATGAAATGGACATTCCAAGCGAGTTGCGCACAATACTTTTTCTACGACCACGATATTACTTCCTAATTAATTTAATTTTAACAATAAATTTGTCCCGCTTTCACTATTCCAATATTTGACAATTAAATAAGTATCCTAGCAATGGCACCTGCACTGAAATGAAATGACCTGTATTGAAATACTCACAAAACTAATTCATTTCGCACGATGCTTGCAGTGTACCTCATATCCCTAACAACAACAAACATACAATGATCAGATTTCTAAGTGGCCGTAGAAAAAAATACAGAACAATACATCTTATGACACTATGAGTAGAAAAATTGAAATAAGTTTAATCTCTTAATAATTTTTTACATAAATCATGTTAACCCATCAACGCCTGAAAAATTTTGAATGAATAGACTTTGTTTATATTGGAAATTTTAGAGATACGGGGGGTTAATAAAAGAAAAACAAGAAGTATTTATTTATATTTAAATTCAGGGGTGTACTCAATGGAGTACACCAGGAATTTCTCAGTTCTTGTTTCGTATGAAAAATTTCAAAACAATCTTTTTCAATACACAAAGTTTTTTCCCATTTTTTACATTGCCAACGAACTTGTGAGCTGCACATGCAAACAACGCAGTTGATTCACTATCTTCTTTGGAAAATGCCCTTCACTGCCATATAAAAGTCACTTCGGCAAAGAGTTCGGTGAAATATATTTTTTCTAAAGTTGACAACTACTATTTCGTAAGTACGACATAGCTACTTGTCTACGAAACTGTAATAAAGACAATTTATCGTCGATAGTTAAACGATAAAGTTTCCTGGCATTTACTATTGTTATATCAATCATGTGTGCAAACAAGACCCACTACCATTTTTTGACTCTTATCACAATTCTGCACTTAGATTTGTCTGATCGAGAAGGTCAACACCTCCCATTCCTGCATTATATGTACTGTATAGGTTTTGTTTCTACTTTTATTTTTATTTCCCTTGAACATCTTTTAATTTTTATAAGCGGTTCTATTGTAGCATAATTGATGATCATAGTGCACACGCTGTTATCTTTCCATTTAACACAAAGCAGCTCATTTTCTGTGACAAACTTTTAATCATAACATCCACAATTATTTTTTGAAAATTCTTTATTACGTACTAATGGACAATTTATTGTTCTATTTTCACGTATTGTTCCTGTTACTCTAAATTTTTTATGTTTTAGAGTTACTAGCAAACCTTACTTGGAAAATAATTATCAAAAAATACGATGGCCTTACTGGGATCTTCAACATAAGATAGTAAATTTAGTATCACATATGCACTTGGTGGAATTTTTCGCTCATTATTTTCTTTTCCGCAATATACATTGAAATTATAGCAATATTCAATTGAGCTACTCAAAATCCAGTCCTTGTAGTCAAACCTGACTGGCTTACCTTTCAAAAACTGTTTAGTGGTATGGCCTCCAAAGTACTTTACCATGGATTAATGAAAATAATTTTTCGTAAAACGGTTAATCAGCGGCCTGATTTTATACATTTTATCTGTTGATGATTCTATCATACTGTTGTTTGCCAAAAAAAATATTTTTTAATTTCCAGAAAACGGTCTCTAGGCCAGTGTTCTTTGTAGAAGGAATACCCAGATATTAATCACGTGACCAATACATTCTTGCTTCGGGAACGCTGTGATAACCAGTCAATAAAAGTATTCCAATAAATGTTTGGACATCATTTGTGAGATATGTGTGACTGTTCTTTTGCGCTGCGTAAATTTGTGACTGAGCCACAATAAACTCGAAAATTTCTTTAGTGAATAATTTCTCAAATATTTGAGGTGGAGTAAATCAATTCAAATCTTCTAAAACTTTTGAGTAGTTTGCAGTGTATGCATTGCTATTTGCACCAAATTTTGTATAAATTGGTTCAACTTTAATCCAACTTAGTTCTTCAAAAGGCACGTAAACTATTGATTCGCCTTCTGGTGAATGTGAATTACCAAAAACTGAAGACGGTTTACCACAACCTTTACTGGATGATGATTCCTTTTGCTTGCATCGATTTCTTATTACCGTTAAAGGAACATCATCTTCAAAATCAGTAAAAAATCAATTTCAACCAATGGAACCGGAAATATCAAAGGAAAGAAGAAGGAAGGGGGTAAAATATTTACATGAAATTTTTCTAAATTTTAGACTTCATTATTTGATGATTCATCCAATGCTTCTTATAAACACTCGAAGTGATATTCCATAAAAGGTAGAAGTTGTTATTTCCATCCCTATAATTAATTACTCTATTTTTTACATCAAAACAAAGAAAGATACACAGCTGCCTAGTTTACTTGTTCGAGTACATTGAAATTTTAATGCGTATTATAATTTGTATATACAGAAAAATATAAAAATAATGATACTGACCTATAAAAATATGATTTACTGAATAAACTAACATTAATATCAAGAATAATTTTATAATCTAATTACTTCAAGCTTCGGAATATTAATCACTTGTAGGAGTACCAAAATATAATGGTGCTCGGGCATATGGTACAACATGGAGGTAGGAATAAATAAGTTGAATGAAGTGAGCTTTAGACAAGGGGAGTGAAGCCAGGTGGGCACGGACGCTTAAATAAAATTTGGCACAAGGCGGTGGGGATTCTCGTTTGACATAAAATGACATATTGTAGTGGGGAAAGATTGGCTTTATCTTCAATGTAGTAGCCTCTCTCCATATTTATTCCTACCGCCATGCGCCATGTGGTACAACAAAAAGAACAAAATTTGTAGGTTATATTGAATCAGTTCCATCTGTAATATAGTACTAGACAAAATCGGGCGCCAAATATTCAGTTGTCGCACGTTACAATATAAAATATAAGTGTACTGAATTGAATACAGACTACGCTAATGGGTTAACATAAATCGCATCAATTATAAGTACATGTCATTAATAATTATTATATAGTTATATATCTTTCTTATTTGTATATTTTTTTTTGTATAGGAACAGTTTAAGAATATTTGTGGGAATTTTCCCTTCGTCTGTGCGTATAAATAACTTCTCAAACTTTTACGTTAAAAAAAACATTTATTAATCAAAATACTTAATTATGAAATACTAAATGACAATTCAAAATTCTCATACGTCTGTCAAAAAACTGTAACTATAAACAATATCCCTGCCTTCTTGTTTTTTCACAACCTTTCTCATGGCTCACTCCCACACTCGGTCATCCTACTCTTCATCCGCCTCGGATGAGAAGTTCTCGTCGTCACGAACTCTGCGCAGGAGGTAGTTCGGTTGGGTACCTCATGTTTTCCTATACTGTAGGCACCGTACGTATCGTTTGGCTTCACCTTGATAATACGATAAGATCCAAAGTACTTCTTTCGAATTTTGAGTCTTGGGTCTAATTTCGTTTGCTTGATAGCGTGCTGGTGCGCAAGTCGTCGACTTTGATTGTAGTTCTGTCGATTTTCCTCTCGAAATCTTGAGATCCCTTGTTTCATTATATTGTGAAGCTCTTGTGCAATGTTGGTACGCCTGGAGCGTTAAGAGTCAACTTTACTTTGTAGCATGCTGAATTGTTGCTTCATTTGATTGTATTGTAGCTCGTATAGCTGAACTTTCTCTTTATGTTTTTCTTCAATACGTTGAACCTCTAACTTGTGCTTTTAGGTAAGTTTCTGGAGTTTTTTAGCTGCAATTTTGCAACATTGTCCCACTTGTTTGTAATTCATCTTGTAGAGATTTTTTGGCTTGTTCTAATTGTTCATGGAATCAATTCAATTTGTCTTTTACCAGAACTTCAACCTGTTTCTGACAAAAACGTCTTAGTTCATGTTTGACACGTTCAGATTCTACTTGTAAACTTTTCATTTCATGTTGTAACAGTGTCTGATGATAGTCGACACATAATCCTGATGATCCATCATCCTTTTTGTCCACGACTCCTTTTGGAGCTGGTGGCAAACTCCTCGGTCTTCTTTCCTCATAATATTGTTCATCTCGACTTGAGTACTTTTCTTTTCCCTCGGCTGGTAGGCAGTAGTAATCTTTAGTATAACTTCATTCGTTGTCGCGTTGGTATCCAAGTCTCCATCTCGAATGACTTCTATGTTCATCAGTAATGCTTCTTCAATTACCTTTGTTATCTTGACGCCCATTTTATTTATCAAAACCTCAGCCTGGTTCAACAAATCATTTCCAAATATCGCTGGCATCTTCAGGGAAACCTCAGAAACGACATAAACATCTACCTGGAACGTATCATCGTCCACGCCAATCTCAGCTAGAAAATAACTTTGTGCCGAAACATAACTTTTTCCAAAACAAGTTAAGATGATGTCTGTACTCTTCATAGCAGGTATACCTATTTTAATATAAGTGTCGTCACGTATGAGGTTGAGTTGACATCCTGTGTCTATTAAAGCATCAACCTTGTGGCCGTCAATCGATATCTCTTTCGTTTTGATATTTTTGAATGTACTTGCTGCAAGATTCACACCAAATTCTTTCTTTTTATCCTCTTTGTTATATTTCTCTGGGCAACGCGAAGCAATATGTCCAAAGCCGTTACTGCGGAAACATTTTAGTCCTTTGTCCCAAAATTTACATTCACTTGACCTGAGTTCGTCTTTAGACCCACAATTGTAGCACCTGATCATTGCAGAATTCTCCGCCGATGTGCTATCTTCGTTTGAAGATTTGGATTCTCTGGATATATGGTGAGGTTCATTCTTCGAGTTCTTCATATACTTTTCATTTCTAAATGACTTATGACTATTCTTCTCATAAGCTGTTTGGTAATAGCGTAGCTTTTCCTTGAACTCTCTAAGATTTCTTGCCCCATATAAAATAGTTTTGGTTCCGGTATTGTCGTCGATGCCATCGGTCACATACTGCATGAGAGATTTGTCATCTACATCGGCTCTGCCAGCTAATTCTCGCATTACTAGAATGTACTCCTGACAAGTTTTATCTCTCTTCTTCTGCCGTTTGTCCAAAAGTTTATGAATTTCAGCCGAACTTACTTCAATGTGAAATTCTTTTTTCAGAGCTTTCTTCAATTTATGCCACGATGTGATACCTCTTTCTCCTTTTATAAACATTCTAGCCAGACCCGACAACGATTTCTTTGCAAAAATGAATTTTTGCATTTTATTCCATCCCATAAATTCCGCAGTTTCTTCAAAGTCATCGATCCACTTTTCAATTGGAAATCCATCCTTACCGTTGAAAGTATGAATTGAATCTTAAATATCTCGAAAAGTTAAAGCAAACTTGTGTGACATCCCCCGTCTTGCTTGTCGGTGCCTATTAAATCCTCTGTACTGCGTTTCGGTCTCTTCGTCACTAGAATTGTCATCCATTGAACTGTCCTCACTTAAATAATTCTCCGTTGAATTGTCTTCACGATGGCTGGTTCTCGTAATTCTGCTGACTATCTTCTTTTATTCACACCTTTTTCCAGATTGGGCAACTTGAGCCGGATAAGGATCTATAGAGCTAAATCGATGCAAACTCCTAAGTTTATTATGAACGTTGCTGGACTGTTTATTCTGCTCTTCGCCTTTGTCATTTTGTTTTTCCCCTTTCCTTTTATCATTGTCATCATCGTCTGATATTTTGCAGGTTCTCTCGAGCAACGGTAGATCACCCAAATACGTATAGATACGATTGGCAAGTATCTCCTTAGTACACGAATAATCAATACAAAAAATGTTAGCAATCGTAATCAAATCTGCGTCGGTAAATTCGTCCTCAATATATTCAAGTTTAGCAATGCAGTCATCTGAATCAGTCTTTGGCGATTTTTACGGTCACCCGGATAATCTTCAAACACTAGCTTGTGGAATTTTTGAATCGCCACCACCGATGATGTTCCAATATTCTGTTGATCTTCAAAATTTCGCCCAAATTCGTCATTTTGCTTGTGATCCAAAACGTTCGTCGTTCCGCCAAAATCCGATGTTGATTTTCAAATCTTTTTCTTCCCTCTCTGTAATGCGTCGTGTCGCAAGTAGAAGAAAACTATTATTTATTAGAAGAAAACCTTTCGTCTTGGTAAGTCTGCTTCTACAACGTAAAGCGACGGTTTCCAAATTGCGTCCTAGGTTTAGCGTCGTTCAATCTTGCATTGATCCCGGTTGAGCCCCCAAATTCTGTGGGAATTTTCCCTTCGTCTGTGCGTATAAATAACTTCTCAAGCTTTTACGTTAACAAAACATTTATGAATCAAAACATTTAATTATGAAATACAAAATGACAATTCAAAATTCTCATACGTCCGTCAAAAAACTGTAACTATAAGCAATAACGCTGCCTTCTTGTTTTTCACAGACTCTCTCATGGCTCACTCCCACACTATTTAAATAAAATAAAAGAAGATGGAATAAAAACATTCATATGTATTGGAGGGAACAAAATACTCCCATTTCCTTCGATACGGTGTAGATAGAACTAAACTCATATTACTTATTAATATTCATACAGTCAAAATGAAGTTGAAGTTCATGTTTCATATAATTGCTTTAATTCATCATTGTAATAAATTAAGATATATAATTCGTATTACATTTAATGATACTTGATGATACATATTATTATTCGAATTGTTATATTATTCTTGGTACATTTTATTTGCATGACAACAAAAATTAATAAATATTTAATGGAAAACAGAGCACTAAATAATACAGATTAATCAATTTATTGTTTAGAAGGAAGTATTATAAAATTATAAAATACAAGAGTAATATATCATTAATTAAAATTTTTAAGTGTGGTCCTGATTACTTTATTTCGCACTCACAATATGATGTACCCTAAGCGTATCAGCGGTACTGAAACACTCATTACATGCTTTACATATAATTGTTTTCATCATTTTCAATATCATTATTGTCACTTGTTTCACTAGGATTAATAATACAGGATCAATATCATTGACAAGTAAATTGATATTTTAAATAATACAACTATTTATACCTACCCTACGAGTTAAATGTAATTTTACAAATATCTTGGGTGAGATTTATGCGTAGAATTATAATCATGTAATCATATTATAATATTTTACCTGAGAAAATTTTCAATATTACTTTTTGCAATTAGGGTAACTTAAGATACAGTTACATAAACAAAAAAATGATTAGTATTTAATGTTTCTTAAAATTAGATATTAGATTACAAAAGACTATCTCTACTAAGAAACAGTTATTAAAACATTTCTTGTAAAGTAAAAGTAAGTATTTGATATTTTCAAACTTTTGAGAACTGCGAACTCTTCTTCTCGGCGCTACTATTAAGATTTACAACCCTTAGCCCTCTGTACTAACATTTCATTATGAAATACTCATACTGTAAACTATCAGTGTTACAAGCATGTTAAGCGAATGGTATATCATGAAACAATGTAAGTGTAAAACTGACAACTAGGCTGGGTTTCATTCCATAAGAATAACATTGTCTGTGTGTGCCGTACTGTAAAAACTTGTGATTTTGAGTATAGTTCCAAAATATTTGGAAGTAAGCAGAACAAAAGTAATTTTCTTCCAATTAAAAATATATGAAACATTGAATGTACTCGTATAATGACTAAACAGATAGAACAATATAACATTTTTTCGTACAATTAGAACAAAATCTCATTTTTTATAAAATTTACCTACAAATAGAAAATTATAATTCTCAGGGTACGGTTTTCAAAATAGTAAAATAATAGTATACCTTATAGGTGCTGGCCCCAGTGACCAGTGGTATATGAAACAACTACATACCCTACAATTATTTTCATAATGAATCTGAGATAATATATGAATATTATATACATAATTAGATAAACATCAATGTACGATGATTAACTACGAACAGAAAATGTGTAAATCCAACAAAAGGCATTACACTGGTAAATAATTGTTCGAAACATTATTGTGTTTTTTTGATGTTATGGATAAAATAAATTTAGTGTACAGCGTCAAAACTGAATAAATAATTATTTATACGTATTTTAGGTATTCATACCGATCATGTAGTAACAATTCAAGGTCCAAATACGGCCAATGTGGGAGACGACATAACACTACAATGTGTTGTACTCATAACTTCATATTTTCCATACTATAAGCGTGGGTTCCAATGGAAAATTCCTAATAAAGTAAGTATATATTCATTAAGCAGCAAAGGCGCCCGCAGGGGTGCGGGGGCAAGATGGGGCTCGGCCCCATCTATGATTTTGAAGGCTAAAGCAATAAATCAAGTTGACGTATAGCTGGCATCCTACCTACACCAAACTGTGACTATAAAATAACTACTAGGTTATAATTTTGTGCTAATTATGAGCTCTTAAAATTCAATAAAACGAACCGGAAGTGAATTTTATTGCTCAAAGGTTTTAACCATATTCTCTATTCGACAAGTCTACCATACGGACGAAAACCAGTGATTTGTGAATAATAATAATATTTAATCAATAATTACTGCTTCATAAGTTTTATAATCGTGTGCTTTTAAATCTTCCTAAAAACGAAAGTTGGTAATATTTCTGGCAATTTTTCAACATTTATCACTTTTAACGAATCATGAATGAAACGATTTGTTAAAATTTCATACATTTTTTTAAGTTCTATAATTTTGTGCTAATTATGTGCTAATTATTTCTCAAATTGAATAATTTTATGCTCCACTATGGATTTAGTAACCGATGATTCTTTTATCGGGGGTGCCAGCTAGATATATTCTTGCCACCTAAACTATATTAAAGAGCTGCAAAATTAATTATTGACCACAGTAGAATTTGATTAATTTTTTGCTCCACTATGGACTTAGTAAACGATGATGCATTTATCAGAGGTGCCAGCTAGACGTATACTTAGCACCTAAATTATACTAAAATAAATAAATATATCATCACGCCTTTTACCCATTATGGGTATTGCACCCTGCTTACGCATATCTCGGTAAGTGATATATTTTTTCGTAAGAAGTGCGGTTACCAGCCGTCAAATCATAGCCCCCAAGGATGTTAGTGGAGGGGGGACCACAAGTGTAAATTTAAATTGGTAACTGTCGGCAGTGGGATTCGAACTGAGGATCCCACGAACCACAGTCCGATACGTTACCGTTGATTAATTTTGTGGTCCACTGGGGACCTAGTAAACGATGATGGTTTTATCGGTGGTGCCAGCTATACGTATACTTGGCACATAAACTACATTAAACTGCTGCAAAATAAATAAGTGATCACTGTAAAATTTGGTGCTAATTCTGACCTAATCATTTGTAAACTTTATTAATTTTGTGCTCCACTATTGATCATGTAAACGATGATGGTTTTATCGGAAAAGCTATCTAGACTTACACTTAGCACGTAAACTGAAATTAACAATTATGAAATTAACTGTTATTCACCATATAATTTTGTGCTAATTACGTGATTTCGATGTGCATGAAAGAATCTGCACTTCTATTATATTTCTGTGAACTTAGAAGCGTTCATTTCGTTAAAAAACTGGCATATAGCTTGAATGCACCAAATAGAAAAATATATTCTATTATATACCTTTAAGCCGATATTTTTAAATTTTTAATAATTATAATCAAAAGTCTCTGTCTAGAGAAAAATTGCCTATTGATTGTTGAGTAAATTATCTGGAAAATACAAAAAGAAACCAATGATTTTAAACACAATGCGAAAATCGATTTGGAAAAAATGTAAATAGCATTACATAACAATGATACATCTTGAAGCTTATCCAAAATTTCTAAATCTCTAAAATCATTAAAGATTACTAATTCTTTTTACCTTTTTTCAAAATATTCCAAATTTTACTAGAATTTTCTAAATTTTTATAAAGTTTTCTATTTTTATAACTACTCTTAATTTTCCTAAATCCATTCAATTATTATACATTTTCCTAATTTGACAAAATTTAAATATTTAAGATTCATTGGAATTAACTCTATAGATGAATCTGCTTTTTTAAATTAATATATTTTTAATTTTACAAAAAGTTAGAATTTATTTAGGAGTAAGTCCCATGAATAAGAACTTATTTGAAAGTAGACTCATTTACAAAAAAATATCAAGCACATTTTAATTACTGCAAAAAATTATATTTTAAGAAGTTTCAATGCACGCTAATTACAAATGACAGTTTTACGTACCATATCGTTCGCACTAGATTTTTCCAATTCAATTTTCTGAATTTCTGTCAGGATAAACTAGTTTAGCCTAGGCTAAACTGGTTTATCCTATCGGGCTTAGAACGAACTAGTTTAGCCTAGGCTATACCAGTTTATCCTATTGCATGTAGGAAGAATTAGTTTAGCCTAGGCAAAACTAGTTTATCTTGAAATCGGGTTTGGCCGGTAACATATACAAATAAAATAATACGTTAAGTTAGGTATAACAAGATATTGATAAACTGGATTAATTTGTTGATTCTAGAATCCATATTAAATCACGAATTCTGATTAGAATTTTTACTTTTATTACTTAATGTAAGTTAATGATATCAACTTTGTATTTCAAATAACCAAAAATGCGATAAAATATCAATGTTTATACCCAACAGAGTAGACGATTCTGATCAATTATAGGGACAAGGTTGCACATAATAAAATCACTTAAAATATTAGTCAATTTAGTTTATATCTGTTCTATTTACAAGACCCAAACAGAGTTTTTAATCAGTTTTAATATAAATTAGGTACAATGGCGTTACTTTAGTATTTATAAAAATTTATTTGCATGTTTTGTGCAAATCGTTCATTGCATTCCACATATTGTTCGGACGACGTCCAATCGCTCTATAATGTCTAATAACAGTCTCGCTAAAGTGGCGCAGATTTCTAGGTTTAATATAATCTATGAGTCCAATAAGTTTGAAATTGACGATGGTTTCCTCTTCTATCATTAGCTATAATTTCAACTCGTCAATGGCAATCGGCTCTGACTCGCAGTCGACGCAGGCGTCAAAGTACAAAAACGGGCCTGGAATTAAATGACATTTTTTTATGGAAATAATATTTTTCCTTTTTCTCACACTTTATCAAGCAACAACATAATAAGGTATTACGCAACAATGGTAGAAATTTGATTATTGTGAATAAAGCAGAGGAAATCTGCAGTTGTTCATCTGCTATATGCAGAATTTTAAAGTTACCGTTATAATTATGGTTATGTCCATTTATCCAATGTTTAAACTCCTACCGCTCTATCCTATGTTAATAGCTGTACAGTCGTTACATTGACACACCTGTACATTCAGATTTATTGGGTTTTTATTTATTATTTGAAAATAGTTTATGAATATTATTTTGGGTTACACCAATTGCTTTTATATTAGTTTATGGAAAGAAACATTTAGACTCCATTTAAACAAAAATAGCATTTTTTTCGATCATTGTTTTGGTACTACATATAACCATATATAGAATGCTGAAAATTTTTCAAACAGTCACTAAACTTGAGGACTGCATTGCCATTCAATCAGATCTTGACCGTTTGAATAGATACACTATCGATAATTGTCTATCATTAAATATTTCAAAATGTTGTCAAATTAGCTTTACCAGGAATAGGAACACTATACGTTTTTCTTATCAATTAAATGGATCAAATATTAAAGCAGTATCCCAGATAAAAGATCTAGGAGTTATCCTGGACCCTAAATTAATTTTTGATATTCATGCAGATAACATAATAAAAAAATCATATAGAATGTTAGGTTTCTTAATTAGATCTTCACGATATTTCAAAAACCCTCAAACCATATACACTTTATACATGTCGTTAGTACGCTCACAGTTAGAATTTGCAACTGTTTGTTGGTCGCCACAATATCAATGCTATATAAAAAGAATAGAAAGAATTCAAGATAAGTTCATAAAATATTTGAGAAATCGTTTCCCTAATTATATACCAAATTTGGTAAGTTTGGAAAAAAGAAGGTTATATCTTGACTTGTCTATTCTTTTTAAAATTGTTAACAATTACATTGATTGTCCTCCATTATTACATCGAATATTTGTACGTGTACCCAATTATAATACAAGAACATTTGATCTATTCACGTTAGAAACGAGCAAGACGAACTCAGCATTAAATACCCCATTAAATCGTCTTCCACTCTTATACAATAACTATTGTAACTCAGATGATTTTCCAGATTTATTTTCACACAGTTTTGATGTATATAAGAAACAATTAAATTTATTTATTAGATCTTTATAAGTTTCCTACATTTGTATGGATATGTATGTATGTGTATCACACAAAATTTAGCTACCTTCTTTTATTATATTTGTTTCATATTATTAATTTTTTTTTTGTTAAAATTTGTTAAACTACTACATTTTGTATTTTTATAATGTTAATATGGTGTTATTCTGTAATTGGGACATTACGTCCTGTTGAATAACCTAAATAAAATAAAATAAAATAAAATATAAGTGCTGCACTGTTCCTATCTGGAAAATTATAAGAGATACGAAGTTCATTAAATTAGCAAACAATTTCTAAATTATATGTCTAATAAAATGAAGAAAACAATTATATTCGCGTCCAGTCCGAATATATAGATCACTATGTAGTCCGTCTCTGCGGCTACTTTACGGTGCACCGTATTCAAAGAAACTCTAAAAGCGCTTGCGCCATGCTATCCCCTCCCGCTAGCCACTAGGCACTCCGCTGTCGCTAGTCGGCCGAGAGTTCATTCGTTTTCTGTGCAAGTTACGGTGTACTCTTAGCTTAGTGCGCGGCGGATTGCACAACGTTGGAAGGTCCAAGGGTAAGAAACAAAGCCGTTCCAGACGGTCTCTAATAATATTATGTATTTATTATAGTTAATAATCTAATTACATATAACATAATAACATAATTTTAAGTGAAGCAAATAGGGATCTTCGGAGAAAGTTGCTTCAGTTGAGGAAGGAAAGTACTCACAAAGATAAGTAGAGTTCCGATATGTCTCTCGATCTCTTTACCGAGAAGGTCGCTCTCCGTGCGAGGCGAGTTCTCGCAGAGATAAGATGAGCTCCGCTAGGTCTCTCGTTCTCGTTACCGAGAAGGTCGCTCTCCGTGCGAGGCGAGTTCTCGCAGAGATAAGAAGAGTTCCGCTATATCTCTCGACCTCGTTACCGAGAAGGTTGCTCTCCGTGCAAGGCAAGTTCTCGCAGAGATAAGTCTAGTTCCGTTACTGCTCTCCTTAGCACACACGAAGGTGCTCTCTGAGTCAAACGGCCTCTTACTATAATCCGGAGCAATAGGGAAAGCCACAGTTCGAGCACGGCAGCGGTGTCACTTTGCAGTCGAGGAAGTCAAATCAGCACCGGCCGCGCGCCGTGACAGTTGCTGGTGAGCCGGACGACCGCATCCCGAGCGATGCAGCGTCTAAGATGATCACGAGCTCAGATCAAGACAGTTCTTCGCGACTTATTTTAGCAGGCGAGGAAGTCTAGTCAGCACTGACCGCGTGCCGTGTACTGTGGCAGTTGCTGGTGAGTTGGACGGCCGCATCCAGAGTGGTGCAGCGTCTACAATGACAGGGTCAAAACAAGACAAATTTTCTCAAGACTTGACTACACAGTCGAGTTAGTCAAGTCAGCATCGGCCGTGCCAGTTGCTAGAGAGTCGGAGAACCGCATCCTGAATGGTACGGCGCTAACGTTGACATGGCCTTAGACTCAGGACGATTATTATTCAACCTCTCTCATATAAATGTCACTCCTCTAAGGAACAAACAATCAAAGATTTTATTGGAAAATACACCACCTGATCTTGAAGCTCTAGAAAGAGTCGGAAAAGTTTTCAGATCAACCGAGTCATCCTTTTCAGAGCCTTAACCATTTGTTTCCTTCGGCATTTAGAAAAAGAGGAGAGGGGGAGGGGGCGAAGCGATAAACAGCAGCATGTGGCAAATAATGCACATTTAAACATGCGACGCCCGGAACAGTAATAGAGAGAGATAAGCCCATACATAGAGCGAACCTCACAATTAGCCATTCATTCTAAGGAGAAACTGTGAGTATTAAGCAGTTTTCGCAGGACGGTTAAGACATTTTAAAAACAACTCGAAAACAGTGGCTTATATCAATACAGTTTTGTTCCGGATTGAAGGACACAAAATTCAATTTTATATTGAACCTCCTTTTACATTAGCTCCACCTAAAACTGTTTTTTTTTCTGGCGATGAGGCCACCCTCATCGATTGGGCCATAAAGGATCAAATGATCCTAGGAGTGAGTCATTGTCAGATTCTAGCGGAATCTTCGGGCCCCCCTTTTATGCTTCACCAAATTAACGAAACCGATAGTTTCGCATTTACGTCAATTAGATGCACTGTGGGTCAATTACTCAGACGATTCTCTCGAAAAACGTTTAATAAATAATAACTAAGAGCTTACTAACCTTCTAAGGTTCCACTGTGAATAGTAAAGAGCTGTTTAACTCTGAGTAAGTCTAAAATATTTCTTTTTGATTTTTACCAAAACTAGTATCTTGGGAGACCGTGATTTGACGGCTGGTAACCATACTTTGCGCTCAAACTTATTTCACTACCGAGATTTTCGTTTAGCAGAGTGCCACACTTTGTAAAGGAGAATGGCGCGATGATATATTTTTATTTATTATATAACATTAAAAATGATGTTTTGGAAGTTAAGATCTTTACCGATGTCTCCTTATCAGACACGGATCTAAATGCTCACATCATTTTTCCAGAATTACAGGCTATTTGCTATGACTTAATATGTTTTGCCAGCAATTTTTAATTTTTCAAATTGCGACACTCTTTTAACAGGTGATAACATAACGTTATGAGCAGCATTCAACTCCCAGAGTTATGTAAGTTGGTGCGAGGTAGAATTATTTGTATCGTTACGTCTTACGTAAAAGTCAAGGACAATTCGGGGCAAGAATAATCTTTAAATATAATTTTAAAGTGAACTTTATGCTCCCTGTATCTATAGAAAAATTTGTTTATCCTAAAGGGGTAAATATTAATATTTTAAAAACTAGTTTAAAAAAAAACGCACAAAAACGATCGTAGAGTGTGCCGTTGTCTGTCGTGACGTCAAAGAACTTGTGCTTGTATAACATACTGTTTTCGTGTGTTTCCATGTGTATTTGAAGGTTTATTTGAATGCGAAAGAGACAATATATCAGAATTGATAAATAAAATAATTAAAAAGTAGAATATTGTTGTTAAAAGCAATGAGACGAAATAAAAACGAGATCTCACAGCAATCAGAAGGTCATGTATGTGAAGTTTTTCTATTCTGCCTCTTCTTCCATATTACTATTAGAAGCGTATCAGGCCGCATCAGGGTGTTAGTAATTTTAGACATGATTAAAACACTGAATGATGCTTTATAGTTTCTTTATTAGTAAAGAAAAACCGTAGTAGATAACAAAAATTATATTGTTTAACTAAAAGAACAACTAAAATTATTAAAAGAGCTTCGCTAAAAACTATTGTGGAAGAAAACTTTGATCTTCATTATGTTAAGTCATAGAAGAATATTATTGCACCGGAACCCATAGTTTACAATCATAAGTCTCGAAGTTTACTACTACATTAACATATATTGCAAACAATGAGCAAATAGTATCTGGGATGACCGATACAGCAAGTTATGTTTCTTTTTTTTTTATATACAGTGCGCTATAGTTCTCTAGGGACTGATATGATTTAATATGTTAATATGTATTTAGCATTAAAGATTAATATTGCTACTTTAAAAAGATAGTATTGCACCGGTCTTCACAGACCGATAATGCAGATAACGGGTTAATATAATTATTATACTTACATTTGCGCTTTAACACCAAGAATTTCTTTCCCACTATAAAATATCATTATGTTTAATCAATTACATAGGCATTAAGGCATCGATATTTGGCAAATCATTGCTTTGTACCTTGATAAGGCCAGTCTCTGCCTTTATATATTTATAATAAAATGTTAAAGCAGAGCATATTTTAACGTAAATATACCGTCAAATACTTATAGAGTTTAATGTCATACATGACAGCTAGAAACTTGACGTCACATACTCTTCGTATAAACTCGACAATCTACGCACAGTGGTCGGTTTTAGGTTAAATTATAAACTTTTAAATATTAATTTCTATAAAAATTATGAGCAAAATATATTTTATGTATTACATAACGATAAAAAGCGATTTTGGTTCACGCGTTGTAGATTTGTTCGCGTCCCACATCAACCTTAAAGGTGAAGGATATATTTCCTGATACAGAGGCTCAGGGTGTTAAGCTGTTAACGCGTTCATTCCAGAATGGACTAATTTATATTTTTAGGCATTCCTCGCTTTTTATTTAACACTATAACCCTTTAAAACATAATCCCGGGAAAAGTTGAAGGAATTTTGGTTGTCCCACTCTGGACTTCTCAAATTAATATTTCAGACCCTATGAAAATTGCGGAGAACAGGGAGTAATCTACGTTGCGTAGACTTATCTTTAAGGAAAAATCGACTCTCTGTATCGTAGCAACCCTGAAAAAGTATATTGAAGTGACTGAATCCTTCAAAAAATAAGTCCAAGATATAATATTCCTCACAGTCAAATAAGTAGATGGGTTGAGCAGACGCTCTACTTAGCAGGAATTGACACCTCCACGTGTAAACCTCATTCCACTCGGCATTCACCGACATCCGCCGCGCTAAGACAAGAAGTTCTACTGGAGACAATCTGTAGGACAGCGAGTTGATCAGATCACACTGACACCTTCGCTATTTTCTACAATCGACCCCGTTTCGATAAGACCGTTTTTCGCCAAAGCGGTTTGGGCCATCATTTAGTTAATTAATTAACTTAGTTGCTTAATCACATAAATTTTTATTTATTTTCTACCTTGATAACTAAATTGGATGTTTCAATTTAGTCTAAATTATCATTGGTTTCACCTTCTCTTATTGTCTCCACATTAATTTATCCGCAACACAATGCTTTAAACAACTACATAGTGACCTATATATTCGGACTGGACGCGAATATAAGTAAACGATCAAACGAACTTACCTTAAGTGAAGTTCGATCGTAATTATATGAAGCGTCCAGTCCGAATATATCCATTCCCACCCGCCCTTCTAGGTTCTAGAGCCCTTCTCAGGTTGCGGACAATTAATGTTTTATCCTTTAAAGAATGAACTCTCGGCCGACTAGCGACAGCGGAGTGCCTAGTGGCTAGCGGGAGGGGATAGCATGGCGCAAGCGCTTTTAGAGTTTCTTTGAATACGGTGCACCGTAAAGTAGCCGCAGAGACGGACTACATAGTGATCTATATATTCGGACTGGACGCTTCATATAATTACGATCGAACTTCACTTAAGGTAAGTTCGTTTGATCGTTTAATTTTTTTATTAACCAGTGGTTCTCAAAATATGGGACCTAACTTTTTATTTTAAATTAGAATCTACCTTTTTTATTCAGTTTTTTTCTGAATGCAACGATATAACACACTTATATAAATGTTGAGAAAAATGCAAATAAAAATTGTTATTATTTCAAATTAATGATACAAATGAGAGTGTTGTGACAGAAACAAGTGTTCTTGTTAAATGTCAAAGTTAAACTTTTGTGTGTTTTCTACATGAAAAAAATGTATTTTAGTCACAAAAGAATTTATATATATATATATATATATATATATATATATATATATATATATATATATATATAAATTATATGATCGTGACCGACATATAATAAAAAAAAAACGAATTTTTCGATTTTAACACAGGCTTTATTTAGCAGTTTCTAATAACATTTCTTACTCTAACGCTTATTTATACTATTTCTTATCATAATGATTTCTTATTACTACGTGAGATATTCTCTCAAAGATTCATCTCATATTTGTTAAGTCAGCATCTAATAGGGCTACATAATACCTCCCCTTCTAGATGATGGCTAAGAAATAATGGATGGGAAAGAAATCTGATGTTCTACTTCATTACTTAAATGTGATGATTGAATTTTTATTCCATCAGATGTCATTCCTTTACATATTTTATTCTTATATTTAATTATTAATTTATAACATATAAAGATTAATATTATAATAATTAACATTACATACAAAATAGTAAAGTGTGTTTCATGGTTAATATTTAACTCTTTCAATGGTTTTATGGTGGGAATAGTTTCTGTAAATTTGTCTAAATCTTGCAATGTTTCATTTTTATTTAATTTTATTTCCGACATGATTGATTGTGGAGACTGAAGTTAATACTTTCGTTTATTTGAGAAATAATCATTTGAATATGATTTAACAAGGATATTATTAACTGTAATTTTGAATTAAAGAAAATTAATGCGTCTTTATTATCTCGTTTATTAATTTATTCTTTTAAACATTGAATTTAATCAAAAAGTTTTTTTTCATTAATATTTACTTTATTAATTTGTTCGTTAAAATGTTTAGTAAAATCTTTCAAAAAATGTAAATTATTTTTTTATTTCTCCTTCTAAATTTTCTTCGTTATCTTTAATTTGTTTAAATAATTGTTCATAATGTTCTGCGTCATTTTGATCTAAATTTCCAGAAATGGATTTTATAACTGTACCCAATCCATTTATTAATCCTCGTTTGTTTCTTTTATGAATCTTTAATTTATTAATTTGATTTTCTGTATTTTCATAAGTCATATTCATTACATTAAATGTGTCAATATTTTGTTTTTGTAATGGTTTAGAATTGTTATTAAAAGTTTTAATTATATTAGTAATAGATTGGAAATTTGAAAATAGGGGTTGTCAGTCATAATTAAAATAAGCGTGAATATCATATTCATTAATATAGGTTTTACCTAATTCTAATAATTTGTATCCGTTGTTATCGGAAATATCTGGAAGGAATTGACCGTGAGATAAGGATATTAATCTGTAACAAATTATAATTTTAATTTATTAATTTTTACTTTTCTTTTATGAAGTTTTCCTTTTACTTCAATGATATGATTCTTATCATTATAATTATCAATTTTTACTTTTTCAAACAATGGTTTTTTAAATTTTGTTATCAATCTGGGATTTTGTTTAAGAAAAGCCTGAGAGGTATTTTGAAATTTTGTATAAGTTTTATTTGGTTTATGGCGTTTTAATTTTTCGTTCACAATTTTATTTCGTAATTTATCATGTTCATTTTGTTTATTTTTTTCGAAATATTTCTATTTGCTGT